>CM065727.1:65073126-65090626 GCA_033310375.1 Conus canariensis
GCTGGGTTAGTGGTTAAAGGGGTTGTAACGTCATGCTTTCAACCAAATATTTCATTTGTTGTATTATTTCAACCTCTCAATACGAATACATGACAGTGAAAGAATAAAACTGACATATACCGGACCATCCCTCAGGAGATCAATCTGTGTTAAACCACGGTACAAATTGGGAGATTTTGCTATAGTGTTAATGGACGCCCTCTCTTTAATGTGATCTGTGACCCCTCCCCCCACCCCCTCCCCCACGCCACCTCCCAAATGAGGCAGATGACAAAAAGATTTTTTTTTGTTTTAATTAAATGGGATAAGTCATGAGTGATGCACTGTTATCAACAAAATCGCCTGTGAGTACAATCATCGTGTGAAGATCACCCTCATTGCATACAGCATGAGTGTATGCACATGTGGGGCTGTGTTAGAAGCAGTTTTAGTCTTCACAGAGAGAGAGAGAGAGAGAAGAGAGAGAGAGAGAGAGAGAGAGAGAGAGAGAGAGAGAGAGAGAGAGAGAGCACTTGACAGGTCCTCCACCCAAACTCATTTCATCATGGCTGAGGGGTAAAATAGCAGAAAAAAAATCAGTCATATGGAAATTCGTTCGTCATGCACGGGCCAAATGCCACAAAATGGAATACACATTAGAAGAAACTTTCTATGATGATTGTCAGGAGTTTGAGGAAGAGCCAAATTAGACTGTTTATCGGGGCCGGAATAGCTCAGTTGGTAGAGCGCCGGACTCGTAATTCAAGGGTTGCGGGTTCGAATCTCCGCCGGGCCGTTTCGATACTGGGGGATTTTTTCCCTCGGAGTAACATAAGTTCTGACTCCGTTTCCCATACAGTCCTTCGAATGAGACTATAAACCGAGGTTCCGTGTGTGTACGCATAACATCTTGCACACACGTAAAATCCCATCACCAACTTTCGGAAGAGAAGGCCAGTTTGGCCGTTGGTATGGATGACACGTCACACATAGCATGCACCTTCCCCGAAGATGGAGTATGGCTGCCTTAATGGCGGGATAAAAAAAAACCACGGTCATCCACACAAAACTCCACTCCTTTTGTTGGGTAGATGGGATTAATACTTGTCTGTCCATATAGGGAGTGTCCGCAGGAGTATCAGCCTGCATACGCAGAAGAAGAAGAAGAAGAAACTGTTTCTCAGCTCTCACAGAATAACCCCCATCCCATCATTTGACTTGTTTTAAGGGATCTCTACCAATAACATCATTCACACACCGACTCCAACCTGACATCGGATTCTAGGCCTTAGAGCTCATGTGTGACAATGTCTGCCTTTGTTCCAGATGGTATGTCCCTGACGGTTCCATTCCGTTCACTAAAATCTGTCTGCTTGGAACCACCTACCTACCACGTATCTAAATATCCATAGAGGAGGGAAAGATATGGAATCAACGTTTAGACACAATGCAAATTCTTCAAACAATTGATTGTGCCTGTCTAGACATAATCAAAACATAATCACAGCCTTGGCTAATTATTTTATGGTGTGTTACCAAAAGCAGTAATGTGTTTGTTCGATACGTTTCTCAAACAAGCAAAGTAGCCAACTCACTAAAGAAGTGTTTGGGCTTCCCTGATCTGTTTGTTTTTATCTTTCTTTAGTGGGCTTTGTTTGTCTATTTTCCTGTCTGCTGTCTAGACTGATTAATCCCTGTATATACCTTCTGAGAACACAGTGTATTAGAGGAAGGGAGGAATACTGAAGGACGGAGGGAGGGAGGAGGGAGGGACGGAGGGAACAAATGGAAATATGTAGTAATGAGCACCCAGGTTTTGTTTCCCATTTCTATCAAACTTGTTGTCATTGTCTCTTACACTTTCTCCTAAAGATGTTTCTGTGTCTGTCTACCTATCTCCCTACTATCTCCTCTCTGTCTCTGTCTCTGTCTCTGTTCTGTCTGTCTGTCTGTCTCTTCTCTCTCTCTCTCTCTCTCTCTCTCTCTCTCTCTCTCTCTGTCTCTCTCTGCCTCTCTGTCTCTCTGTAAGCGCAGGTGGATTTGTCTGAGTATCCATCTGTCGGTCTGTCTGCTTATCTGCCTGACCTGTCTGTCCGTCTTACTCGGTCTTCCATGCTTTTCTCTCCTCCATTCCCCACCTTCTGTCACATCTATTTCATCAATTCGTCTCAGTCTCTCTCTCACTCTGTCTGTCTGTCTGTCTGTCTGTCTGTCTGTCTCCCTCCCTCCCTCCCTCCCTCCCTCTCTCTCTCTCTCTCTCTTCTCTCTCTCTCTCAACACAGTGTCTTTATTATAATGCTTTTAATACTCACTAGCCATTGAATGCGCGTTCACTGAAGGGTGAGATCTTAGACGCTCGTCTACCTCTCCTGATGGAAATCCCTGTGTGTTGTGTTAACATTTCACAGGACTAACACCTGATGGAAATCCCTGTGTGTTGCGTTAACATTTCGCAGGACTAACACCTGATGGAAATCCCTGTGTGTTGTGTTAACATTTCGCAGGACTAACACCTGATGGAAATCCCTGTGTGTTCTGATGGAAATCCCTGTGTTGTGTTAATATTTCACAGGATTAAAACCTGATGGAAATCCCGTTGTGCTGTGTTAACATTTCACAGGACTAACACCTGGGGGGGGGGGGGGGGGGGTGGTCGGATTTCTCCATCTCCCTGATCCGGGCCTAAGCCTCACGTAGGCAGAGGATGAAGAAAGGAGTGGGGTGGTGGTGGCGGGGGGGGGGGGGGGGGGGGGGGGGGGGGGACATGGAGCTGGGGGGGGGAGGGGCCGAGGGGGATGAGCTGGTGGTGGTCCATGCCTTTGCCGCAGTGTCGATTGCTCAATCTGCGTTGAGTCGTTCGATGAAACAGCTGGTGGAAACGGGCAGGAAACTGGTAACAAGGGAAGACAAAGAAGTAGGGGGGGGGGGGGGGGGGAGACAGACAGAGAGAGAGAGAGAGAGAGGTGGGGATGGATGGTTGGGTGGGGAGGGAGTTGGCGAAGGAAGAGGGAGGGTGGGCTCATATTTCTGTGTGGTCTTCACGGACCGACAGATTGTCTCTGTCTCTTTCGGTTCCAGCTTTAAGTGATTCAGAAAACAAGGCTGTTTGTCCTCTAGGGAGGGAAAAGGCCTGGATCTGCAGGGGAAAAGAAAGATGAAGACACAGAGAAAGATTCAAGAAGGAGAAGCAGCAGGATGATAACGAGAAGAAGGAGGAGAAGAGGAGGAGGAGGAGGAGGAGAAGAAGAAGAAGAAGAAGAAGACGAAGAAGAAGAAGAAGAAGAAGAAGAAGAAGGAGGAGGAGGAGGAGGAGGAGGAGGAGGAGGAGGAGGAGGAGGAGGAAGATGAGGAAGCAGTGGGGAGGAGGAGGAGGAGGAGAAGGAGGAGAAGGAGGAGGAGGAGGAGGAGAAGAAGAAGAAGAAGAAGAATTCCATGAACCATGTTTTTGTTGTTTCACAAGCCATCATTTAGCATAATTTAACTATTTCAATGTTTTCGTATGCAAAGTTTCAAATACGCAGCAGTTACGTGCAAATAACAGCTCCAAGGGATACAGTCTTTATAAGAACTTTGAAAGGAAAATAATGAACAATACCACAGTGCATAATGTAATAGAACTTCAAGTTTTTTTTTCTTTCATTTTTTTTTTGTCTTTTTTTTTTTTTTTTTAAGAAACTGGATCATTTTCTTCCACAAAAAAATTGTGATGCGATTTGAGAAATTCTTATGTGAAATGCATATTCATGTGTGTCATGTAGCACGAACAGACATTGATAACGGAACGTTACGCTCATGCTTGTTTTCCATTTGTACATGTGCTTATCAGTATAAATGTGCATGAAGGCTCTTGTACATGCTTATTAGGCAATGCTAGGTGAATGGCAGATGGTTTGTAGTTCCAGCCAAAGCAAGTCGACATCGATAATGCTACATCGGAGGCTTGCAGGTCATATGTGTGTGTGTGTACAGGCAGTATTGTGTTTTGTGTGTGTGTGTGTGTGTGTGTGTGTGTGTGTGTGTGTGTGGTGTGTGTGTGTGTGTTTCTTGAGGAAACGAATCATTATCTATAATAGCTTAGGAAACCACCTGATGACACATCATGTTTCTGATCGGGATGGAAGAATACAACAGGAGGTGCCGGAAATGGAAGGAGAGAGGAGGGGGGGGGGGGGAGGGGGGAGAGGGGGGGGGAGGACGGGAGGGGAAGGAGGAGGAGAAGGAGGGGGAGGGGACAGACAGACAGACAGGGGAGGGGACGGAGGGTGGGAGGGTTGTGGATAACCAGGAGCATCTTTTGGACCAAACGTGTGATCTAATGGATAACTATATGATCGATATATTCCATACCACGCTTGTCTGAGGGGAGATTGCTGTTATAAATGAAAAAAAAAAAACTGTCTGTAACTGTGTTTTCCTTTTTTACCACTCGCCATCTGCTAGTTGTCCCGAGTGTTTGGGAAGGAAAATCAGGGGGTGGAGTGGGAATAGTGATGCTGCTGCAGGGAGATCCATGCCAGAATCAATGCCAGACGCGACCACGGAAAAGTGGGCGATAAATCATGCTGAATCTTTCACCGGCGGCTGATAGTTTAAAGCTCCACATCTGACAGGGGCCACACGGTGATGGAACGTGCTGAATGACTGGAAAGGGCAGATCACTACGTTCTGGGAATGGGATGCGTTTTTTTTCATTTTCATTTTTACAGTCCTTTACACCGAATGACATCGGAACCCTTTTGTGCTAGTAATAGAGGTCATAACGTTCATTTTCTACAGTGGTCACTCATGCCACCAATCTGAAATTAATATCAGGAAGAAACGCGTATACGCACGCACGCACGCACACACACACACACACACACACACACACACACACACACACACACACACACACGCATGCACGCACGCACGCACGTATGCACGCACTCACGCACGCACTCACGCATACACGCGCTCACACATACGCGCGCCCACGCGCGCGCGCACGCACACGTACACACACGCACACGCACACGCACACGTATACACACACACACACGCACGCACACACACACACACACACACACACACACACACACACACACACACACACACACACACACACACACACACTCACAAGTTGCATCTACTTCTTGTGTCTGAAAACGAATTTTTTACACCAGGCATTTTTTCTTTTTTTTTCGGGGGGGGGGGGGGGGGGGGGGGGGGCGGGGGGGGGAGGGGGGAGGGTGAGGGGTCGGGGGGGGGGGGGATGTATTGGTACAGCAGTGAATGAAAAAAAAAAAATCTTTTTACTCTTGCCTCCATACAGTTAGATCCTTTTTGCCTAACAAAGAAGCAGGAGCAGTTTTCATTATTCTGTCTTTAAAAATCAAAAGATCACACGGTGGGCAGACGCTACGATTTAGACTATGCATCAGAACATGGTATAGTCCTTGGCAGGTGTCTGTGGCATAGCTGCCCTTAAAATCCAAATTAAACCATACATTAACTCACAGAATAATGCTCATCCAGTCTGTGTACTCGGTTTAAAGGATCTCTACTGGTGACATCACACAGTCTATAAACACATTTTTTTCCCACTGAAGTCCTCACTTGTGCTAGTCTGCCTAGCATCTTCACCATCCTGATGCAGTCACAGCTTCGCGGGGCAGGTCACGTAGTTCCCATGCCAGACCATCGGCTGCCAAAGTTTGGCGAACTGCAACAAGGCAAACGCTCTCATGGAGGCCAGAGGAAGCGTTTCAAAGACAGCCTCAAATCCTCCCTGAAGGCCTCCAACATCAGCCACACAACATAGGAGCAGACTGCCCAGGACAGAGACGGGTGGCGATCAGTTGTTCACAAAGGTGCAGAGACCTGTGAAAGCAACAGAACTGCTGCAGCTGAGCAGCGCAGGATGATCAGGAAGACCAGTGTTAACAGATCTCCAGCTGCTGCCATCACCACCTGTCCGTACCGTGATAGGTCTTTCCGGGTGCAAATCGGCCAGACAAGCCATCTACGCACTCACACCCGATCCCGGGATGACTAGATGGCTTTCGTCGTCTCGACGGAGAACAACAAACAAACATGAATACATGGACCAACTCCTACCTTACATAACGTTTCAGGCCTTGGCACTCACCCGTGAACTCACCTGTGACTCTGCCTGTCTTTGTCCAAGTGGGGATTTCCCGACAGTCCCACTCCATTCATCTTAATTTGTGGGGGCCGGAATAGCCCAGTGGTAGAGCGCCGGACTCGTAATCTTGGAGTTGCGGGTTCGAATCTCCGCCGGGCCGTTTTGGTACAGGGGGATTTTTCCCTCGGAGTTAACATTGGTTCTGACTCCATTTCCCATGCAGTCCTTCGAATGAGACTATAAACCGAGGTTCCGTGTGTGAACGCACGCATAACATCTTGCACACACGTAAAATCCCATCACCAACTTTCGGAGAGAGAAAGCCAGTTTGGCCGTTGGCATGGATGGCACGTTACACATAGCATGCACCCTCCCCGAAGATGGAGTATGGCTGCCTTAATGGCGGGATTAAAAAACGGTCATACACACAAAACTCTACTCCCTTTGTTGGGTAGATGGGATTTATCCTTGCCTGTCTATACAGGGAGTGTCCGCAGGAGTATCAGTTTGCGCACGCACAAAAAAAGTCTTAATTTGTCTGCTTGGAACCTCCTACCACGTATCTAGATGTCCATAATGGAGAAAAGCAAATCGTAGAATCAACTTTCAGACGCTTTGTGGTCTTACAACAATCTGATCATGCCTGTAAATATATATTCAGAAACTTATTCATGGCCTTGGCACGTGAATGCATGGCGTGTTACCAAAAGCAGCAATGTATCTGTTCAATATCTTTCTCAAACAAGCAAAATTGCCAAATCACTGAAGAGATGTTTGGGCTTCCCTGATCTATTTTCTTTCTTTCTTTAGTAGGCGTTTTTGGTCTGTCTCCCTGTCCAACGTCTAGACTGATTTATCCCTGAAATTTATAACCTGAGAACTCAGGGTATTAGTGGAAGGGAAGGATAGAGAAGGACAAAGGGAGGAAGAGAATAAAGTGAGATGGACAGTAATGAGCACTCTTTTTGTTTTGTTTCATCTTACTATTGATCTCTTTAGCATTGTCTGTCACTCTTTCTCCTAATGCTGTTTTTATCCCTGTCTGTCTGTCTGTCTGTCTGTCTCTCGCTCTCTGGCTCTGTCTCGTTTTGTCTGTCTGTCTGTTTGTCTCTCTCTTGTTACCTAACTTTCTCTGTCTGCATGTAAACATGCAGTAATGTGTGCCTGTCTGCCTATCTGTCTGCCTGCAGTAATGTGTGCCTGTCTGCCTATCGGTCTGCCTGTATATTTGACTGCCATTCCCACAATCGTTGTTTATCCTGCATCCCCACCTTTGCCACATGTATTGAGCCAGTTCATCTCTCTCTCTCTCTCTCTCTCTCTCTCTCTCTCTCTCTCTCTCTCTCTCTCTCCCCTCTCTCTCTCTCAGTGTCTTTGTCACAGTGTGTTTCCAACTCACTGGCAATTCAATGCGTTTTCACTGAATGGTGAGAGCTTGGATGCTCGTCTACCTCTGCTAATGGAAATCCCTGTATGCTGTGTTAACATTTCACGGGACTAACACCTGGTGGCGGGGATCGGATTTATCGATCTCTCTGATCCGGGCCTAAGCCTCAAATAGGCAGGGGGTGATGAAAGGAGTGGGGGAGGATACTAGGGGTACAGGCAGGGGATGGAACTGGAGGAACGTGGAGGGGTGGGACCGTTGCTCATCTACGTCTGTGCCACACTGTGGCCCGCTCAATGCATGTTCAGTCTTTTGTAAAAGAAGGAGGAGGAGGAGAGGTGAGAGGAGGAGGATGGAAGAAAGGAGAGAGGACAAGGAAGGGAGGAGGTGAAGAAGAAGAGAGAAGAAGAAAGAAGAGAAGAAGAAGAAGAAGAAGAAGAAGAAGAAGAAGAAGAAGAAGAAGAAGAGAAGAAGAAGAAGAAGAAGAAGAAGAAGAAGAAGAAGGAAAGGGAAAAAGGAAAAGGAGGAGGATCACAATACTATTACTACTCCAACTCCCATCTCCTCCTCGTCCCCCTCCTCCTATACATTCAACTACTAGTACTACTGCCACTACTACTATCACTGATACTACTACTACGTCTGCTACTACTGCCACTGCTAAAAAAGAAGAAGATGAAGAAGAAGAAGATAAGGAAGAAGAGGAGAAAGAGGAGGAAGAGGATGGGGTGGAGGAGGTGGAGGAGGAGGAGGAGGAGGAAGACCATGAACTGCAAGCACAGACGTTATATTGACAGCCCTTGGAGAATCCATTTACCTCTGTATACTGACGATCACCATTGGCAATGTGCTGCTTCATTCACGGTCGAGCCCCTGGTCATGTGTGATCAGAATGCATGGACAACGGCATTGGCTGCCTCCCCAGAGGGTGTGACACAGACATACTGGTCATCATGATGATCTCATCGTCCTGCTGATGGACAAAAGCAGTTGAATGGGCACACATGCACCCAGAATAAAAAAACAACAACAAAACATTGGCACTTACGAAAGGGATATGCATGCGTGCACACAGACACAGACGCACACAGACACACACACAGACACACAGACACAGACACAGACACACACACACCACACACACACACACACACACACACACACACACACATCACGCACACACACACACACTCACGCACACACGTGGATGATGCAGTAGCGGATTGGAAGGAAGACATAGGCGAGGGAACTCATCAGTACCTGAACGAAAGCAACGATGGTGTGTGAAAAGGTGGAGATCCCAAGTCTGCTCTCAACATAGGCAATGATGTGTTGAAAACAGCTTGTATGTCAGGCTACTACAATATGTTCAATTCATGAACAAAGAGTTTATCACATAGTTGGGGAAAAAACCGTGTTTGCTTATCTATTCAAACCCAAGAATGTGAAAAAGAACATGTGACGTCACTCGTGGGACTGTCTGCATTTTTCTGATGGTAACCAACTTAAAACAACTCTAGCACACAAACGAGGCGTATCATCGCTCTTGAGTCTGAGACTCACTCATGCAACATCGACAAACAACCAGTCAGACAAAACAAAAGAGAGTTTCCCCTTTCAATTGACAACTAATCTTTTTATACTTTTTACATGCAAATTCTTTCTACTTTGTTTCACAAACATATACAGACATTTTCCCAATATCAGCAAATCCTCATGGACTCAAAACTTTTCTCTTTCCTAGTTAGCACCTACACACACACACACACACACACACACACACACACTATTATTAAAAAGACTCCTGGTCCTCACAGACCTGTAACCATTTCTTTTCAAGTGTCCTATCTCATTGACCTCTCAGTGACGTAAAAAGAAAAGGTCACAAATTGTGCCTCCACACCTCTCAACAAAAATACACTATAGTCCTATTTCATTCAGGAAAAGAAAAGTTCCTGAAAGAAAAAGAAAACAATAAGCATCACATTATTCTTTATCTAAAGAATATTTATGTTCATCATTTGTTTTTTCTTTTCCTTTTCTTCACTGAGGTACCTGAGGTTTGGTCAATACGGGCCATTCGTGGCCTTTAATGTATAATCACACAAAACACCTCCCGTGTCTTAAAAACAGAAACAAGTGGCACGCATGCTGGTGGAGCCCCATTGTCTCTATGACGCCATCGACCGGTCTTTCCGCTCCACTTCAATTACCCATCCTGCAGGTAGCAACTCAATTATCCTGAGCTGTCCGTTCACCGCTCAACGTGCATGCATGCTGCATGGTTTATATGACCAGGCCAGCGCAGGCACAAACTTCAACTTCCTTCTTTTTTTTTTCTTTGAGCCTGCACAAGTGATTGATGTTTTCCATCGACACCCTCTCCCCATAAATAAAGACAGGAAACCACCAGCAACATGGCACAATTACTTACACTGAGTGTGTCACTGAGGATATTCCATTCATGTAAGCTTGCTAGAGACTAACATTTATCTTAAATCAGGCATTGTTGAGAACGCGTGTCACTGAAAGAAAGGGGGAAGACACAAACGTAACCTATGCACTATGCAGGATAGCCCTCTACATTCTACAGAATGGGAAGGAGATAACTATGACAAGAAATACCTAGGTCTTTGCTGAAATCACGTCGACTCAGTCAGAAGGTTTCTGGTGTTGCTAAGTGATCTTAATAATCACTACAAGATTGAGTGGAGAAATGCACTGGGTGGATTGATCTGGTTCACATGGAGCAGCCACCTCCTTCCAACACAAACTGACATATTCAAGAGACATTAATCAACGTAACTACTTAGCTGATTTCTTATTCTATCAACGGTTACAGGTATAAATGCCCACCACGTTAGATCTTTATAGCTGGTTCAGAAATCATTCAATTGTTCAGTATTACTATTTATCAAATACGTGACATTTTCTGTCGAGCTCATAAGATGATGGGCAATCCCGACAGCTGACTTGTCAGGATCAAAATGGGATGGGAGTGGAACAGCCCGACAGCTGACCTGTCAGGGTCAAAATGGGATGGGAGTGGAACAGCCCGACAGCTGACTTGTCAGGATCAAAATGGGATGGGAGTGGAACAGCCCGACAGCTGACTTGTCAGGGTCAAAATGGGATGGGAGTGGAATAGCCCGACAGCTGACTTGTCAGGATCAAAATGGGATAGGAGTGGAATAGCCCGACAGCTGACCTGTCAGGGTCAAAATGGGATGGGAGTGGATAAAAATGGGAGGAATGGATCAAAATGGGATGGGCGTGGATCAAAATGGGTTGGGGATGGAACAGGTGTCAGAATCAAAATAGGATGGAGTGGATCAAAATGGGATGGGAGTGGATCAAAATGGGATGGGAGTGGATCAAAATGGATGGGAGTGGAGCAGGGGAGGCAGACGGGAAAGAAGTCAGGATCAAAATGGGATGAGAGTGGATCAAAATGGGATGAGAGTGGAACAGGGGAGGCAGACGGGGAAGCTGTTAGGGGAGGAGTGGGTGGTAAGCAATACGTTAAAAAAATGGGCAAGATTTGTGACAAACAAGAAAATGGAGAATCCAATACTGATGTGAGCATTGCACACTATCTGAAACATTTGTTGTTGTTGTTGTTGTTGTTGCTGTTGTTGTTGTTGTTGTTTTTGTTGTTGTTGTTGTTGTTGTTGTTGTTCTTCTTCTTCTTCTTCTTCTTCTTCGTTTAATATTCCATCACTTTACACATAACGTAACTTAGTTAAGGTTTTCATGAGCGAAGTTTCAATTGCACAGAGGTTACATGCAACTCATCTCCAGCGCTGACGGTATTTATAAGAACTTTGAAAGAAAGGTGAATAACGGAACAAAACAATGGCATGTTATAGAATAGAAACTTTTCTTTCCCGTTTTCAACCAACTGGATTTTTTCCTCATCGTTTAATTGATTCTTTATGCTAGATTTTTGCGCTGTGAGAATGTTATCTGAAACCTATATCGATATGTGCAATGCATTATATATAGACATGAAAAATAGTATGTTACGCTTTGCATACTTTCTGTTCCTACATGTGCATATCTATAAAAATGTATATGTATGCAAGTGCACATGCACTTTACTCTTTGAGCCATACATGGTCAGTGATGGATGGTCTTGATGGCAACCAAAGAAAGTTCACATATGTGAAGTTAAATTGGAGTCTCTGTGTGTGTAGGCGAAGGGGGAAATTGTGTTTTACAATTTTTGACAAATCTAACCACACGAAATAACTTTTTCTAAGCTTAGAAAACCATCGTGCGACAAATCACGTTTCAGATCCAATTAAGAAAGGAAATGGGCAAAGAGGGGCTGGAGGTTAAGAAACAAATAGGAGTTACAAGACACAGAAAGTGAGAGACGGGTGTTTGGGGGGAGGGAACAGGAAGGAGGAGGAGAAGGAGAAGGCGGGATGACGAGGGGGGGGGGGGGGGGGGAAGACATGGAGGATCGGAAGGTCGGAGGCAAACAGGAACATCTTTTGGACCAGAAGTTTCCTCTAATGGGTTGCTGGGTTATCAATATGTCCCATGGTTGTCTGGGAGGAAATTGGCGTGCAAAGTGAAAAAACTACCCGTCACTGTGTTTTCCCCCCCCCCCCCCCCCCCCCCCCCCCCCCCCCCGCCATCTGCTAGTTGCCCCTCATGTCAGGGTTAGGTATGGCGTTGTGTGAGGATACTGATACTGCTGCAGGGAGATCCATGCCAGAATCAATGCCAGACACGACCACGGAAAAGTGGGCGATAAATCTCGCTGAATCTTTCAACGGCTGCTGATAGTTTAAAGCTCCACATCTGACAGGGGCCGCACGGTGATGGAAAGTGCTGAATGACAGACAAGGGCAGATCACTTCGTCCTGGGAATGGGATGTGTTTTTCATTTTCGTTTTATGTGCTGTATACTGGATGGCCCCAGAGCCGGAATTGCGTTGGTAATAGAGGTCGTGACGTTCACTTCCTACATTCATCACTCATGCCAGTCTGAAACTAATGTGAAGAAGAAAACACACACACACACACACACACACACACACACACACACACACACACACACACACACACACACACACACACTTATACACCCCCCCCACACACACACACACACACACACACACACACACACACACACACACACACACACATTTACACCCACACACACACCCATACACACACACACACTTACACACACACACACCACACACACACACACACACACACACACACACACACTTATACACCCCCCCCCACACACACACACACTGACACACACACACACACACACACACACACACACACACACACACACACACTTACACCCACACACACCTCCATACACACACACACTTACACCAACACACACACACACACACACACACACACACACACACACACACACTTACACACACACACACCACAACACACACACACACACACCACACACACACACACACTTACACACACACACACACACACACACATACACACACACACACTTACACACACACACACACACACACACACACACACACACACACACACACACACACACGCACACTTATACACCCCCCCCCCACACACACACACACACTTACCCACCCACCCACCCACCCACACACACACACACACACACTTATACACCACACACACACACACACACACACACACACACACACTTACACACACACACACACACACACACACACACACACACACACACACACACACTTATACACCACACACACACACACACACACACACACACACACACACACACACACACACACACACACACTTATACACCACACAGGTCCCTTCATCTTGCCCATCATGGATTTGAAATGAAACTTTTGACATCAGGTATTCCACTTGGGGACAGGGGTGTGGCAAGTGAGGGAAAGGGGAAGCATTAGTACAAACAGGTATGTTTTTAACCCAGTCAGATAGATTTTACAAACAGATATGTTTTTAACCCAGTCAGATAGATTTTTCAGCGTAATAAAGAAGCGGGAGCAGATTTCATTATTGTCTTTGAAAATCAAAAGATCACAATTTGGCCAGACGGCATAATTTGGAATATTTATCAGAATGTTCTGTGAACCTTGTCATAAGTTTGAGGCATAGCTACCCCTTAAAACCTAAACGAAACTGTAGTTTAGATCTCATAGAATAACCCAAGCCAATCATTTCACTTGGATTATAAGATCCCTACAGATGACATCATTGACGGTCTGTAACTGTATGGAGAAACTCCTACATGACATTAAATTCCAGGTCTCGGACTCGCCCGTGATCTGTTTTTGTCCCAGCTGGGACTTTGGAGACAGTTCAATACCATTCATTTTAATCTCTCGTGCTTGGAACCACCCACCTCGTATCTAGATGTCCATAGGGGAGAAAAAAGCGTTGAGTCAACTTTCAGACACAATGTGAATTCATACTGCAATCCGGTTGTGACTGTAAATATATAATCAACACATTATTCACATCCTTGGCGCGTTAATTGATGGTGTGTTACCAAAAGCAGCAATGTTTCAGTTCGATACGTTTCTCAAACAAGCAAAATAGCCAACTCACTGAAGAAAGGTTTGGGCTTCCCTGATCTGTCTTTCTGTTTTTTTTGGTAGGCTTTTCTTCCATTGTTCTATGACCCAGTGTCTAGACTGATTAATCCCGGTACATCTTCTGAGAACTCAGTGTATCAGAAGGGTGGAAGGATACAGGTTGATGAAGAGAGGAAAGGAAGTGGGGGGGGGGGGGGGCTATACAGTTATGAGCACTCTTTTGTAGATCTTTTTCTCATTGTCTGTCACTCTTTCTCTTAACGCTGTTTCTATCTCTGTCTGCCTGTCTGCCTCTCCCCCCCCCTCCCTCCTGCTCTACCATCGCTCTTGCTCTCTCTACCTTCTCTCTCTCTCTCTCTCTCTCTCTCTCTCTCTCTCTCTCTCCTTCCTCCCTTCTCGCTCTCTTTCTCTCCATCTCTACCCCATCTCTCTCTCTCTCTCTCTCTCTCTCTCTCTCTCTCTCTTTCCTCCCTCTCATTATCTTTTTCTCTCCATTTATACCCCATTCTCTCTCTCTCTCTCTCTCTCTCTCTCTCTCTCTCTCTCTCTCTCATTGTCTTTCTTACGGTGCGTTGACCACTCATGTACCATCCACTGCTCTTTCACCGAAGGGCGAAAGCTTAGACGTCTCTATGCCTCTCGTAACGGAAATCCCCGTGTGTCGTGTTAACAAATCACAGCATTAACACCTGGGGGTGGGGATGATCGGATTTCTCCATCTCCCTGATATGGGCCTAAGCCTCACGTAGGCAGAGGGTGAAGTACGGAGTGGGGGAACTGGGGTTAAAGAGAAGGGATGGAACTGGACAGGATGGGGTGGGTAGTGGGGGGTGGGGGGTGGTCCATGTCTTTGCTGTGGTGTGGACTGCTCAATACACGTGGAGTGGTTTGGTGAAACAGCTGGTAGCGAAGGGCTGGAAACTGACAACAGGGATAACACAGGATGGTGAGGGAAAGGTAGGGATGGGAGCGTGGATGGGGAGGGAGTGGCGAAAGGAGTGAAGGGGGCTTCTGTTTCAAAGACGTCTCCATGGACCAGTTGATTACATCTCTGTCTGTTTTGTTTTCTGCTTGAGTTATTTAGAAAACAGCTCGTATGACGTTTCGCGGCAAAAGATGTGGATAATTCACACGCACACACACACACAGACACACAGACACACAGACACACAGACACACAGACACACACACACACACACACACACACACGCACACACACACACACACACATACACACACACGCACGCACGCACGCACGCACACACACACACACACACACACACACACACACACACACACACACACAGAAGAGATACAGCTGCAGATTGCAAGGAAAACATGGAGGAGGAAATACATCAGCAACTCATAAAAAGTCACGATGGTGTGTTCAAAGATGGAGATCAAAGGACTGCTCTTGAAATTGGCAATAATTCGTTGACAACAGTCTCTACCTCATATAGATACATATGGATTTCATTTCCTGAAAAAAAGAGAAATTTTGATACATAATTAAAAAAAAACACAACAGAAACAAACGAACAACCAGCACTGCGGGCACAACACTGTCACGTCATCTGTGGCACTGTCTGCATTCTTCTAATGATGACAACATTCATAAAATTTTACTAAAGAAAAAAAAAGCAGCAAAACTTCGCTGTTCAATGCATCACTTCGGGTATTATTTTCACAACAGAGTTGCTGGAGACTAAAGTGAGATCTATAGCTCTATCTACCCTTTATCTGGCATTGTGGAGAATGCGTGTCGTGTCATTCAAAGAAAGGATGAAGACACAAATGTAACACGTGTATTACATTGGATAACCCTCCCAATTCCAAGAGTGCGAAGGAGACGACAACAACAGAAAACATCTTAGCTTCGCCGAAATTTTCTCGTCGACTCTGTCTAAAAGCAAATAAAAAATTCAATACTGGAATGAATACGATACACATAATGCTTGTTTCTAAAAAAAAGTTCACATACTGTGCAAAACATTGCATTATATATTTGACTACATAATGGAACAATACTATAGTATATATAATGTAAGAGAAATCCTGTTGGAGGTTAGGTGACTGCAGGCGGAAACTGAAACAAAGTTTACAAGAAATTTCAATCTTGCGCCAGATCTTGCGCCCAGTTTGAGAAGATAAGTCATTGCTCATTCTTCTCGTCATTGTCCTAAATATCATTTATCTTGCCTGAACAAGACCCAAGAGTTCGAAACGTGTTGTGTTTTGCATTGTAATTTGTTTGTCCACGTTAACCAGTGAAGTTACTTTCAGTTTCTTTTAAAATTAATAGAAATCCAGTTGATTTTGTTTTCTTTCATACTATCCTTTTTGTACTCCCAGTTCTTATAGAACAGGGAGCATTTTACAATGGGAACGAAGAAATGCTGTCTGAGTGTCTGTCTGTCTGTCTGTCCGTCCGTGGTCAAAATGTGTTCCACTCGCTCCAGACAAAAACTACTGGGCCGATCTTTCTGAAAATTTGTACGTATGTTCATTATGGGTCACGGATGATACCCGATGTTTTATTTTACAGTTATATCCGTTACTAACGGCTGTAACGGCCCCTAACTGTTTTTCGTCTTTATGGAATATCTCAGAAAGTACTTGGCCGATCTTTCTAAAAAAATTGTAGGTATGTTCATTATGGGTCACGGATGATGCCCGATGTTTCATTTTACCGTTATATCCGTTACTGACAGGCCATAACGGCCCATAACGGTATTTCTTTTTATGGAATATCCGAGAAAGTACTTGGCCGATTTTTCTGAAAATTTGTAAGTATGTTCATTATGGGTCACAGATGATGGACGATGTTTTGGCTGTAACAGCCCATAACGGTTTTCTTCTTTATGGAAAATCTCAGAAAGTACTTGGCTGATCTTTCTGAAAATTTGTAGGTATGTTCATAATGGGTCACAGATGATGGACGATGTTTACCAGAATAGTCGTTACTAACGACTATAACGGCCCAAAACAGTTTTTCCTCTTATGGAATATCCCACGCACATTCAAGATAAACTTGGAGTACGTTTATATGATTTGCATCTTGTTCAGTTTATTTTCCTTTTGTGGAGAAACTGGATTTTTTCTCCTATTTAATGTTTTCGTTATGTCAGAGTTTTGCACTGTTATGTGAAACGTATATGCAGGCATGTAACGCATCAAGACAGAGACTGAAAACGGTATGCTACTCATTGCATGTTTTCTATTTGTACATGAACATAACTGTGTTAATACAGACATCAGTATGCTCCTGCAATGTTCGTTAGCGCATGAGTGTCAGATGATCGTGGTGGCAGCGAAAGAAAGCTGACATCAGTGAAACTACCTTGGAGGCTAACAGGTCATGTATTTGTGCCTGTGCAGACAACGTGGAAAAGCGTGCCTTTAGTTTTTTGACAAATCGAGTCATACGTAATA
>CM065727.1:65093126-65098126 GCA_033310375.1 Conus canariensis
AGAGAGAGAGGGGGAGAGAGAGAGGAGAGAGAGAGAAGAAAAGAAGAGAGAGAAGGAGAATGGTAAAGTCTGCGTTCTGAAACCACCCGCTGCATGGATGAAACCTGCGCCACCTCTCGCACACTTTTTTTTTTTTATCCTTTTTTTAAAAAAATCCCAACTCTGGAATAGTCCCCCTGGCAATGGGTCAAAGTGACACTGATATATGTCTACACATCGAGTGTTGTGAAAAACTCCAACCAAATAACCAAAGAAAGAAAGAAAATTCATCACATTTTGGGGCGCTTCACACAAGGTGCAGAGAGACCAAAATATTGTTTATTTAACTATTCTTTCAACATTCCAAACGTATCAAATCATAATGCAAACGCTCTCCTGTAAACATCACATACCTACAGAGAGATAGAAAAAAAGAAACATCTAGAACAGATACCAAGACAGGCAAACTTACATACGAGCGGATAGATAAATACGTTGACAAATAATCAAGCATGCAGACTAACAGGCAAAGAGAAACAACCAGACAGACAGAGGCCAGTACACATTTAAACAAATAGACAGATTTATTGTGAAACTAACAGACACACAAACAGTGCCAAATCAACAGCCTTTAGTCTATGTACAGCAGACGTAAGACAAAGGGAACTGTGTCGGAGGAGGGCTTGGGGAGGAGCATAAAGGGACTGGCGGACGGGGAGGTGGTTGTGGTGGTGGTGGTGGTGGTTGTGGTGGTGGTGGTGGTGGAGACAGAGAAGGGGGCGATTGATTAAAGGTCAGCACGCCGACGTGGGACAGCCATTAGTCATATCATTGTGGGACAGCCATTAGTCACATCATTGTGGGACAGCCATTAGTCATATCATTGTGGGCCCAGCCATTAGTCATATCATTGTGGCCCAGCCATTAGTCATATCATTGTGGCCCAGCCATTAGTCATATCATTGTGGCCCAGCCATTAGTCATATCATTGTGGGACAGCCATTAGTCACATCATTGTGGGACAGCCATTAGTCATATCATTGTGGGACAGCCATTAGTCATATCATTGTGGGACAGCCATTAGTCATATCATTGTGGGACAGCCATTAGTCATATCATTGTGGGACAGCCATTAGTCACATCATTGTGGGACAGCCATTAGTCATATCATTGTGGGACAGCCATTAGTCATATCATTGTGGGACAGCCATTAGTCACATCATTGTGGGACAGCCATTAGTCACATCATTGTGGGACAGCCATTAGTCATATCATTGTGGGACAGCCATTAGTCATATCATTGTGGGACAGCCATTAGTCATATCATTGTGGCCCAGCCATTAGTCATATCATTGTGGCCCAGCCATTAGTCATATCATTGTGGGACAGCCATTAGTCACATCATTGTGGGACAGCCATTAGTCATATCATTGTGGGACAGCCATTAGTCATATCATTGTGGGACAGCCATTAGTCATATCATTGTGGGACAGCCATTAGTCACATCATTGTGGGACAGCCATTAGTCATATCATTGTGGGACAGCCATTAGTCATATCATTGTGGGACAGCCATTAGTCACATCATTGTGGGACAGCCATTAGTCATATCATTGTGGGACAGCCATTAGTCATATCATTGTGGGACAGCCATTAGTCATATCATTGTGGGACAGCCATTAGTCACATCATTGTGGGACAGCCATTAGTCATATTATTGTGGGACAGCCATTAGTCATATCATTGTGGGACAGCCATTAGTCACATCATTGTGGGACAGCCATTAGTCACATCATTGTGGGACAGCCATTAGTCATATCATTGTGGGACAGCCATTAGTCATATCATTGTGGGACAGCCATTAGTCATATCATTGTGGGACAGCCATTAGTCATATCATTGTGGGACAGCCATTAGTCATATCATTGTGGGACAGCCATTAGTCATATCATTGTGGCCCAGCCATTAGTCATATCATTGTGGGACAGCCATTAGTCATATCATTGTGGGACAGCCATTAGTCATATCATTGTGGGACAGCCATTAGTCATATCATTGTGGGACAGCCATTAGTCATATCATTGTGGGACAGCCATTAGTCATATCATTGTGGGACAGCCATTAGTCACATCATTGTGGGACAGCCATTAGTCATATCATTGTGGGACAGCCATTAGTCATATCATTGTGGGACAGCCATTAGTCATATCATTGTGGGACAGCCATTAGTCATATCATTGTGGGACAGCCATTAGTCATATCATTGTCGACATCCCAGGATTCGGGGCCAGCCTGTTGCCTGGTTGTTAGTACTAAGGATTAGCATCCCTGTCTCTCATCTGTTTGGGCCTCCTCCTCCTCCTCTCCCCTCTTTCACCTCTACTCCATCCCCTAGGAAATATACATAATCTTCCTCCAACGACTACTGCCCCTCTCCCTCCCCTTCCCTGTCTATCCGAACTTCTTCTGTGCGCGCGCGCGCGCGTGTGTGTGTGTGTGTGTGTGTGTGTCTTTGTATATAATACTTGACAAATCTTAAATAAATGTTAGCGAACCGCCCAGAGAACGTGGACAAACGAGTCACAAGACGAAACACAACTAGTTTCGACCTCTTAGGTCTTCATCAGGTGAGACCTTAACGAATAAAACAATGAAAATTCACTTAGCTTTGATCGCTTCAGATCACTTGGTAGGGTTCAGCGCTTCTTCCTTGCGCTGAACCCTACCAAGTGATCTGAAGCGATCAAAGCTAAGTGAATTTTCATTGTTTTATTCGTTAAGGTCTCACCTGATGAAGACCTAAGAGGTCGAAACTAGTTGTGTTTCGTCTTGTGACTCGTTTGTCCACGTTCTCTGGGCGGTTCGCTAACATTTATTTAAGATTTGTTTAGATTTCCGCCTGCAGTCCTCTCGCTTTGCAACTAGATATATAATACTTGAGTCTGTATTTGTGTCTGTCTGTCTGTTTGTCTGCCTGTCTGTCACACACACACACACACACACACACACACACACACACACACACACACACACACACACACACACACACACACACCACACACAAAGCATGCATGCACTCATCAATGCACACATACACATACACACACACACACACACACACACACACACACAACACACACACACACCACACGCACACGCACACACACATATACACAGACACAAATGTACACACACAGATATACAAACACACACACACATCCATGATACATACAAACCAACAAACCAACACACACACACACACACACACACACACACACACACACACACACACACACACACACACACACACACACCGAGCCCTGAATACTCTGCTGTTTGTTTTTTGTTTTTTTTATTCCTTTTGCTGATGTACAATGCTGAGAGAGAGAGAGAGAGAGGAGAGAGAGAGAGAGAGAGAGAGAGAGAGTAACACTGACACTGACATCTTTTATTGACATTGGCTAATAGCCTTTTTGTCAAGGGCATACAATGTCTTTTTCGAATAGAAGAGAAAAAAAAAAAGAAAAACTGCAAATTAGGTGTCTCTCTAGCTGAGAGAGAGAGAGAGAGAGAGAGAGAGAGAGAGAGAGAGAGAGAGAGGAGAGAGAGAGAGAGAGAGAGGAGAGAGAGAGATGAGGATGCAAACTCTGCGCGCTGAAACCATCCGCTGCACAGAATGAAAACTGAGCCATCTGTGGCGCACGTTTTTCTTCTTTCCAGTCTTCGAATGGTTCTTTTTGTGGCAATCTGTGAAAGAGGCACTGATGAATCTTAAAAAAAATCAACTGTCTGTGGATTTTGGACACTGCAGACACATCAACATGTCATTCACTTAACCCCCTCCCCCTCCTTGACCGCTTCCAAGACTAATGTATACAAATAAACAAACATACAGACAGACTACGTAATCAACAAGATTCAATCTAATCTAAAAAAAAACAACACTTTTTGAATGAGTTGAAGAGCAAATATACAGAAGAAAAATATATACATAGAATGCGATGCACAAACTTTCATAAAAAGTGGTATCTATACCTGATCTTGTGTGAAAGTTATTGATGAAAATAACGACGTACAGAAATTTGGTGATACCTTTTGACGTTTCTCAACAAGTCATTGTACATACATTGAGTGGATTGGAGAATTGTAAGCTCTGGATGGGTTGATGGAATACGTTGTACCACTAGTTACTGGACTGATTGTTTTGCCTTCAATTCAATTCAATTCAATTCAATCAGTTCAGTTCAATTCAATTCAATTAAATTCATTGTCCATCGGAAATTTTTCTTCTGCTTCACATCATTTCACACGTACATAAGACATTACAAAAAGACATTATAAATCGTTACATAAAAGCCTTTGTCAGTATATGTATCTATATATACATCAACACACACACACCAATCCCCCCACAAACACCACACACACACACACACACACACACACACCACACACACACACACACCACACACACCACACACACACATGAAATAAACATTAAATCCATAAGTCATAAAACATTACATAGATTATAAAACAATACCATAAAAACACAAACTCGCCCACACCAACACTAAAAAACACACACATGCATACACACACCTTTGCTTGTTGTAAATACGTACTTGTATATTATGGTGCCAATCAAAAATAAAACAACAGAACAGACAGACAGGCAGGCAGACAGACAGACAGACAGACAGACAGACAGACAGACAAACAGAAGCAACCAGATGGACAGGGACCAACACACTCCCTGGTTCTGTAGCCTGGGTCCAGCAGAGGTTAGATGGCGGGAGTTGAGTTGAGGAGGGTTGGAGGATCTGGAGGGAAGGAACAGGCAGAGGGAGGGGGGAAGGGGCGGAGGAGACGATTGATTAAAGGTCAGCACGCCGACATTGGCCCAGCCATTAGTCATATCATTATCGACATCCCAGGATTCTGCGTCAGCCTGTTGCCTCGTTGCTAGTACTTAGGATTAGCATCCCTGTCCCTCATCTGTCTGGGCCTCCTCTTCCTCCT
>CM065727.1:65103126-65105626 GCA_033310375.1 Conus canariensis
TGGGCTCTGTAAATTGTACATGCATAACACCGGTATGCATATTCATTCAGAGATGGTTCTACGTCACTGATGTCTCTGCTTTTATTAATCACTGTCTTTCTTTATGTTCCTTGGACAGGTATATTAAGGAGAGTGCAAATGAAAATGAGCTGAAGGTCAAAACTAAAACAACTATTGCAAATATCACGGTAGGTTGACAATCCCTGTGCAGCTGATATTGACCATTAGAATGTAATGAAACAGTCACAGATATTATCAATCACATTTGAGCTTCCGAAACAGTGTGTGTGTGTGTGTGTGTGTGTGTGTGTGTGTGTGTGTGTGTGTGTGTGTGTGTGTGTGTGTGTGTGTTGTAATATATACGTTATATAAAAATCAAACACCTCTAAGTAATCAACATATGCTTTATAGAAAACCGAATGAAACTACTATAAACTGTTATTTCACTATAGGGACTAGCCGGCACATAATGTTGAAACTGGTGACATTTTCTCCAATGTCTTCATGATCTGAATCATTAAACAAGAGACAGTGAAAACGCCCGCCAAAGTGGAACTGATACTCGATCAGGTCTTTGGTCTCGGTACACTCCATGACTGCAAACCAAACTTCACGTGGAGCATCCTTTAGCCAAATTCCACCCTTTCAGATACGACAACCATTAAAATTGTCGGTCAGACCCAAAGGCAGATTACTGCAAATATCAGAGCAGATTGTTAACTGATGTTCGGTGGATAGCGTTCAAGAAGATAAAATAAAACATTCACACAAACATTATCAACAGCTTTTAACAAAATTTTCCAAAACTTTTCGATTTCAAAAAGAGGTGATTGCAGGCAGAAACTGAAACAAACTTAAAACAAACAAACAAACAAAAAACCCATTCCGCTGGTCGAAAGGGGCAAACAAACTACAAGTCAAAACCCACACGGCAAAACGTTTTGATTTCTATTTTCCTGACGTACAAAAAATTTTGTGATTCTTAATCTTTAAATAATAAACACAGACTCACCATAAAGACTTTCTGGAATGAATCATATACAGTTATTTTACTAAAGAAACAGCCAATACCAATGTTTGAAACTCGTTTTTTCCTTTGTCCAGTACATGTTGGTTCATGGATTGGAAATGCAATTGAGAGAAAACAGATCTTCATCGAGGTCGAATGGATCCGAAATTTGGTCTTTGATGCTGATTTGCACCACTGATCAGAAATAAAATCCACTTGATCCGTTCTTAGGGCCCATTTCATATTTTCAGGAAAATCGGTAACATCGGTTCACTGATAATGGCGTCCTCATGCCAAAAGACCACAATTTAGCCAACAGATGGAATTGAAAATATAATCCACTTTCTGTCTTATGTGATCTTTACAGATTTATTACAGATGTTTGTGCCGATGGTTGGTTAAAACGCACTAATATTACCAAAAAAAAAATCATGTGAGTGTGTGTGTGTGTGTGTGTGTGTGTGTGTGTGTGTGTGTGTGTGTGTGTGTGTGTGTGTGTGTGTGCGCGCGTGCGTGCGTGCGTGCGTGCGTGCGTGCCTGCCTGCGTGCGCGCGCGCGCGCGTGTGTGTATGTTTGTGTGTGTGTGTGTGTGTGTGTGTGTGTGTGTGTGTGTGTGTGTGAGTGTGTGTGTGTGTGCGGCGTGTGTGTGTGTACGTGCGTACGTGCGTGCGTGCGTGCGTGATTGCGTGCGTGTGCGTGTGTGGTACGTGCGTGCGTGCGTGTGTGCGTCGTGGTGCGTGCGTGTGTGTGTGTGTGTTGTGTGTGTGTGTGTGTGTGTGTGTGTTTGTGTGTGTTGTGTGTGTGTGTGTGTGTGTGTGTGTGTGTGTTCCTGCCTCTCTGTCTCTCTCTCTCTGGTTGATGCCAAGCAGCTGTCTTACTCTGTTCTCCAAACACGAATGGCATTAATGTAAACTACGATTAGTGTGCTTAGTTACTGTTCAGCACAAGTACAAGTACAAGGCTACAGTTACAAAGCACATCAAACCAAGGACTCTTTTCACCGGAATTTGAACTTTTCAGAAAGGTTAACGAATGGAGTCCCGAAATGAGTGGACAAGTATGAAACGTGATTCAATTTACGAGCTGATAAAATATTGACCAGAATCTCTCTCTCTCTCTCTCTCTCTCTCTCTCTCTGAGCAGAAAAAAAATAGGCCACAATTAATGTGACGTTTCTTCTTTTCCTTCTTTCCTGGTGCTCCATAAAAGACACGGAAGTCGACAGATTCCTGAATAGGGAATAATTACCAGAACTTCAGAAGTTTCTGGCAAAAGTTTTAGACTTAAACGGCCAAAGAACTTCGTTTCCTTGAGTTTTGTCTGCGAGTACATTATCTATGTAAAAGGCTATTTGACTCAAAGTGTGGTTTGGTCTGTCAGAACAGAAACCGAATATGATTTGGCATAATTCAGGGATTCTTAGCTCCTCTGCCTCAATGTACACCTTCAGTACATATTAACGCAAGCAAGTCTGTACTCAGCCACATCGAA
>CM065727.1:65110626-65140626 GCA_033310375.1 Conus canariensis
GCAAATATTGCTCAGTGTTGAAAGATCCGGCCCGTCACTCCCTCATGCATGATTCACATCTCTTCCCTTCATCACTCCACCTTCCACCTCTCTCTCTTCCTGTTACTGTGTTCCGTGGGAGCCGGAATAGCTCAGCTGGTAGAGCGCCGGACTCGTAATCTTGGTGATCTTGGGGTTGCGGGTTCGGATCTCCGCCGGGGCGTTTCGGTACAGGGGGGATTTTCTTCTCGGAGTTAACATTGGTTCTGACTCCATTTCTGGTACAGTCCTTCGAATGAGACTACAAACTGGTTCCGTGTATGAACGCACGCATAATATCTTACACACACGTAAAATCCCATCACCAACTTTCAAAAGAGTAGGTCAGTTTGGCCGTTGGTATGGATGACACGTTACACACAGCATGCACCCTGCGTGAGAAATGGAAAGAATGAAGGAAGTAAGGAAATTGAGTGAACGATGTTGAACGATATTGACAGGATGACACGGGAAACGACTGAATGAAGCGCCAGCTGGCAGCTCTTCAGTCGGCACTACCCAGGTGGGCAGCCCGTTGTGTAAACGAGTGTTGATTGTAAAGCGCTTAGAACTTGGTCTCTAGCCGAGAATAGGCGCTATATACGTATTCATTGTTGTTGTTTTGTTCTGTCACTGAATTATGGATTACACCCCCCCTCCCCCCCTCAACATCCACTCCTCACCCGTCACATTCCCTGTCTCTCATTACCATTTTAGTCTTTGGCAGTGCAGTGGATAGTGTAAGGCGGACAGAAAGAGACAGAAAGGGAGCGTGGGTGTGGCGTGGGGGTTAAGGATGTAATGATTGCAGTGTAGAGCCGGGTTGAAATGCTAGTATACATTCCTTCCCTTTTGCACTCCGATCTTTATTTCGACTGAATGATCCCATATCCTCTCTCTACAACTCCCCCCCCCCACCCCCCACCCCACCCCCCTGCGACCCGCACTCTTCCTCCCTCCCTCTTATGTCTCAGTCCATTTTTCCTCCCACACCATCCCACCTTTCACACCAGATTTCGTATTTTCTTGCAGCCTGCGCTCCTGTGAGCGATGTCCTCCATCAACTTCAGTCCAGACGTTTCACCTTCCTGAACAGTGTAATCTACCTGACCCCCCCCCCCTCTCCTGTCTGCTTTCCTTCTGTCTGTCTGTCTGTCTGTCTGTCTCTCTTTGTCTGTCTGTCTGTCTGTCTGTCTGTCTGTCTGTCTCTCTCTCTCTCTCTCTCTCTCTCTCTCTCTCTCTCTCTCTCTCTTGTGTAAACCTTGGCATGCGCATTGTCTGTCTGTCAGCCTGTCGGTCTGTCGGTCGGTCGGTTAGTTGGTCTCCATCTTTGTCTCTCTGTGTCTCTGTCTGTATGTGTGTGTGTGTGTGTGTGTGTGTGTGTGTGTGTGTGTGTGTGTGTGTGTGTGTGATGTGCTCTCTCTCTCTCTCTCTCTCTCTCTCTCTCTCTCTCTCTCTCTCTCTCTTGTTTGCCATAACAGCAAATGCTCCAACAGGACCGGTGTTGAGGGAAGTTTGTAATGACGGTATCAAAGCAGCCTCTTATGCTTTAGATGGAAGGAAGGGCGTATAAAGAAAATGTCTTTGGCGGTATTTTTCTCCTTTGAAAACGAGACTGGAACATCGTAGTGTCAGATGAAGACTAAAGATGTCGGAGAACAAACTGAAATTCACAAAAATACAGTAAAACTGGACGGGAAAAAACAGGGGCAACAGAAGAGTCGTAATAAGTCACGAGACAATTGTAGCCCAGGAGTCTCTCTCTCTCTCTCTCTCTCTCTCTCTCTCTCTCTCTCTCTCTCTCTCTCTCTCTCTCTCTCTCTCTCTGTTGCTGTGCCATGACGTTGGTTTTCCTGACTTTCTATGTCTTGCTTTTCTCGTGCACTCAATAATACTCATGCCACACTTATTTATTGCAGGAAAAGAGACTGGCAAAATTTTACATTATTGAAAATAGTTTCAAATTGTTTCTGCTTTCATCTGTCTCTGAAAACTCTGATATAACTGGGCTATAAACAGTATCAAACTATTTATGGTCCATCATAGCTATTGGTATTGAACAAACAGCAGGATGACTGCCAATGGTACCCTATATTACGTCACCAGCAGATACCTCTCACCACCATCCTTACCACAGGGATTCAACCATCACAGACATCGTCACACCATTAGACCCCGTCCTGAGAGAGATGCCGGTTTGTCTGATCTTCCAGAGCATGTGGAGTTCTGTGTTGTCAGCCATGGTTCATCTCCCATTATTGACCATTTGCTGACTGTGAAATGGAGTAACTGACCTTTGAATGGGGGTGCAAAGGGTTGTTTTTCTCCTCACCATGAACGATGAATATGCTTCAGCTGACTGGCTGCCTTCCAAACACAATCAGTATAGTTAGTGCCAGACACTTGGTGCTCTTCAAAAAAGTCTGAAACTGGTGATGACAATGGCTTGAAGAGTTATTAGCTGCAAGGTGATCTTTTTCTAAAAGGGATTGGCAGTCATTTCTTTTCAGATAGACAGGGCAAACTATGTCTGATGCGGATCCTTCTAATAAGTTTCAGTTTGGTTTGGCGGATTGATAATACAAAACAGCAACATGGATATGCGTTCAAAGATGTTTCTATGTAATGAGTCTCTGCTTTTGTTGTCAGTCATTATCTTTATATATATATATATATATATATATATATATATATTGTGTGTGTGTGTGTGTGTGTGTGTGTGTGTGTGTGTGTGTGTGTGTGTGTGTGAAAGAGAATACCGAAGTAAATTAATTGTCGGTCAGAACCGAAAATATTATAAATATCCTGGTGTGTTGAAACTCTCGTACGGTTTTGTTAGCGTTCGTTGGAATATCATGAAACAGTCATAGATATTATCAACCAGTTTTTGTTTCTCAAAGTTTTCTTTTTCGATTTTTTGCGATGTTTAATTTGTAAGCGAATTATAAACCTTTAAATGATGAGTACATGTTTTAAAAATGAATGGAGCTACTATGGATTGTTATTCTGTATAAGACGTAGCTGAAATAATTGTGAAAATTGTTTTATTTTCCCACTTTCTGTATGTTCTGAGCCATTAAGTAGAAGCGAATGTGCAGACAGCCACCAAAAGTCAAAGAGATTTTATATCAGCTTTTTGATCCAGGTCCATACGATAGATCCAAAGCAAAATTCAATGGGTCCATTACTGGGCTACTTTTTGGCCGGATACGACTGCCATTACAACTCTAGTTGACGTCATTCATCCGCACTTCCCTCAGGCTTCCTGTCCACAGGGACTCCACATCAAAAGTATCTTCACACCATCCTACCCTTCCCTCTGAAAGATGATAGTCTGTACCCGCCCTGATCTGTTGGAAAAGTCCTTGACAATCATGATTTACTTCCTCCCATTGGCTGTAATCTGACGGAGATGTAGGGTGAACGACCCTTTAACGGGAACCCAATCTGCTATTTTACTCATTCCCTTGAAGATGAGAGGACATTGTAGACCACTGGCTGCCCTCCAAACACAGGTGGTTGCACCTGCTTGGAGCCAGAGACTTGGTTGTCGTGATAGAGATTCCTAAGTGGGTGAAGGAAGGTTTGAATAGTCTCTGGCTGCTAATTGCTTCCACTTCTGAAACGCAGAGCATGTCGTCTCTAGCTAATGGACAATACCAGTGTTTCTGCTACGATTTCTGATATAGACTATCAGTTTTTTTGGTATGAGCATGCATAGTAGCAATATCAGATATGCATTCATATATTTTTTGCATTACGTTTTGCGTTTGTTGTGATTTGTCGTTTTACTTTTTACTTTGATACAAACGTGTAAGAGTATCAATATAAGCATGTCGTCGTCCAGAACCATAGAAAGAATCGCAAAAATGGTATTTAGTTCATAGTTTCCGTGCAGTATATATTCTCAAGAGAATCGCGCGCGTGTACACACACACACACACACACACACACACACATACACACAGGCACGCTCACACACACGCACACACACACACACACACATACACACAGGCACGCGCGCGCGCGCACGCACTCACACACGCATGCACGCACGCACGCACACAAAAATTAAAGGCAATGTCAATTGTTTTGTTTGTTTGTTTGCTTGCTTGCTTGTTTGTTTTTTTCCCAAGCCATTTCATTCATTCGCCATAATGCATAACTTATCTAGTGGTTTGAAAGCTTTAAACATTACACACACATACAGAAAACTTGAAACTACAATAAAATGTTTCATTTTGTATCCGTTTCAGTTTCATCAAGGAGGTGTCACTGCGTGCGGACTAGTCCATATACACTACACTACAATCCGCCAAGTTTTGAGACTGTACTGCGCAAGATTTAAAGCTGATGGATAAAAAAGCTGATGAATAAATGAATTAATGACTAATATGAGAGAATTTAAGCAGAGGGTCCCACGACTATGACTTAACAGATGTCTGACCTACGCCTCTGCCCAACGTGCTAGACAGTCCTTGGGTTTCACTTTGTAGAATAATCGAATTGAAAAGTTTTGGTCATTCACTGAAGGGCATTCTTGAGACAGCAATTTTGCACGAAGGACAAGCTGATCCTGGATGCGCTTTTTGATCCGGATCGACATCACAGATCTGACCGTGAGAGCTCAGAACATAGCAGGACTGTCATCAGAGCCCTTCTTTTTCGACATCATCCACCTACACTTCCCTCCGCCATCCTTTCCGCTAGGACTAAGCCATCACAGAGGTCATTACACCATCAGACCCGGCTCTCCACGAGGCGTTCGCCTCTCTAACCTCCCGAGAGTTATCGGACTTATTCTTGTCAGTCGTGATTTATTTCCCCTTACCACCTGCTTGCAGACATAGAAGTGGGTTGATTGACCCTTGAATCGGGGACTTATGACGTGTCTTCCTCCTTGACTTGGAAGACAGAAGGACTCTTCAGCTGACTGGCTGTTCTCCGAACACAATAAGCTTCGCCTAATTAGAGTCGGACATTTGATGTTCTTGATAAAGAGCGTGCAACTGGCGCTTCTGATTGATAGACAGAACCAAGTCTGTCTACCTCGATTTCTTACATTTTACATACTATTACTACTACTACTAACTACTACTACTACTACTACTACTAACTCCTGTTGTTATTTCTATCGTTATATTTTGTTTTTATTACCATTTAGTATTGTTATTTTGTTACGGTTACTATTACTATTGTTATCATTAATATTATCATCATTGTTGATTGCTTTATCATTAACATTATTATTAATGTAGTAGAAGTGGTAGTAGGAACAGTGTCGTCATCATCATGATCATCATCGTCGTCGTCGTCATCATCGTTTCTGTTGTTGTTTCTATCATCTTGCTCGTTAGGAACTTTCATTTGATCGGATGGATGAGTTTTGCGAACTTCTGCTACCGGACAACCCTCCCCTCGCCCCCCCCCCCCCCCCCCCCTGACAACTTGAAGATGACGATGGACACACAGCCTCCTAAAAAGAGGTGATGAAGATGATGATTATACCAGTCGATTTACAATTTTACAGCTTCAGATTTGCCTTGCCTGTCTACTTATGTACTTAACTGACCTGTTTCTTCGTTTTTGATAGTAAATGTGTTTGAATAAATGGCTTATTACAGGGTTTTAGAATAACAACAAATATACAAACACTCAAACAACATACACACCCATATGAGCGCGTGCGCACGCGCACAGACGCACGCACGCAAACACACACACACACACACACACACACACACACACACACACACACACACCGACACACCGACACACACACACACACACACACACACACACACACACACACACACACACACACACACACACACTACATATACATAAATACCTAGACTCTGTCTCTCTCTGTCTCTATCTCTCTATGTCTCCCTCCCCTCCCCCGCTCTCTCTCTCTCTCTCTCTCTCTCTCTCTCTCTCTCTCTCTCTGTGTGTGTGTGTGTGTGTGTGTGTGTGTGTGTGTGTGTGTGTGTGTGTGTGTGTGTGTTTGGCAGCATTAACTTTTCTGCATTCAGTTTTCCAAACTTCTTTGTCTGAGTCAAATAGATACAATGCTGTGTATGTGTCGCATTACTAGACGATACAAAATGCAAGGCTGCAGCAATAGCGCACTCTAAACAAGAGACCATTCTACCAGTGGGTAGCTAGACTGTCCCTGTTGGGCTTCTAGAGAAGATGCGGAAATAAATGTAAGAGTCAATGGAAACGTAATTAGGAACTTGGTGAGAGTTGACCACTCTCTCTCTCTCTCTCTCTCTCTCTCTCTCTCTCTCTCTCTCTCTTTCTCTCTCTCTCTCTCTCTCTCTCTCTCTCTCTCTCTCTCTCTCTCTCTTCTTCTCTCCAGGGTCGTGTGGTTTGTGGCTGTGCATGGCAGAGACGAGCAAGGGTAGGAAGAGTAGGGTGGGGAAAAGGGAGAGGAGGGAATCGAAAGTGGGTATGGGGAGAGAGAGCACGTTGCCTGTATTAGAGGTAGAATGAGCGGTATAGAAATAAAGCTGTTGACTGTCAACACAATCAAAGCTTTAAAAAATATCTGTTGATGTTCCTGTCATGAACAACCTAGACGTCACCACTGTTCACAGTCTGTATTTAGAGCTGTTTTTCTTTTTCTCCACCTTCCCCTTCCCCACATTAATTATTTCCTTAAAACGCCAGTGCCTTTCAGAATGGAGATCTGACAATATTTGCAAGAGTCAGAAATTGAGTCTTCATTCATTTTTCTCTGACCCCACACTGCTGTAAATGAAGGCCAAGACCTGCGTGCTGAGAACACAGGAAGCCTGCCATCAGAACCCTGTTTAACGTCATCCACATACACTTCTCTCGGTCTTCGTTTCCACAGGGACTTGATCATCACGGACATCTCCACTCCATCAGACATCGCCCTCAGATAGGTGTTTGTATGTCTGAACGTTGCAGATCTGTTGCAATTTGCTTTGTCGGCCATGATTTACCTCCCTTTATTGACTGCTTCGTGACAGTGAGGTGGAGTGACTGGCCTTTTAATGAGGGCCCGCTCAAGTGATTTGGCTCCTTTTCTCGAAAGACGTGCGGCTACTTGTGTTGACTGTCTACCCTCACACACAATTAGTCGCGCCTAATTGGAGCCAGACCCTTGGTGCTTTTGATACAGAGCCTGAAACTGGACAGGAAGGGTGGTGCAAGTTGTAAGCTGCTCTTTCTTTGAAGCAGAGCGCCAGATGCTTCTACTAATTGGGTAGGACCGAGTGTGCCTGCCGCTGTTTTATATAGATCGTGATTTCTGTTTGGTTGTTTTAAACATGCATAACAGCGGTATGGAAATGTGCTCAACGATGTTTCTACGGCTTAAGACTGCAGTTGGTATCGATTGTTGTATATTGGTTAATCAATATATGAAACAAAAAGAAAAAAAAAAAGTGCCGATGTGAATGAACTGTCAGTCAGACCCAAATGCGGAGTGCTGGAAGTATCACAGTACTGTATGAACTGATGTCTAAACTGAAAGCATTCATCAGATAACCTAAAACAGCACAGGCAACATTAGCCGCTTATTGTTCCCGAAACAGTTGTTTTGTTTTCTATATGAAGAAGAATTATAGTGATATCAAAACCGTTGAATATTAAACGCAGTATCTGACTCTGACATGATTGACTGGAATTACTGTGAACTATTGTTCCGTTATAAAGAATAGCCAGAAATGTTTTGAACCATTTCCCCTCTGTCCCGCACATACTGATTCATTGACGAGGAGCGCACTCAGGCGAGCATAGACCTACAACACAATCGACCACTTCAGGAATCGTCCTTGTAGCACAGATCAAAACTGAAATAGGTTTTGTCTGTCCGTAGACCCCATTCCATCTGTTCGGCACGTTTAGTAACATGTTGAATTTGTTACCCTTTAATAACTCAAGTTCATTTCGGTGTAACTGTGTCTACTAGTAAGCATACTTACATAATAGATTAAGGGTTTGGACTCCTCGAATTGAAGTCTTATACAATTTGCAATAATCCGTAGTTTCCCGTCTCCTTCGCTTCTGATCATGCCTCCAATGTGTACCAACCCGAACAAAATGGTTTTCAACCACGACCAGTCATAACCAATGCTGGAAGAGGAACGTGTTCATGAAAGTCTGTGATTATGGTGTAGAGAATAGTATCCCCAGATTTTAGACAGTGTATACAGACAACAGGGATTTAAGAAATATTTTTTGACAAACGTTTTAGGTCTGTAACACTAAAAGAATTGAATCCTTGAATATTAAGAAGTTCACAAAAATACAATGCATTAAAACGTGAAAACTGATGAACACAAAGGACATAACAAGCAAAACGACGAGAAGGGATGATGATAATTACTCTCTCTCTCTCTCTCTCTCTCTCTCTCTCTCTCTCTCTCTCTCTCAAATGTTTTTCTTTCAATAATTTCTTCAATGTACTGCTGGTATAGTAGAGACTTACAGTATAACACAAAATAAAAGGCAAATCTCTGTGTACGCTCGTCACGAACATATGATTTTATCAGAGATTATAAAATAGTCTGTACATGGATTAATGACCGAAGGGCAACAAACCAAGTAAAATCTGCCTCTCTCTCTCTCTCTCTCTCTCTCTCTCTCACACACACACACACACACACACACACACACCACACACACACACACACACACACACACACACACATAAAGATAGACCAATCGTGGTAGTGAAGTGGTTAGCGTCGCTGACTCCCGATTGAAAGGCTGTGTGTTTGATTTCCATGAAGGCCATTTAGCTGCTGAATTGTTCTGCCCGACCTGCTCCTAACTCGAGGTGAGTTGGCTGTGGGCTGAACCGGGAAGGCGGGAACCACGCAATGGAGTTTCATCCACGTAATGCATGCGTCTCTAAGAGTGTTGCTTGATTTTCTGACCGACACTGCAAGTGTCTGTGACCCTCTGGAACGGCTATGTTATGAAAGTAAGCGTAGAGCTCAGCCCTGCTGCGCCGTCTCTGACCAGAAAGGAAATCCTTAGCATCGACTGCATTCTCCTCTTTCTCATCGCTACTCATAAAAAGCCCCGAACTCTGTGGCCATTCATGCGCTGTTCTCATGTTGACCTCAGTTTGTTTTGATTACCATTCCATTTGTATGCCCATGATTTGGTTCTGTCACGCACGCACGCACACACACACACACACACACACACACACACACACACACCACACACACACACACACACACACACACACACAAACACTTTTCTGAATATATCACTCTATTCGGTAACATATGTTGGTGAAAAGGACAAGGATTGGGATAAGAAAGAATAACGCTAGTAGGGGTGATTTGAAAAGGTCCAGCTAGTAAAAACAGAGAACTTCAGGGAAATGCCCATAGTAGAATTATCCTAGAATGTCGTCTTTTTGTTAGGTTTCCTTTTTAAACCTTTTGCTCTTCAATCTAAGTATTTGTTTCAATGAATCAACAGCTTCCAGAACGAAAATCTGATGTTAAAACCTGTTACCTTTTGTTTTTCAATCTAGGTATTTGTTTCATCTAACCAATAGCGTCCAGAATGAAAACCTGATATGATTTGAAATAGTTGGAATTGTGTCCCCATTAATCTGTCCCTGGCTCAACACAGCTCTAAGTGGAGACCAGGAGTACATGGGTCTGAGGACATAGCAAAAAGAACCGCCATTAGAACCTCATTTGAAGCCAACTGCCGACACTTCTCTCCGCCACACTTCCTACAGGAAGTCAATCATCACAGGTGTCGTCACAGCATCAGACCACATCATCAAAAAAGTGTTGGTCTGTCTGACCTGCCCTGACGTATTGGATTTGTCTTTTTTATCACCTCCTTGATGACCGTTTTCTGACAGAGAAGTGGAGTGATTGACCGTTGAATAGGGGGTCCAAGTTGATGTTTCGCTCTTGCCTTGAAGGGCTGTTCTTAAGACACTTTAGCCGACTGACTGCCATCCACACACAATTAGCGGCACCTAGTCTGAGCCCGACACTTGATGCTTTAGACAGGGAGCCCGGAATTAATGGGATACAGCTTAAGTAGCCTCTGCCTAAAAGATGGTCTTTCTTCTAAAGTAGAAGGAACAGACGCATCTATTAAATGGACAAGAACGAGTGTGTTTGCAGCGATTTTTTTGTCAGTTGTTTTTATGTACGTTGTAATGTGGGCTGGACGCGCATGATACTAAATGGAAATGCACACAGAGATGTTTGTATGTCAACAGCCTCTGTGCTCTGTGTCTGTCTGCCTGTCTGACTACCTGTCTGCCTGCCTGCCTTGTCTGTCTGTCTTTGTCTGTCCGTCTGTCTGTCTGTCTCCCTCTCTCTTTCAGGTGAAAAAAGGGATCTCAGATGCATTTTTCTTTCTTGTGACAAATCACGTGCTAGAAAGCCAAAAAATGTCTGAGCAGGGAATAATTTACCAAAACTTTCCAGGCAGATTTCGTTGACTAGAATATGTGTAAAAGTTAATTTCAGTACATATATGTCCGCCTCGAAAATTATCTATCCAATAGACTATTTATAGAAGTTACATTCCATACATTTGTTTCCGCTTCTATTACATGCCATACATTTATGTCCGCTTCTATTACATGCCATACATTTATGTCCGCTTCTATTACATTGCATACATTTATGTCCATTCTAGAATCATTTAATAGCTGGTTCACCTGGAATATCAGAATACAAGATCTGATGTTTCTTTTCTTTTAAACATCGTTGTTACCCCAATTTCTCGCCTTTGTCCACGCCTCTAATCCGCATTGACCAACCGAAGGTTTTAACCACAACTTATAACAAACTATGCAAGAACAGGAATGCTATCAGAGAAGACTATTGATCGTACAGAAGAGTCTCTTCTAATTTTAGACAGTGTTTACGAACCACAGGGGTTTGAAAAGGAAAATATATTTAGCCAGATGCTTCAATTTCAGACAGTGTTTACGAAGCACAGGACCTTGAAAAGGAAAATCTATTAGCTACATGCAGAAAGGATGGATCTGGAATGTTGTCCTTTCGAGTGAAGATCAAAGGAGGGGTCACCAACTCCATGGATGTTCAAAAAGTACAATGAAAGAAGACACGAAAAACAGGATGAACGGAAGAGTCGTATTTTAAGAGAAAATACCAGCTAAACAGAATATACCCCCCTCTCTCTCTCTCTCTCTCTCTCTCTCTCTCTCTCTCTCTCTCTCTCTCTCTCTCTCTCTCTCTCTCTGTAATAAAATCAGGTTGTCCTGACTTATCTGTTTCTTTTTGGGGGTTAACTTTGCCCTAAGTTATAATAGAACAAAATTTTAAGATCATACTTTCACTCTTTTAAGGCAGAGAGCAACAACCCAACTTTAAATGTCTGGCATGAATCTCGCTTCCTGTTTACTGCCAGACCTGATGCCGCCACAGGATGAGCGTGGCTCTATGGAAATAATGGGTAGTGGAGGAAGAGTGAGTGCCGGGATGGGGGGGTGGGGGGGGGGGTGGGATGGGGGGGGGGGGGGAGAAGGGCGAGGGAGCAAAGGAAAAGGGCAAAATGAGTGCCGAAGGAATAGCGCGACAGACGGCTTACGGAAGATGAATGAAAAAGATGTGAGCTAAGACAAAAAAAAACTGGTGATGTTCTTATACTTTAATAAACCTAAAAGTTCGTCTCTGTTAACTTTCCTTTCCTGTGTTTCTTTGTTTATCTTCTTTTTGCTTTTGTGTCCCGTTTTGAAGGACATTTTTTCCCCGCAGATAGATTGTTTTGTGACAACAAAGTTTTTGGCAATTAAACTGGAAATTTGGCATCATCTGCTTTCTATTCCTGTTCTGTCTTCTCTGTCTCCGCAGTGGCATTGCACCCACGCCGCTCGTTCTGATACCTCGCTCACTGTCACAACCCGGTCCGTCCCACCACAGCCCCGCATTGGCAATCCACGGGCAGCAGTCAGTGTCAAATCGTCGCGAGGCAGCGCATCAGAGGAGACACTGCACTGCTGCCGAGTCAGTTCAGTGGTGGGCTCAGTGGTGCCTTCTGATCCAACTTATGCGGGACACCACTCACTAAGCCTCCTACTGACGATGATATTTGCTTAGTCGCGAGCCGGAGAGAGTGAGCTCTTCCTCCGGAGGGCGCCACCACACCCGTCCAACAACAGTCCTCATGAATTTGCCGATATCGGTGAACACGACAGAATCAATCCAAGGCCATAGATATGGAGAGGCATTCGAAATTGAAATCATACCTTTTCCATCATGGCTGCCACTTGTTATCATGGCAACACCAATAGTATTAAACAAATGTTGAATCTATTTGCTTTCATCATGCCAAGATTAAGGCCAGTATGTCAACGAAGAAAGCGACAGTGGCGCTTTATGTCCACCAGTTTTGCTGGACAGTCTCGGGTCAGCAGTGCGGTTGGCTTGAGGCAGCAGTGTCTTGAATGGGTTAAAAGAACGGCCTTTAGCTGTCTGTCTGCCTCCTAAACTCAATCAGCTGCACCTACTTTGTGCCAGACTCTTCAGGCTTTTGATAAAAAGCCTGAAAGTGGTCAGAAGAGACGGATTGAAGACTCCCTGAAGCTACAAGCGGCTCTTGTTCTAATGAGCAGTGCCAAATGTGTTTATGTTGAGTAGAGAGGATTGACTTTATCTGATACGATTTATTGTATAGATTATCAAATTGGTTCGGTGGATTTAGATACGTACGGTTGAGAAGTCAAGAACGTTAATGTAGCATCTGTCTCTATTATTGAAAAGGATGAATTTATTTGTTTTATTTACGACAAGGACATGAAACTGTCAAGTTGAATAAGGCCAAGGTCAAGGCCAAGGTCAAGGCCAAATGGAGACATGTTTGCAAATATCGCCTTAGTTGACATCTGCTGTGTGATGCATACCGTTGAAGGGATTAACGTGACCAGTTTCAGACATAATCTACCACTGCATTTTGTTTTTTTAAGTTTCCACAATGCATAGGTTATAATTATAGGTATATCAAAGTTTAAAGAAAAACTGAATGGAGCTGTTCTGAGCTGTACAATCAATTCGGAGAACAGACAATTCAAAAACTTTGTTTTTACTCTTCTCTATATCATTCTATGCACTGAATCGTTGAAAAAACAACAACAAAAAAACGGGGACTGGAAGATCGCAGACATCCACTAAAGTCAAAGAGGTGATGTATCCGCCCTTTTTTTCCTGATTTGCGCCGTCGGTCAAAACCAGAATATGATGAGTCCGTACCTGAGCCTCATTTCGCCATTTCAGCAAGTGTCACTGCAATCGGATCATCAGTTTTTAAGCAGTTTGGGTAACAGAGGGATAAAAAAAAATCAGCAGATGCCAGTGAAGATATATCCTCCTCCATAGTGCAGATAGTCATAATACCAATTAATCTATCTGCAGACAGCTTCAGGTTTGTTTTGTTTGTTTTGTTTGTGTACGTTTGTCCCAACTGAGCTGTTAACTTGCCTATTTGCACCGGTCTGCCCCCCCCCCCCCTCCAGTTCCTCCCCCTGTCCTGTATCTACTCTTTCCCCGTTCTCCATTCCCCTCCCCACCCCCACCCCGCTTCCACTCCGCCCCTTCCCGCCCCCTGTCCTCATGTTGTCTCAATCGGTCGCTCCTTCTGCCACTTCCTCTTCCCCTTCTCCGTCCCCTGTTCATTTCCGGTCCCCGTCTCCCCCTCCCCCTTTCTCATCTCTCCAGCCACCTTCTCTCTCTCCCGTTCCCTCTCCTCTCCCTCCCTTCCCCGTCTGTTACCCACCCACCTGTCATCACTTGCCCACCTCATCCCTCCTTTCTTCCACTTCCTCTCCGCGTGCCACCGACAACCTCTCTCCTCCACCCTCTCTCTCTCTCTCTCTCTCTCTCTGTGAGTCAAAAGCGATGCTTTTTTTACCTCCATTCATGATGATGATGATGATGATGATGATGATGATGATGATGATGATCATCATCATCATCATCATCATCATCATCATCATCATCATCAATCATCATCATCATTTTTTTCTTCTTCTTCTTCTTCTTCTTCTTCTTCTTCGTTGTCGTCATCGTCGTCATCGTCGTCGTCGTCGTCGTCATCGTCGTCGTCGTCGTTGTCGTCGTCGTCGTGATGTCGTTCTTCCCTGCTAAATTATTGTAAGGACTAAGCAATACGACTATCTAAGCGTCCGTGAATTTTATCTCCAGTGAACTGCCAGCTCTAAGGCTGTCTGTGACAGTAAATAGGAGCTGACGGGGTGGTAGGGGACGCTAGGGGTGGAGGCTGTGTGTGACAGTAAATAGGATCTGACGGGGTGGTAGGGGACGCTAGGGGTGGAGGTTGTGTGTGACAGTAAATAGGAGCTGACGGGGTGGTAGGGGACGCTAGGGGTGGAGGCTGTGTGTGACAGTAAATAGGAGCTGACGGGGTGGTAGGGGACGCTAGGGGTGGAGGCTGTGTGTGACAGTAAATAGGTGCTGACGGGGTGGTAGGGGACGCTAGGGGTGGAGGTTGTGTGTGACAGTAAATAGGAGCTGACGGGGTGGTAGGGGACGCTAGGGGTGGAGGCTGTGTGTGACAGTAAACAGGAGCTGACGGGGTGGTAGGGGACGCTAGGGGTGGAGGCTGTGTGTGACAGTAAACAGGAGCTGACGGGGTGGTAGGGGACGCTAGGGGTGGAGGCTGTGTGTGACAGTAAATAGGAGCTGACGGGGTGGTAGGGGACGCTAGGGGTGGAGGCTGTGTGTGACAGTAAACAGGAGCTGACGGGGTGGTAGGGGACGCTAGGGGTGGAGGCTGTGTGTGACAGTAAATAGGAGCTGACGGGGTGGTAGGGGACGCTAGGGGTGGAGGCTGTGTGTGACAGTAAATAGGAGCTGACGGGGTGGTAGGGGACGCTAGGGGTGGAGGCTGTGTGTGACAGTAAATAGGAGCTGACGGGGTGGTAGGGGACGCTAGGGGTGGAGGCTGGGGCTGGAGACTAGGGGAAGGAGAATGAGACGGTTTGAAGGAATGCCACTGACAACCCACGAAAATAAAATGAAAAACATATAAATACAACAGACGAGAGAGAGAGAGAGAGAGAGAGAGAGAGAGAGAGAGAGAGAGAGAGAGAGAGAGAGACAGGGGGGGAGGGAGAGAGAAACAGAGAGAGAGAGAGAGAGAGAGAGAGGGAGAGAGAGAGAGAGAGAGAAGAAGAAGAAGAAGAAGAAGAAGAAGAAGAAGAGAAGAAAGAAACACCCACTATGGTACAATTCCTACACTTACACAAAAACAGGATGTCTGTGGTCCCTCAAACAGATTACAGCTTTTATAAAGATAATCGGACTTAAAGTGAAATGCTTTGAGGTTATCATTCCTTTCATCTCGTTGTGGTCCCTACACAGCTAGAAAACGGAGACCGGGATCTGATCATAGGGTACCTATGTGTACCCAGTGATGGAGCACCAAGTTCCCAAACAGACAATGCAGTTCAAAGTTTCCTGGCGTCCAACATACCAAACCGCTGTTCACTGACCCTTTATACTATGATGTAGTTCTGGTGGTATCAGTGTAGTGCTAAATAGATCCCTTCACCTCCCATATCATCAGGGATCGTTCTTCCCCTCTATCGTATTAATATGAGGTCGTCAGACCTACATGTAATCTTGTTTGAGTCTTGGGAATATAGCAGAAGAGAAGCCATGAGAACTCATCATGTCGTCACCTACGCGCACTTTTCTCCGATATCCCTCCCAAAGGGACTCAACTACCTCAGACCTCAAACGTCTTCACATCATTAGACCTTGCACTCAGAGAGGTGTTGGTCTGTCTACACTGCCAAGGCCTGTTGGAGCTCCCCTTGCAGCTGTGATTCACCTCCCCTCATTGGCCGTTTCCTGAGAGACTGGTAGAGTGACTGCCCCTTGAATTGGGGCGCGATCTGGTGAAAGACGTGAGGACACTTCAGCTGACTCTTTAGACTGCAGCAATAATCAGCTGCACCCAGTGAGAGATAGAAACTTGGGTTCTCGATAAAACACCGATATCAGCTAGGGGAGATGTTTGGAAGATTACCTGTCGATGCAAGCTGGTCTGAATTGGGCTGCCAGACGCTCCTAATAGAGTTGACAGGACTGAGCGTGTCTGACGCGATTTTTTTTAATTAGCAGTTTTATTTGACCGTTTACATATGCGTAACACGATACAAAACCACCCTAATGAATGATTCAATGCCATCTGCTATCATTATTAATCGTATTTTGCTTTGCTTGTAAGAAAATGGATAAAGGGACGCTAAGGTGAATGAACGGTTGGACACGAGCAAAGAGGAAGCTTTGCAAACCTTATACCAGGGTGACAACTGCTATTCAATAGATAACATAAACCAGTCTGAGACATATAATCAACTGCTGTCTTTGTGAAACATCTTGTTTTCAATTGTCCAGAATAGATAGAATATACCATAGCATTAAACATTTTCGGACGAAAAAAAAAGTGAATGGAATTACTAGTAATTATCTCATTTCACATTGGAAATCAGCCTTTTTCTTTTCTTTCCTTTTCTTTGTTGTTGTTGTTGTTGTTGTTGTTGTATATACTTCTTCATGTATTGTATGCACCAAACCATTGAACATATTTCACATACCTCCTGTAGTGTAGGACGGATTTTAGAAGCGGCTCATGTTTCTGATTCACACCTAGCCAAAATAACCGGGTCGGTCCTAACACCATATTGAACATCTTTTCAGCAAGCTCCGTTATAACTGGTAGTTTTGAGTAAGCAGCTAAAAGATAGACGAAGACACAACGAAGAGCGGCAGTATAAAAACAATAAAATGATGTCAACGCATCTATTTGCATGACACCTTTAAATTTTCTTTGCTTTTTAAAAATTATTATCATTTCTTTTTACAAAAAGCGTATTTATATATTCGAAGTAGATGTATTTATATGTAAGATTAATTAAGATACATTGAAATGCAGTAGATGGGAACAAAAACAAGGAGAAAGTATGCATGCATATATATACCTATGTAGGTATCTCCTCATCACACACACACACACACACACACACACACACACACACACACACACACACACACACACACACACACACACACTAATATATAATGAGCATGCGCACACACTTCTAAGCATACTTAATCTCTTGCTCTATCACCTCCCCACCCCTCTCCAGTTTTCTGCTTGCTACTCTTTTCTTTTCTTTTTTTTAAAAAATTATATGACCATCATCATCAGTAGCAGCAGCAGGAGCAGCAGCATCGTCATCATCACCATCATCATCACTATCATCTCATAATCATCATCGTCGTCGTCGTCGTCATTGTCGTTTGTCTGTCTGTCTGTCTGTCTCTGTCTCTCTCTGCCTCCCCCTCTCCTACCTTCCATGCCTCCTATGCTAATCTCTTTTCTATGCCATAACTCTTCACCCTTTCCTTTTAGTCGTCAGATTTTTTTTTGGCCTAAAATAAACTTGACGAAGACGATTTTATACTTTGTTTTGTTTAACAATCATATCTAAACACAGGGGTACCATGCTTGAAAAAAGCTCTCTGTGTAAAGTTCAATGCCACGTACGTTTGCACCAGCTGTTCCACATGCTTGCTTTTCCCCAAATTCCACGTTGTCACTCACCCCTCGCTTCTCACCTGCACACGCTCATACATGCAACCAAGCGAGCGTTTACAGAATACGTTGGAGAGAGAAGTTTCAGACTTCAAATTTAAAAGACAAGTTTTAGGGCTTTTGTAAAACGTCAGAAGAAAGAAGCATGGCGGATCTAGTAAGGGAGACAATAAACATTTGGTGCACACATATCCAATCAGTAAGGAAACTGCCCTCTGGTTGGCTTCTAGTTTAACCTAGCCATCCCAGTCGTTTTGGACTCACCTTCACACGGTCCTCCCTGGGGTTCCTGCAACCCCTGAGCCACTCTGGGACTGTTTGAAGCTTCCCCCAACAATGACGCCGGATACAGCATCACAGGACCTCCATGGCTGCCTCCAGCCTCCAGCTGTTTGTTCCAGACCACTCTGCACAGACCAGCAGCAGGGCTGGCCTACAATGGCCAAGAGGCTCGGCCTGCAGGATGCCTAGTTGGCGGGGCACTTCAAAGTGAACTCTTCACCCTGATCTGTGTGTAAGAAACCGACATCTGATGATTCATCTCCTTGGGAAGTCGGCCATGATTAGACCCCGTTTCAAAAGATTTCTTTCTCCTGAAAGTTAAAGCAGGACATGAGTCAACTCCGTTGGAGAGAAAAGAGGCTCCAAAGTTTGTGAGAATGACACCTCCAAAGACTCCTGATTCCAAAGTCGGACATAAGTATGTCCCCTTACACTCTTCCTCATCCTCCTTCTCCTCTTTGACCAAAATATTTGTAGAATTTACTTCCCATACACTCATGTCTGCTTCTAAAATCATTCATCTAATAAGCTAGTTCTCTCGGATCATCGAATTAAAATATGATTTTCTTCCTTACAAAAACAACAGCAGAAAAGTCGCAACACAACCGTTGTTACTCCACTCTATCGCCACCATCCATGCTTCTGATGCAGACTGACCAAACCAAAGACATTTACAACCGCAGCTTGTCACAATTGTGGAACAGAAATGCTATCAGAGAAGATTGTAATGATCGTACAAAAGAGTCATTTTCTTTCATATTTAAGAACCACAGGACTTTGAAAAGGGACGTATGTTTATCCACATGCAGAAAAGATTTTGAATACTGCCATTTCAAATGAAGATGAAAAATGGCGTCACAAAATCCTAGGATGTTCATAAAGACACAATAAAACAAAGACAGAAAAGACAGCATGAATGAGAGTCGTAACTTCAGGGGTAATTCTAGATAGAGGGTGTACTCTCTCCTCTCTCTCTCTCTCTCTCTCTCTCTCTCTCTCTCTCTCTCTCTCTCTCTCTCTCTCTCTCTCTCTCTCTCTCTCTCTGGGCTAAAAGTATGTCCTGACTTATCTATGTTTTATTTTTCTTTTGCTCTGAATTATGATAAAGCAAAATCATAATCTCGCACTTTCATTCCTTTATGACACAGAGCATCAGCCCAACTTTCTGAATCATCTGGCATGAATCTTGCTACCTGTTGACAGCCAGAACGAATGCCACGAAACAGGATGAGCGTGGCGCTATGGAACGGACGGGTACTGGTGGAACAGCGGGGGGAGGGGAGGGTGTGTGGTTGTGGAACGTGGGGAACGGGACTGGGTGGGAACAGCGGGGGGGGGGGAGGGTGATGGTTGTAAAAAGAATGACGGAGGCATGGGAGGGCAAACAGGACAGTTAAGGTAGATGAATGAAAAGAATGGAGAAAATATATCTGGTGAAGATCCTGTATTTTAATCAAACTAAAAGTTCTTCTCTGTCAAGATTTTTGTTGTTGCTTGTTTGTTTTTCGTTTTGTAGGACGATTTCCCTAAATAGTTTTGCGGCAATAAAGTTTATGGCCATTAAATTGGACAAATCGCATCATCCGATTTTTTTTCTGTCCTATCCTCCATGCCACTTTGATAGCGTTGAACCCACCCGCTCGTTCTGACCCTCGTCCAAAGCCACAGCCAAAGCCTTGTACCAGCTATCCACAGGGAGCAGTCAATGTGAAGTCGTCCAGAGGTAACCCATAAGAGGAGAGAAGGAGACATTGCTGAATCAGTTCGGCCACCAGACGCAACACAATGGAACCTCCATAGAAGCCCCCTTATGGGTGTAACAGCCTGTAGTTCATGACTGGAGAACCAAACAGCAAAATACACCACCACCAAGTGAACTGCTGGGCGCATCTTACAGTGCGTCTCGTTGCTGTTTCGCTGGCATGTGAAAACAGTACTCCAGACACAGCCAAGCTTTCGCCACATGGTCTTACATGTCCACTGAAGATCCCGTGATGCAGCCTTTTCAGCTGTTAACGGGACTTGTACTGTGGTCAGTGGTCAATAGACCTCTCCTACCCACTGAGGAAGTCCTGTTCTCGGAGGGAAAGACCGCAAGTCTGGATCTTCTTCAGTGTGAACGTAAGACCGAGTGGCAAAAGCTTGGCTGCGTCTGAAGTTGTACTGTTTTCAACTGTCAGCGAAATAGCAACGAGTGGGGTTACAGGATACACACAGCAGTTCACTTGTGGTGGGTTCTTTTGCTGGTAGGCTCTGCAGTCATGAAAAACGGGCTGATACACCCATGGGACGTTTCCATGGAGGTTCTGTTGTGTGTTGTGTCACGTCCGTTCGCCACCAGACTATAGCGACTGCCATGGTGCAATTATGTCTCTCAGTGTCTTAATGGAATGCCTTGCGCAGGCCTGCACCGTACGTGGATGCAACGCAAAAGTGGTGCAGGGATGCTCCTGGCTGATTGTTCAGGCAGTTGAGGACAGTACTTCTCTGGGTCGCACTGCGTGCCTGCACCGTACGTGGACGCAATGGAAAAGTGGTGCTGGGTTGCTCCTGGCTGATTGTTTAGGCAGTTGAGGACAGTACTTCTCTGGGTCGCACTGGCACCTTCGGGATTTTTCACTCCCGGTTCCATCTTGATTCATTGTCTAGTGATTGTAAACTGTCATACCCTTTTCCGACACGGCTGACAATCAAGTGATTGTAAACTGTCATTCCCTTTTCTGACACGGCTGACAATCAAGTGATTGTAAACTGTCATTCCCTTTTCTGACACGGCTGACAATCAAGTGATTGTAAACTGTCATTCCCTTTTCCGACACGGCTGACAATCAAGTGATTGTAAACTGTTATTCCCTTTTCTGACACGGCTGACAATCAAGTGATTGTAAACTGTCATTCCCTTTTCTGACACGGCTGACAATCAAGTGATTGTAAACTGTCATTCCCTTTTCTGACACGGCTGACAATCAAGTGATTGTAAACTGTCATACCCTTTTCCGACACGGCTGACAATCAAGTGATTGTAAACTGTCATTCCCTTTTCCGACACGGCTGACAATCAAGTGATTGTAAACTGTCATTCCCTTTTCCGACACGGCTGACAATCAAGTGATTGTAAACTGTCATTCCCTTTTCCGACACGGCTGACAATCAAGTGATTGTAAACTGTCATACCCTTTTCCGACACGGCTGCCACTTGGGTACCATGGCAACATTTTTATCAGTTGCACTAGTGTTTACTCTATCCGCTATCATCATGCCAGCGTCTAGTGTCGCTTTTAACCCATTATTTGACAATTTTGCTGGGCAGTCTCAGGTCAGTAGTGCGGCTGGCCTGAAGCAGTAGTGTTCCGAGAGAGTTGAGAATGGCCTTAGGCTGTCTGTCTGCCTCCTAAACTCAATCAATACAGCTACTTAGAGCCAGGCTCTTGGGGATTTTAATGAAGAACCTAAAAGTGGTCAGAAGAGACAGCTCCAAAACTCTCTGAAGCCACAAGCCGTTCTTTTTTTTTTTTTTTCTAAATTGGAGTGCTAACCGCCTCTATATTGGATAGACAGGATTCAGTTTATCTGATGAGATTTCTTGTTTAGACTTTTTAAATATGATCGACAGTTTTGAGTGTGTATAATAGCAGTGTGGATATTAACTATGAAATGCTTATGTGACATAGATACTGATAAATTCATTTCGTTTTACTTATGACAAAGAAATAAAAGAAACTGTAAAGCTGAACAAAGCGTTGGTCAGAACCAAATCGGGAAATATTTACAAATATCACCTTTGTTGACACTTGTTTTGTGATGCGTGCCCTTTAAGGGAATAGCTTAAACAATCACGTATATTATCAACTGCTACATTTGGTTTTCCAATTTCCATGGCGTGCAAGTTATATACGTATATCAAACCTTTAAGAAGAAACAAACAACAACAGTAACAACTATCAAACCTTTAAGAACAAACAACAACAACAACAATAAAAACAGAATGGAACTGCTCTGAACTGTATATTCAATTCAGAAAACAGACTATCTCAAATAAGAAAAGAACAACAGATATCTATTCTTACTATTCGCTCTGTATCGTATGCACACAATACTTTAAAGCTGGACATTTAGGAAATCGCAGACCTCTACTATTGTCGAACAGATACTGCATCCACCCTGTCTTCTGGATTCACACCATAGGTCCGTCTTTAAGCCACGTTGCATCTTTTCAGCAGCTGTCGCTGCAATTGGATCAGTAGTTGTTTTTTTTTTTCAATAATCATGAAAACAGAGATAGTAAGAACCAGCAGATGCGAGTAAAGACATATCCTCCTCCATAATGGAGGCAGACATGATAATAACCACACCAGCTGATCTACCAGCAAACAGCTTTAGATTTGTTTTGCTTGTGTATTTTTTTTAACTGAGCTGTCAACTTGCTTGTTTGTAACTAACTGTCCCCCTCCCTCACCCTCCTCCGTTTCTCTTTTCCCCATTCCCAATTCACTTCTCCCATCCCCCCCCCCTTCCCGTCCGCCCTCCTTTCATACCCAGTCCCAATCTTCTCTCTATCTGTTCCTCCTTCCTCAACCTCCCCCGCCCCTTCAATACCCCCTCCCCCATCCTTTCTCTCCCTTCTATCCTCCCCCTTCCCCCTATTCTCAGCACCCTTACCTTTCCATTCTCCCGCCTCTCCCCCCCCCCCCTTCCTCTATCCCCCTCGTACTTCGTTTACTCCTGTTCCACACCCACCCCCTCCCCCCGGTCCTCTACCCTGTCCTCCGTACATCGCTTGTCCTCCCTTACCCCACCCCTTCCTCCTTTCTCCCTTTCCTCCTTCGAGTACCACCATCACCCCCTCTCCTTTACCGTTCTCCACCCCATTTCTGTCTGTCTGTCTGTCTCTCTGTCTGTCTGTCTGTCTGTCTGTCTGTCTGTCTGTCTGTCTGTCTGTCTGTCTCTCTCTCTCTCTCTCTCTCTCTCTCTCTCTGTCGCTTCGCTCCTTCCCTTGCTGTCACTAGGCAGAAGAGATGCTTTCCTTGACCCTCCATTCTTCTTCTTCTTCTTCTTCTTCTTTTCTTCTTTTCCTTCTTCTTCTTCTTCTTCTTCTTCTTCTTCTTCTTCTTCTTCTCTTCTTCTTCTTCTTCTTTCGCTAAATCATCTCCTGGAATGATCAGTACAACCACCCAAGTGTCTGTATTGTGCTTCCCGTGAACTGTCAGCATACAGACTGTAACAGAATGAGCCCACTGTGACTGTAGCAGAATGAGCCCATTGTGATTGTAGCAGAATGAGCCCATTGTGACTGCTCACTTCTCTCTGCCATGCTTTCAAGGGGACTCAACCATCACAGACGTCTCACACCATCAGGGAGGTGTTGGTCTGTCTGTATGTTCAAGTCCTGTTGGAGCTCTCCTTGCCAGCTGTGAGTTTTCTCCCCTCATTGGCCGTTTCCTGACAGAGAAGTGGAGTGACTGACCCTTGGATTGGGGCCCAGTAAGATGGTTTGCTTGTCACTTTGAAAGACGTGAGGATGCTTTAGCTGACTTTGCCCTGCAACAATAATTAGCTGCACCTAGTGAGAGCCAGACAGCTGGTGCTCTGTGCAAACACCGATATTAGCCTGGAGAGATGTGTTGAAGATTGCCTGTCGATGCAAGCTGGTCTAAACTGGGACGCCAGACGCTTCTATTGAATAGGCAGAATTGACAGTGTCAGACGCGATTTCTTCTTTTGATTTGCAGTTTTGTTTGATGGTTTAGATTTATAAAATATCTGACAAAAACGCCATGATGAACGTCTCTATGTCACCCTTTTCTGCTGTTATTATTAAGTGTTGTTCTTTGTTTGGGATTTTCTTTTGTTTGCTTGAAACAAAATGGTTAAAGAGAGTGTCAAGACAAAGGAACTGTTGGCCTTGACCAAAGAGGATGCTTTACATCCTTACTTTAGGGTGACAACTGCTATGCGGTAGATAATATAACTAGTCTGACACGTATGATCAAACGGTTTTTTTTTTCAGTTGTCCAAAACACATAGAATGTATGATAGCGTTGAATATTTCAGGAAGAAAAAAAGAATGGAACTGCTGTTAACAGTTATTCCATTTCGTAAACAGCAAATATAAGTTTAGCTGACTCTTTATCTGCAAGGATATGCACATCTCTCTCTCTCTCTCTCTCTCTCTCTCTCTCTCTATATATCATATACTATATATATATATGTATGTGTGTGTGTGTGTGTGTGTGTGTGTGTTGTATGTGTGTGTGTGTGTGTGTGTGTGTGTGTGTGTGTGTGTGTGTGTGTGGTGTAAGAGATTTTTCAAAGTCAGGGAAAGAAGCAGTGTGGATCTTGTAAAGGAGAGAATTTCAAACATTTAGTGCACACATGTCTGAGCAGTGGGAGAATGACCCTCTGGCTGGACTCTCATTTACTGTGGTCATCCCAGGCTCTTGGGACTCACCTTCACACCGACCTCCCTGAGGTCCCTGCAACCCCTGAGCTACTCGGGGACTGTTTAAAACTTTCCCAGCAATGACGCCGGATACAGTATCACAGGACCCCCACGGCTGCCCCCAGCTTCCCACTGGGTATTCCAAAGCATTCTGCACAGACCAGCAGCAGAGCCAGACTACAGTGGCCACGTTTCTGGCCTTGCAGAATACCATGCTGGTTGGACGTTTCAAAGTGAACTCTTCGCCCTGATCTGTTTGTAAGAAACCAGCATCCGAAGATTTATCTCCGCGGGAAGTCGACCATAATGATACCTCTGTTCAAAAGATTCATCTCTGCGGGAAGTCGACCATGATGATACCCCCGTTCAAAAGATTCATTTCTTTTGAAGCTTAAAGCTAGACGGGAGTTAACTCCATCAGTGAAAAAGACGCTGAAAGTTTGTGAGAATGACACTTCCAAAGACTCATCACTTGGAAGCCGAACATAATTACGCCCCCTTACACTACCCCCTTCTCCTTTTCCTCCTCTTCTTCTTCTGGTTCTGACTCACAAGGAAAAATGTCGATCTCAGTCACTTTTTTCCCTGCTAATTCTCAGTCACAGACTAGGAAGGCAAAAGATTTCTGTGGAAAGAACAATGACAAGACATTTCCAACTGTTGGCAACTTTTTGCACCGTAATAACTTTAGAAGTTTCCTTACATGCACTTTGGGCTTCTACTAAAAGCGTCTAGCAAATAATATATTCAGTAATGTTTTGTACTCTTACGATGGAAATTCAACATAATTTTGATTAATTCATAATCACTTTTCTTCCTCAACAACCCTGCCCAACATTCTGACACACATTGACCCAGACTAAGTGGGCGTCTAACCACAAATAACAACAACCAGTTCTGGAACTGAACTTTTTCAGGGAAGATTGTCGTAAAGTACATAAGAAGCGGTTTCTACTCTTCCAGACACTCCTTGCTGGCAGCCAAGGCTTTACAAGTCATTGACCTTTGCCTGTTTGTTTGGCTCTGTGGAAAGTTTGGATCAGTGTACTTGCAGACTAAAGATCAAAGGTGGTGTCACAGGTATACGAAAAAGGTTTACAAAAGTTCATCGTAACAAGACCGGGGGGGGGGGGGGGGGCGAGGGGGGGCAGGATAAAAGGAGGAGTGGTGATAACGCAAGACGCAGTGAGGAGTGAGGTTAGAGATGATCTCTCTCTCTTCTCTCTCTCTCTCTCTCTCCTCTCTCTCCTCTCTGACAGGGTGCAATTTTCACAACTCTGTTTTTCCAAACACGATTGGTTGAAAACTCAAAAGTATGATACTTTACGTCTGCTAACTTATCAGACGGCTCAAAGCTTAAGGCTTCAGTTAAGACGCACTTCAAGCCAATGAACACTTTTCTTAGTCAGAAGACACAATTGTCAGTAAGGTGCGAAAATGAATAAAACAGTCAGCGTTAAACAATTCAGAAGTTGGCTTACCGAAATCTCTCTCTCTCTCTCTCTCTCTCTCTCTCTCTCTCTCTCTCTCTCTCTCTCTCTCTCTCTCTCTCTCTCTCCCATTATCAATTTCACATCCGAGTGTCTTCTGTGACCTTTTTGCTGATGACACTTCCCTTCATTTCAGCGCAGTGGACCTATCGACAATCCAAAACGCTTACAGCTGAAGCCTTACATAGCCTTACAAGCCTTAAACATACTGACGCTAAAAACACAACTAGATTTCTACAAAGCTGTACTTATGTATAAAGTACACACTTATCTGGCCCCACAATTATCTCAGAGATTTACTTACTAAGGCCTCATGTCGATATGGGTCTAACAATTATATTCTAGCACATGCTTGGATCGACATGCCCAAAACTAGTTTTGCATTTTCAGGTTCAGCCGTTTGGAACTCTCTTCCCCCAAACCTGAAAATGTGCCGTTCACTGCACACATTCAAAAAGAGACCTTCGAAAATATTGCACAGACTTTTTGACGTAGATTACACTGTCCCATAGAGGTGTTTCACAGCTATCACTTATATCATCAGCAAGTACAGATGTGTACACTGTTACCGTACTAGTGATGTCAATAATTGATACCACGAACTGTCCTTCAGAGAGGAAAATTGCTTCTCTTAGAATACTGTATTTTGTTTCATGCCAATGCCATCACCATCACCATCCTCGTCTGGTCGCGAACTTCACCAACAACTACAAACACACAGCAAACATTGGCACATTATACTGTTTATCCAACCACCCTTCTATCTTCCACTCCCAACCGCTGCCCCACACTCCACACCCACACCCACCCTCCTCTGTCTCACGTCCCCACCCCCACCCCCATTTGATTGTTTTTATCTGCATCTTATGATTGCTTACATATGCATGCTTTTGTCAAACCTTTGCAAACATATGCGTGTGTGTGTGAATCATGTACACTATAATCCTGGTATGCCTGTATCTTTTTATTCATTATTATATTTTTTTGTCATTCTATTTCTTTTCATTTGCTGGTCTTTAAATCTCATTGCAGAATTTAGCTTAGCAAAGACAGATCGGAAGAATAGGCTCTACCTAAAATCTCAATCCATGATCGAATAACAGTTTTCTGAGCTCTCTCTCTCTTTCTCTCTGTCTCTCTCTGTCTCTGTCTGTCTGTCTGTCTGCCTGTCTGTCTGTCTGTCTGTCTGTCTCTCTCTGGTGGTGAACGAGAGGGGACGGGTAGTGGTGTCAAAGGAACAATGAGCAGCATGCATGGCAGTAAAGAAGGCAAAGAGAGAAACGAATGAAAAAAACAAACAACGAAATTTGAAAAAGAGCAACTTTTTTTTTATGAAGTTCCTATACTTGAACGACAGCAGCAGTTATTATTGTTGTTGTTGTTGTTGTTATTGTCGTGGTTATTGTTGTTATCATCATCATTTTTATTTTTGTTGTCCTTGTTGTTGTTGTTGTTGTTGTTTTTCTTCTTCTTCTAATGAAAGAAATTTTATTGCATGGATCAGTTCTCTACAACAAGGATTATTTCTTTCAGAGTGAGTGGCTGACATGATTTAAAACCAGCCTTGAAGCTGTGTCTCTGTCATTTGCTTATTTCTTTCAGAGTGGCTGACATGATTTAAAACCAGCCTGAAGTTGTGTCTCTGCCATTGACCTCTGGCCCCAAACAGCTGCAGAGGGAGACCAGAAGCTGTGTCTCTGCCATTGATTCTGGCCCCAAACAGCTGCAGAGGGAGACCAGAAGCTGTGTCTCTGCCATTGATCTCTGGCCCCAAACAGCTGCAGAGGGAGACCAGAAGCTGTGTCTCTGCCATTGATCTCTGGCCCCAAACAGCTGCAGAGGGAGACCAGAAGCTGTGTCTCTGCCATTGATCTCTGGCCCCAAACAGCTGCAGATGGAGACCAGAAGCTGTGTTTCTGCCATTGATCGCTGGCCCCAAACAGCTCAGAGGGAGACCAGAAGCTGTGTCTCTGCCATTGATCTCTGGCTCCAAACAACTGCAGAGGGAGACCAGAAGCTGTGTTTCTGCCATTGATCTCTGGCCCCAAACAGCTCAGAGGGAGACCAGAAGCTGTGTCTCTGTCCTTGATCTCTGAGTCCAAACAGCTGCAGATGGAGACCAGAAGCTGGGGATGGAGAACACGGCAGGAGGACTGTCATCATCATCCTGTTTGACGTCACGTACCTCCACATCCCACCACCATCCTCCCCACAGGCCCTCGATCATCACATACCTCTTCACATCACCAGACCCTGCTTTTAGATAGGCGTTTATGTCTCTAACCTTTGAGGTCCTGTTGAAGCTGTTTTTAGCCATCGTTGTTATTGGTTTTGTTTTACGGGAAACTGACATTGAAGTTGTCTCATTTCACATGCCTCTATCCACTCCCCCCCCCCCCCCTTCGGACCCTCCCCACCCCCACCCCTAAAGCTGGAAAATGTAAACCAGAATTTGAGTGAGAGGAGAGTCTGGTGCCTGGTTTGTTCAGCGTCAGACACTGTGAATTTGATACCTGCTGATGCCTGACTGTTTAAAAACAAAAAAAAACAAGCAGACTAACTAATCTTCAGTGATCTATCTTGAGGCTTTGTTGTAGTTCTGGTTGAGTCAGTGAAAGATTGAACAGTTTCTCTGTTTCCCATTTCTTTCGTGATGGCTGTGGCAGTCTGTCATATCACTTAACATGGGAACGAATTTCATACTGGTAGACTGCGACCTAGTTTAAGTGTGAAGAACACAGTAGAATGCCTTTAGAACCCGTCTGACCTTACCCACCGGCACTTCTCTCTACCACGTCTCTCCTCAAGGAGACTGGGCTGTCGCACCCCTCACACTCCCCCCCACCCCCGGACACTGCCCCCCCCCCCCCCCCAGAGGAGTGGTCGTCCATCTGACACAGCAGGAGCTGTTGGAGTTCCCTTCATTAACAGTGGTTTACCTCCCCTTGCGGACCGTCTGGACAGAGAAGTGGGGTGATCGAACCTTAAATTGGGGGCCCCGATCTTGTGTTTCACTCTTCGCCATGAAAGACGCGAGGTACTTTAGCGACTGGCTACCCTGAAAAATTAATCATCTACGTCTGTTTAGAGCTAGGTACTCGGTGCTTTTGTTCGTGGGACAATCGAACACGAGCAATCGAAGAGAGTGCATGAATAATAAGCACCCACCTAATAGCATGGTGCTCGTCAAAACAAGGGTGATTTCATGGCCTAGAGCGCACGCTGGTTTTTGTGTGCAAATAGACCCGTACATGTTTGAAGCTGTCATCACTGACAGTCCTGGTAAAAACATTTAAGACTGCCTCCCGTTTGCACGTGTTTACTCTCTCTCTCTCTCTCTTCTCTCTCTAAACGCATTTGATTTATTAACCCTCCTGCTCTTGAGTAATGATTTCATCCTGGTGCAGTGATCATTCACAATTCACACACTGCATTTTTGTGGACATTGACAAACTGCCTTTCGGTGTAAATGAATGTTCACTTCTTTGTCCAAAATAGCGCGTCAGCTATGTGACATCATTTTCAGCACACGGTCCCATCAGATTTATCCTATGGTAGAAAGCCCTGTATTAGTCAAGAGAGATGGCTTATATTTCCCTGGCAACAAGTTATTTTTTTTTTAAATGGAGTTGCAGACATTTCCATTTGAAGGGAACAGTGCCTGGTGCGATAGCTGAGGTAGATTGTCAGTTGTGTTGTTATGATTCTGGACATGTGTAACAGCAGCATAGAAATGCGCTCTATTATTTCATTCTGCTACATACCTATCTGCTTTGTGTATACGAGGACTGTGCATTTAAGCCTGACATGATGATTAGAGGATGATCCAAGGTGAATGGGAAGTTTGTAATGACCAAAGGAAGAATGCTCTCTCTCTCTCTATATATATATATATATCAGTTTAAAATAAGATTTTAAAATGAGAAAATAAAACCAACAAAGTTGTTTCGAGCCGAATGCTCTCGTCAGGGTGTACAATTTGGGCACGCCACCGGTTTTATATGGTGTGTGTGGGCGCGTGAGCTCTGCGCGTGTGGCACGTGGCCTGTAGATTTTTTTAAAAATCTTTTTCTGGGGCACGTTCAGGGGGGACGTGCTAAGGAATGGTGCATTGACAAGGATTTCCATTTATGCCTGCAATTGTTTATCATTTCTACT
>CM065727.1:65148126-65155626 GCA_033310375.1 Conus canariensis
TGGGTTCAAATCAAGCTTGGAGCTCACCATAAAGAAATAATGAACAAAATCTTCACGACTGTGGGTCCTGGTGAAGTCAATACAGTGTGAGTAGTCCCCCTTCCATATCTATCCTGGAATGGCGTTGTCCGCCTGTGATATTCATCACCATCATCATCGCCACTAACACTCTTGCCACTACAACCATGCTGTTCGACATTCCTCTAACCCCTCTCCCTTCTCCTCTTCTGTGTGTACAGCCCCTATCAATAATACAATTGCTGCCGTCACATCACCAGCAAAAGTGACAGTAATCCTCTCTTTATCATTTTTTTTCAATATCTTTTATCATCATCATTATCATTACAGTTATCAGTATTATCATGATCATCATTACTACTTTAACTTGCATTGTCTCCTTCCCCTCGGCTTCGTTTTCATTCAACGCCCATCTTGCACCGAATTTAAGAAGATAAATGATTCCTCGTTCTTCATGTTCGTTGTTCTGAGTGTCGTTTATCTTGCATGAAGAAGGCCTAAGAGGTCGAAACGCGTTGTGTTTTGTCTTGTAATTCGTGTGTCCATGTTTAAGTGGCGGAGTTGCTTCAAATACCTTTAAAAATAAATGTGAAGAACACAGCAGAAAATGGCAGTACAACCCTGTTTGACGTTACCTACGTGCACTTTGTTCCGCCATTTCTATCAGAGGAGCTTGCCGTCACAGACGTCATACCTACATGCACTTTTCTCCGCCATTTCTATCGGGGGAGTTTGCCACCCGTCACAGACATCTTCATACCTACATGTACTTTTCTCCGCCATTTCTATCGGGGGAGTTTGCCACCCGTCACAGACATCTTCATACCACATGCACTTGTTCCGCCATTTCTATCGAGGAGTTTGCCCGTCAGACATCTTCATACCTACATGCACTTTGTTCCGCCATTTCTATCGGGGGAGCTTGCCGTCACAAACATCATACCTACATGCACTTTTCTCCGCCATTTCTATCGGGGGAGTTTGCCACCCGTCACAGACATCTTACCTACATGCACTTTTCTCCGCCATTTCTATCGGGGGAGTTTGCCCGTCACAGACATCATACCTACATGCACTTTTCTCCGCCATTTCTATCGGGGGAGCTTGCCACCCGTCACAGACATCTTCATACCTACATGCACTTTGCTCCGCCATTTCTATCGGGGGAGCTTGCCACCCGTCACAGACATCTTCATACCTACATGCACTTTGCTCCGCCATTTCTATCGGGGGAGCTTGCCACCCGTCACAGACATCTTCATACCTACATGCACTTTGCTCCGCCATTTCTATCGGGGGAGCTTGCCACCCGTCACAGACATCTTCATACCTACATGCACTTTGCTCCGCCATTTCTATCGGGGGAGCTTGCCCGTCAGACATCTTCATACCTACATGCACTTTTCTCCCCCATTTCTATCGGGAGTTTGCCACCCGTCACAGACATCTTCTACCTACAGCACTTTGCTCCGCATTTCTACGGGGGAGCTTGCCGTCGACATCTTCATACCTACATGCACTTTTCTCCGCATTCTATCGGGAGTTGCCACCCGTCACAACATCTTCACACCTACATGCACTTTTCTCCGCCATTTCTATCGGGGGAGTTTGCCTGTCACAGACATCTTCATAACTACATGCAAGTTGGTCCGCCATTTCTATCAGGGGAGCTTGCCTGTCACAGACATCTTACCATCAGACACCACTTTCAGAGGAGTAGTCATCCGTGTAGTCTTGCCAGACCTGTCGATTCATTTTTTTTAAAAATCAGACGTGATTTACCTCCCTTTATAGAGACCATCTACTGACAGAGACGTGGAGTGACTGACCCCTGAATGGGATCCAATGGTGATGTTCAGCTCCTAGCCTTGAAATAGGTGAACACTTTAGCCCACGGGCTAACCCCCCGAGAACAATCAGCTGCGCCTGGCTGGAGCCAGACCTTCAGTGCTCTTATTAGAGAGCTCGAAAGATGGCGTGAACAGTCTCTTGCCGCAGGCCGCTCTTTGTACTGAGGAAGCAGGGTGCCAGATGGTTCTATTGCACAGAGTAGACTATCAGTTGTGTTGGGTGGTTTGGGACACCAATAATAGCAGCATGGCAATGTTCTTCTATGTGTTTCTATGATATCGGTCTCTGCTTGTGTTACAATTACATTTTTACCATCTTATGATGGCAAAGTAAGAAGGATCAAAGGGAATGCAGTGTTAGTAAGAATCAAAGGAAGAATACTGTAAACACCTCTTTAAGTTGACAGTGCGAGGGTTGCTTGCCATGACAACAACCCAAAACACAGAAAGCACCACCACCACCACCACCACCACCACCCCAAAAAAAAAGAAAAGAAAAAAGAAAAAGAAAAAACATCATTTCTTCATTTTGGGGGTAATAGACACGTGACAGAGTAATAGTAAACTCTTATGCATTAAACAAGTACGTTTAAGAAACAGAGTGGAAAACGACCACTATAAACTTATTTAACTTCAGAGATACCTCACCCCCTCCCCCAATCTTTTTAGAGGTTGGTTTAGTTGCCTGTCTTGTTGTCTTGTGTGCATTCTTAACCAGAAAGGTACTCAGAAGAGTGTAAATAAAATTGAACCAAGGGGTCTGCGGTTGATTGATATGTTTTTATTGATGAAAGCTTGAGATCAACTTAAAAGATGATATGGTTTAAAGAGTGTTCAAACATTCCTTCTTTGTGTGTGTGTGTGTGTGTGTGTGTGTGTGTGTGTGTGTGTGTGTGTGTGTGTGTGTGTGTGTGTGTGTGTGTGTGTGTGTGTGTGTGTGTGTGTGTGTGAATTTTTTGGTCTCCTTCTCTTCATCTCATTACGCTAATCTACTCGTTTTGATCCTTCTCCTCCTCCTCCTCCTCCACATCATCATCATCACCATCATTCTCATCACCATCATCCACCTCCTCCTCCTCAACTTAACAATACCATTCATTTAAGAGAGAACAGGACATTTAATAGCAAATTTGAAAATCTCAAAGCGTCATATAATTACACATGTATAAATCATCTCTCGTTTTTCACATGCATACACATAAGCACGCACGAGAGAGAGAGAGAGAGAGAGAGAGAGAGAGAGAGAGAGAGAGAGAGAGAGAGAAGAGAGAGAGAGAGAGAGAGAGAGAATTCTCCTGTTTGTCAATCTGAGGTGTATCGTATATGTAAAATGTTACAGGGGCTGACCCTCTAAACAGAGCACCGGTTGGCCGTTGACACCACATCTGGACCACCAGTGGTACCCCGTGTGACGTCAGTCACCTAGACATCTCTGAGGCACCTTCCCACAGGGACTGTGCTTTACAGACATCGTCACACCGTCAGACCTCGCCCCGGGAGAGGCGTTCACGTGTCTGCCTACCCCCCCTCCCCTCCCCGCCCCCCAAGATCTGTTGGAGTCACTCTTGTCAGCCGTGATTGACCTCCCCTCATCAGTGATCTTCTAGCCGAGGAGGGGAGTAGTTGGCCTTTGAATGGGGACACATTCTGGTGTTTAATCCTTGTCTTGGGAGAAACGAGACTGCTGCAGTGACGCTCTTCAATCCAAACACAATTCACCTCATCTTCGTGTCGAACAATTGATGTTCTTCAAGGAATAATGAACGTTCGCCGCTTCTGGACTGTGAATCATACCCCAGGGTGTAAATTGCTGTATAAGCTGCGTTTCTTATACATAGACCACATATTTTGAGTCTGCCGTTAGTACTATTTTTCTTTGCGTCTTTTGATTACGGATTTTGCCAAACTGCGAGACTCACCGAGCAAAGCGTCTACTTCATCCTTTGTGTTGATCTGCTGGTATGAATGGTCTGTGTTGTGATCATGTCTGCGTGAGGAGAACGAACAGCAGGACAAGCCCCCGACCTAAACATTTCATACTTGAGTAACAGAGACCCATAAATCAACCATCTTCTCGCTGGATAGTCAATAACAGCGTTTCCTTACTTGCAGACAAATACCTTTCTAAGACAGTGCCGTAGTGAATGTGCTGAACCTACAACAAGCAGAGAATGAATAGTGTCCGTCACATTAACTAAATAACGCAGAATTGACGACGATACTGTCGACGACTCTCAGACAATATTGACAGCTTTTATTGCGGGCCGCACGAAGATTGGTCACAGCTCCAATGAGACCGCTATAACGGGGATTGTGGAATATCAGCATAAGCAATAATTCTAAGGAAATCCAGACACCAGCGATGTAATACAGAACAGCGTTATATAGTGGAACTTTCAGACGATCTGGGGAATAAGCCCATAACTCTTGATCATGTGGTGCCTGGTGATTATTACTTCCTTTGACATACTCGACCACCAAGCTGCTGTCTATTGATCGGGTCTGCGTCAATAGCTTCATCTGGCACATTAGCTTTCAAAGAGCGCAGTGCGCTCGGCTGGAGTATAATGAAAGTGAAACTGAAACTCATACCTTACATCGATCAGAGACTAAATGGATTCAAAACGAAGTTTGGCAGCGTTTCGTTGCATCAAATAATGCTCTGACGAGCTACTGATACGTTTCTGAATACTCAGTCAGTGTCGGGACATCACATGCTGTCTTGTAGAATCTCCAATATTGAAAGTTGTTTCAGGTGGTTCTGTGAACGAACACCTGTGCAATCGACAGTTTGATCGAGGACGTTAAGCTTCGCGGTGAGATTTTATTCTTTGTACTCGGAATCTTATTCCACGGTTCTTAGACAGTACGACGCTGAGATATATGTGTTCCCACGTTAAAAGAAAAAGGCAGACAGTTCATCTGCAGCATCAAACTACCCCTATTCCAGCTTTGCAGTGTAAACTGTAATCGTCCCCTATTCATCTGTGCATTCTTTATTGGCGACGGCAATTCGACGTTATGGGATGAAAGATATTCTGACCATGGAATTCCAGAAATGAGCCTTACTGATCACTTGTCTTTTTTAGCATTAACTTTAGTGGTACCGATCATATCTTAGACATACGTTGCCAGCACATTTTGATGAACATGAAATGGACAAAGTCACGTGAAAACGGAAAATTTGAAACAAACAAAAAAACTACAGAAGAATGACACATTTGTCTCAAAAATCAGTATGACGAATCACAGCAAAAAGGGGAAAAATTGTTACGATAATTTGTGAAATACTTATACGCACTTGCACATATTTCCATGACTATACGACATTCTCATGTTATTATTTTCACGGCACACTTCCATGAGCTTATTTGTATACAAGAATTGATATCAATTCTTATATAGACACGTGTTTTCTGGCGAAGAGAATCCCCTTGTCTAGGTATTAATGTAAATATCTTTTCAAATCGCTCGAAGTAAAGAAAAGAAGAAAACAAAGGGTATAAACACAATCACAAAAAATAAAAAAGGAAACACATTCTTCTTGTCTGTACTAAACACTACTAATTTACGAAACCTTCTACTCCAAAACCACCACGAGAGCCACTAACTCCGTTGCCACCACTACTGCCACGACACCACCACCACCACCAATAACAACAACAATGGAGGTGTGGACGTCCTCCTCCCCTTGGCCGAACAGCGACTCCAACCTCACCAGCTCCAACCCGTGGACCTACCTCCCGGACAGCAACGACTCCTGGCTCCCCAACAACCAGACGACCTCCATGACCAACTTCTCTCCCTTTCCTGCCGGAGGGGGATCCGGCCCGCGCCGAGGAGGACCCCACCCAGTCCCTGGGGACATCCAGACCCTGCAGCTGCTCTACAAGCACTTGGACCAGGTCATGCCGGTGACCTTGTGCCTGGGCATCCTGGGCAACGTGCTGGCCGTGCTGGTCTTCATGACGTCAGCGCTGAAGTTCGTCTCGCTGAGTCACTACCTGTCGGCTCTGGCCGTGGCGGACGTGATGAACCTCCTGGCCGGGCTGGTGCTGTGGGTGTCTCAGCACTGGTGGAATCTGTACACCAAGGTCGGCGTCTGCCAGCTCACCTCATTCATCCTCCTGATGTCCAGGTGAGGGCAGATTCTGTGCGTGTCTCTGTCTGGCTGGCTGGTTGACTGGCTGGCTGGCTGGCTGGTTGGCTGGCTGGCTGGTTGGCTGCTGGCTGGTTGATTGGCTGTTGGCTTGCTGGTTGGCTGCTGGCTGGTTGGCTGGCTGGTTGGCTGGGCAGCTGGCTTGCTGGTTGGCTCGCTGGCTGGTTGGCTGGCTGGTTGGTTAGCTGGTTGGCTTAATGGTTGGCTGGCTGCCTGTCTCTGTCTGTCTCTCAGTCTCTATGTTTGTTTCTATCTGTCTGTTCGTCTGTCTGTCTGCCTCTCCGTCTGTCTCTATCTCCGTCTCTGTCTCTGTCTTTGTCTGCCTCGCTGTCTCTGTTTGTCTGTCTGCCTTTCTCTCTCTCTCTCTCTCTCTCTCTCTCTCTCTCCTCTCTCTCGCTCTCTCTCGCTCTCTCTCTCTCTCTCTCTCTCTCTCTCTCTCTCTCTGTCCGTCTGTCTGTGAGCATGTGCGTCGGAGTGTGTGTGTGTGTGTGTGTGTGTGTGTGTGTGTGTGTGTGTGTGTGTGTGTGTGTGTGTGTGTGTGTGTGTGTGTGTGTGCTTGTTTGTGTGAATCTTTCTGTCTGTCACGCTTGCCCTATCCCCACCCTCTCTGTCTCTGTCTCTGTCTCTGTCTCTGTCTCTGTCTCTGTGTGTGTGTGTGTGTGTGTGTGTGTGTGTGTGTGTGTGTGTGTGTGTGTGTGATTTTGTGTGTGTGTGCGCGCGCGTAGTGTGTGTGTGTGTGTGTGTGTGTGTGTGTGTGTGTGTGTGTGTGTGTGTGTGTGTGTGTGTGTGTCTTCATCAGTAAATTTTACCATCTTCTATTTCTCGTAAAAACAAACAAACAAACAAACAAGCAAACAAACAAACAAATACCATCCGTGTGTGTGCGTATCTGCTGTCAAACACCCCCTACCACATCACCCTCACCCTATTTTCTTGCTTTAGTCTTCTTCTTCTTCTTCTTCTTCTTCTTCTTCTTCTTCTTCTTCTTCTTCTTCTTCTTCTTCTTCTCTCTGTCTCTGTCTCTGTCTCTCTCTATCTCTCTCTCTCTCTCTCTCTTCGTCAATTTTGATTCTGCTCGTGTACATGTGGCTCTGTCTTCTTTCTATCTGTCTCGGTCTTCAGTATTCATATGCATGCATGACTACACTTTCGTGTCTTACTGTAGCCTGTCTTTTGGGAAATATGACCTTGGTTTTTGGCATTTTCCTGCACTTTTCCCTTAAGAGTGCACAATTCTTTAATTCTGTATTTTTCAGCGTGCTGTACCCTCACAATTATATGTCATTTTCTTACTGTAGTTTGTTTTAACACGAAGTGACTCGGGTGGAAAATGAAGCAACATTTAGGAAGAAAGGGGGTTAGTTACCGCCAAGGACACAGACAAAGAAAGTACAGGACAAAGCACAATGCATTTCGACCTCTTGTGTCTTCTTCAGGTAAAAACAAATAACATTTAGGACAGTGAAAACGAAG
>CM065727.1:65165626-65170626 GCA_033310375.1 Conus canariensis
TTTGAGATTCTGATAAAAACTGGAATTCATGGTAAATTTATTAAGGCAATAAGGGCTATTTATAAATCAGCTCTTTCATGCGTCAGAATAGAGGATCGTGTAACTGATTTTTTCGATTGTCCTGTTGGGGTGAGACAAGGCTGCATCCTGAGCCCAGAACTTTTTTCGATTTTTATAAATGAAATTGCTATGGCAGTGGAAGAAAATGGAAGACATGGTATCCAGTTGTTACCAGGTTATGTTGAGCTATGTATACTTTTGTTTGCTGATGATATAGTCCTGCTGTCCGACACCGCTAAAGGTCTACAGAATCAAGTTGATGTACTGAACGAATCTTGCAAAAAGCTATTTCTGAATATTAACAAAGACAAAACAAAGGTTATGGTATTTCGGAAAGGAGGGTTTCTAGGCAAAAACGACAAATGGAATATAAATGGAGATTCTTTAGAAGTAGTAAATGAATATAACTATCTTGGTTTTGTGTTTACAACTAAAATGAGCATACCAAAGTGTGTTGATGCTCTGGCGGTGAAGGGCAGAAGAGCTTGCATTGAATGTGTGAAACATATTGGCAGATTGCATGATATTTCAAAATCTTGTTTTTTCAAAATATTTGACACTCAAGTACAACCTATATTACTGTATGCAGCTGAAATGTGGGGTATGAATAGATTAGACAACATTGAAAAGGTTCACAGTTATGCATGTAAACGATTTTTACGAGTCCCATTAAAAGTACCAAATAAGTTTGTTCTTGGGGAAACAGGAAGGCACCCATTATATGTGAATAGTTATTTTAGATGTATTAAATATTGGCTTAGAATTCTAAAGATGGACACGACTAGAATCCCAAGGATGGCATATGCAATGCTTTGGAAATTAGATGAAAGGGGCAAAGTTTGTTGGGCAAGTCAGATCAGAAACATTATGTTCAGAATGGGGTTTGGGCATGCATGGATAAATCAAGGTGTAGGATGTGAAAAGGCTTTTCTCTCTCTTTATTCAAACAAAGACTGAAAGATAATTATTTACAAGAATGGGAGGAATCTATTATGAATAAAGATATATACAGAAATTATCGGCTTTTTAAAACAACCCTAGAAAGCGAACCTTATTTCCAGTTTTTAGATATCAGATGTTTCCGTGACGGACTTGTGAAATTAAGACTGGGGTACTACCAATAAATGGTTCTTCATTTAGGAGAATATTTAGTGAAAACCTAAACTTTGCTTGTTCAACATGTAAAGTAATTGAAGATGAAAATCATTTTGTACATTACTGTCCTAGATATGATGCAGTAAGAAACAGATATCTGAAAGGTATTAAACAACCGTATACCGATACACTTCACAAGGGGTCAGTAGATGCGATACGAAAACTTGCCATGTATATTTTTCATGCTCTCCGTCAAAGGAATACTGTAACCAATTGAAGGAGAAATTGATGAAAGATTTAAGTCCATTATGTTGTAATTTTCAGATATTATTATTTATTGTAACAATTGCTGTATTCCACGTACATAACATTCTGTATATTTTGACCCTATTTCTATGGGCTAGTGGCCTAGAGAATAAAATTGTTGTTCTTGTTCTTGTTCTTGTTCTTGTTCTCTCTCTCTCTCTCTCTCTCTCTCTCTCTCTCTCTCTTTCTGTCTATATGTCTGTCTGTCTGTCTGTCTATCTGTCTGTCTGTCTGTCTGTCTGTCTCTCTCTCTCTCTCTCTCTCATAATGCATGCAAACTTAGCGTAAGGTTCCTTATCGTTTGCCTGTTTGTTTGTTCGCGAAGTTTGCATATATATATATAATATATATATATATATACACAGCCCACTGATGATACTGACAGTTTGACGTGTGTAATTTCACGCGCGGATGGAGCAACCTAACTGTTGACCAACAAGAAAAACAAAAAGGCAACCACGCCAATGAACACAGAAATCAGCTGGCACACAAGACCGCATAATAACAAAAAACGACCAGTGACAACCACACTCATAAAACATGATCACAAGCACACACACACAGATAACTGCGGACAAGCAAGCACTCACGTGAAAGAATGAGCCGACACACACAAACAACAGCACGGAAGCAGAGATACAGATAGAGCCGAAACAAATAAGAACATTTATAGCTTGAACTAACCGAGAAAAATCAGCATTCATCATTAAAAAAAAAAAAAAACATTAGAGAGAGGGCTAACCTTTTGCCAAAGTCGAGTATTCATCCTTACTTCAATCAAATCCTGACGCAGAGATCATCTCATAGCCTCTAAACTATCCTGAATCAACTTTTTTTTAATAAGGTTGAGCGTCACAATGTAACATGTTCGTCTTTGAACAACTTTTGACTTTTCCACCAAGTGTCTACTCTAAAATCATAATTGGTCCAAGAGCTTGTGCTCAGTCTCGGTGACTGACTGACAAACAAAAACATTTTGTCTACACTTGCAGCAAGACTAACAAACAGATGTTTTAGCATATTTTTGCTGATATTCAAACAAAAACCGTTTTGAGAAATTTCAGTGACAGACAAGTAAACAAACATATAAATAAAAACATATGCTCCTTGCTGGAAGTGAAAATAAAGCAGAAAATGCTTTCAGGAACATATTTACAACAATGGCAGAGTGTGGAGCCTCCTCTAGCAGGTGGCTGCATGGCGACAGACCTCACATTGACGGCTCCCTGTAGATGTTGAGGCACCAGTGAGACAAAACAGGATGTCGCTATGGACGAGGAGCTGGTCTGAGAGAAATGGTGGTGACACCATTGAAGTGGCACGGAAAATGAGCATAAAAAACAAAGATGGAAGGGCACTAAGTAGGGCGTGGTTTCATAGAAAATGAAACGATACGACGTTTTTTTTCTCTTCTGGGACAAAGTATTTTTCATGATTGAATACTCCATGTGCTAGTAGATCAATTGTTACCTTGTCGTGCAGATTTTTGTTAAATGCTTTAACGACAAAGTACTGTAAAGACATTAAGTGTGTCTGCTCTGCTGAACTGACAATTGAGCGTATACTGGTAAAATGTGCTTCAATGAAAACTTTCCTACCTCCGGAAGTCGTAGAATGTATTTCGCCTGTTTCTAATGTTGAAATATTTTGGGATCAGTTTAATCTTTTTAATCTTTCAATATTTAGATAAGCTAGTTATTTGTTATGTAGTCCAATTGCTCGTTTCTTGTAATTCTCTCTCTCTCTCTCTCTCTCTCTCTCTCTCTCTCTCTCACTCTCTCTCTCCCTCCCTCCCTCCCTCCCTCTCTGTCTGTGTCTGTCTGTCTCTCCCCCACTCTTTCTTCTTCCTTTTTTTCTCCCCGTTTAATTTTTTTTTTGATGATGTTAAAAAATTAACAGTTTTGCTGTTTTTGATGCTAGAGTCTAAAATCATCAACACAACGAAAAGACTTTAAATGAAATAACTAATGACTAACTAGTAGGGGTGGATCTTTGGCAAGGGCCTGTAGAAACGTTACATGTACCGCCTTTATGTTCCTCTGCCAATAAATCTATCGAATACCTCTTGGAATGTTTCGAAAACTATCAGCATGACGTCAAAACTAGCTTACCTAAATGAATCAGCATCGTCTCGGCTACATCTTGCTTGTAATAGACGATGTTCGGAAATCTGCAAGGGGGGTAATCTGTGTTAGAGTTTGCAATCAGCAAACGTGACCCCACTGCTTTCATGGGACAGACGCTGCTGGTGGACATGCCTAAAGCAATGCTACCTTGTCAGTCAGCTTCACAGTTCCATCAGAGAGAGAGAGAGAGAGAGAGAGAGAGAGAGAGAGAGAGAGAGAGAGAGACAGAGACAGAGACAGAGACAGAGACAGAAACGCTGCGCCTGTTATGCAGACACCAGCTACTCGATCGTGATCCTGGCGTACGCTTGAAATCGACTACTTGACTCTCTAGTTCTGTTTGTACCACCCATAGACTGAAAAAAGCTAACTCTAGTTTCAGTAGGAAGACAGGTGTTATCTTGCCCTGAATGTTCTCCTGAACAGGAATATTGAAGTGTTTTTCCCTTCCCTACTTCCACGCTACTTCAGCAGCTTTACCACTTCGCCGATCTTTCCGGATGCCCATCCACAGCGATAATTATTCTGGCTTGTCTCACCACAGCCCCGGCACTGGCAATCCATTGGGAGAATTCCATTCCAAATCATCACGAAGCCATTCACTCACCCATCCTCTCTCTCTCTCTCTCTCTCTCTCTCTCTCTCTCTCTCTCTCTCTCTCACACAACACACACACACACACACACACGCAAACACACGCGCGCGCGCGCACACACACACACACACACACACACACACATTCACTACCGCAATGTCATGTCATAATAATAACACTGAACACGATTAGGTTTCAATATAATTGAAATCTGATAAGTAACAAGTGGTGGTTCAACAGTATAGTCTGAAATTTAGGGTTGTTGAAAATGTAAAGGCGTTCTTACTGGTACACGGAGTACTCTGCTAACCTGTGTTTAAATTCCTGGACACCAAGAAACAGAAATGTACTTCACTTACAGTGGGTTAGGACAATGTGTGATAAGAATGTACCGAGAAGCTTAAATGTCCATGGTGTATGTGGTACATTGTGAATACATTTACCTTGAACGCCTGCCTGACTTTAGCACTTACAAATTAATTTCATTATAAGAAACTTCAAGGCAAAAGTGCAAATTAAGTTTCGCTTTCACAGTGAAACAAATATACTGATGTCAAGAAATAAATCTAAAACCTCATCAGTGTGATTCGATAGCCATTTGTATGAAGCACAACAACATCTTTTTGTACCTTTCTGGACATTTTCAAAATGCATTTATTTAATCTTTTATATCTAACCGTTTTAAGTAGTAGAAAAAGCAGGAGAGAGAGAGAGAGAGAGAGATGAGAGGAGAGAGAGAGAAGAGAGAGAAACTCGGAACTCGGAAAATTTTAATTGCAAAGGCCACCGACCTATCTGCAATGAGGTCAAGAAACAAA
>CM065727.1:65180626-65185626 GCA_033310375.1 Conus canariensis
TAAGGCTCTCTGTCTCGGTTTTCCACTCTCTTTACTGGCTGCTAGTCTCAAACAGAATCAAATAGAAACTTTTGGGTTTGGCTGTGTCCAGCATTGCCCCTTTCAACTTGTCTAAACCATTTGAAGTTCCAATCCACTGCGTCAACTTCAATCCGCATCTGATGCTCGGAAGAAAAGTAACGTGACACGTTGTAAAGACATAAACATGCGGTCAGAGTTCCTTTGCTTATACAACTCCTTCAACACGGAACAAATGTTTACCTTGTTATCTACTTACGACACTCTTCTAAAATACATCCCTTTGAGATTTGGCTGGAAAGTCACTTGAGTCAACGTATCCATTTTTAAGGTGGCCATCAGGACAACACCAGATAACCGTCCGTGTAAGCATCAATACACAATTCATGTGTGTGTGTGTGTGTGTATGTGTGTGTGTGTTGTGTGTTGTGTGTGTGTGTGTGTGTGTGTGTGTGTGTGTGTTGTGTGTGTGTGTGTGTGTGATGTTTACAATCCAATCCTGAAAAGGAATACACAACACTCTCAGGCGCACACATGCAAACACACAACTCCTCTCTTCTAGAGAGAGAGAGAGAGAGAGAGGGAGAGGGAGAGAGAGAGAGAGGAGAAGGCGGGTGGGAGAGTAGGGCAGGAGGAGAACGGATGAACGGAAGAAAGAGGGAGAAGGTATGTCTACGTGTAGAGGGGTGAGGTAGGGTTGGATATGTGAGCTGTCTATAGCGTAATCTCGGTGTGGGGTGTATGTGTGTGTGTTGTGTGTGTGTGTGGGGGGGGGGGGGGGGGTTAACAAAAACTAAAAGAAGAAGAAGACGCAAGTGTACTGGCAGTGTCCAAATTCTGGATGAAACTTTGCACTTACTTCCGTATTTCTTTGACAGTAGCGTCTTAATCCTGATTTGAGCCAAGTGTATATCATCAGACGTAACTGCATAAGGTGCATCATTTTATCGTAGCATGTAGCATGCCTCATTTCACTTGATGCCTTCTTTTCGGATTTTTTTCACACTTAGCGACCATTTGCTTCAGTTCTCTAGACAACATGAAATTTGCAGTGTATTCATGACCTTTTGTCAGGCCGTGCAGTTAAAAAAAAAGCAAAACTATTCATTTTGCTGCTTTTATACAGTTTCAATTGTTTGATCATCACCTGTTACCTATCTCAGTGTTGAAGACCGTTGGGGCGCCATAGAAGACTTCGCTACCAGCTTCCTCCACTCCTCCCGGTTCTCAGACACTCTTAGGTAGTTGCTGAGTGTGAGGCCAGTCCATGCACTGATGTTGTCCTCCCATCTCTTTCTCTGTCTTCCTCTCCTTCTGGTTTTGACAAGTCCTAGGTGGTAATGTGGTCTTTGCATGAGATACCAAGGATCTTGCGGGAGCATCTCATCTTTAATGCCTGAATCCTTCTTTCAAGTTCAGCTGTCAGAGTCCACGTCTCACAGGCATAGAGATCAAGTTTGATTAACCGCAATGATAAACACACACATAGCCTTACTTAGCTACATTTGGGAATATGTTATATAATGCACGCGATCTATCTTAGCTGTATGCTAGGCTATATGTCTTCTTGCCTCTATCCTTCTGCTTGGTCAGAAATACATAGAATAATCTGATTTTGACAGAATTCAGGATAATATCCGATATGATATTCGCTTAAAGTTTATTAAACATATTCAGTACCAGTGTGTAACTCAATGTCTGTAAATGACCATGACTGTCGATGTTAGGATGCTGAAACTATTGCCGATTTGTAGCTCTATGGTCTTTTAACCATTTGGTGATGCCCACATGAAGGGGATGGTTGAAAAGATCTTCATAAATTTTCATCGTTTTGTCAAGTCTGGTTTTGCTCGCGCTTGTACCTGCCGATAGAATAGCATGTTGAACTCTCTGTCTCTTTCTCTGTCTCTCTCCCTCCCTCCCTCCTTCTCTCTCTCTCTCACGCACACACACATATATAAACACACACGCGCGCGCGCGCTCACACACGCACGCACACACACACACACACACACACACACACACACACACACACACACACACACACACACACACACACACACACAAGGGCTGATCATATTCTCTCATGTGCCGCTACCGAACAATTCATACCCATGCTTTCTACATGTACAATTAGAAATATTTTGGAATCACCGGTATTAACCTATGAATTATTTCTTTCTTTATCAAAGAGTCCAACAAGTAAGTACTTAAAATGTCTCACATTTATCATCTCATACTTGTGAGGTTACTTTTAAGTGAGTCAATCGTTTACCTACAGCAAAATTTACATAAGATATACGAAAGGACCATCTTCATCCGTCCCCTACCTCTCACTGTTCTCTCCCACATCAAAACCATCTTTAGTTCTCTGGCTTTATCATTAGGGTTTGGTTTGTTTGTTTGTTTGTTTTGGGGTTGATGAGGCGGTGTCTTCTTTTTTTTTTTTGTTCGTCTAATATCACGTAGAGTGGATAGACGTTAAATTTGAAACTAATTAACACACGAGGCGCGTGCGCACTCACGAGCACTCTCCCGCATATGCCCCTGCGTGCAGAAAGAAGAGAAGGGTGGAGCAGCAGAGAAAATGACAGGAACGAGCAGAGAAATTGGAAGAAGGAGAAAGAAGAGAAGGATCAAAAGAAGGAACAGAGGAAAGGGAAAAGGGGAATAAAAACAACACTGTGTCCGAAAAAAAAAGGTCTCAATCTATGGCTCAACTGAAGCATGTGAACACAAATCGCATGCATGATTTTTATATTTCACTGGGACATTTGTGTGTGTGTGTGTGTGTGTGTGTGTGTGTGTGTGTGTGTGTGTGTGTGTGTGTGTGTGTGGTGTGTGTACACGTGTGTGTGTGTGTGTGTGTGTGTGTGTGTGTGTGTGTGTGTGTGTGTGTGTGTGTGTGTGTGTGTGTGTGTGTGTGCGTGGTCTACAATTAAAATTGTTTTTGTTTGTTTCGCCTTTTCACCGCTCGCAGAGACATTTTCAACGCATGATTTTCTTCATGTGATCACGCTGGGAGTCTTTCTGGATAAAACAGCACGCCCACGGAAACACACACGTAAAGCATGCATGCAAAGGTTACGTCGACCCACATAGCCTGCTTCTTGACCTGACTTCCAGTTTGAAATCTGACGTTTGAATTTAAGAGAAATAAAAGAAATATGAAAATTTGTATGTTGAACTCTAAGCGTTGAAAGGCAGTGAGACAGTGGACTATAGGTGTGGGGAGGTGAAGATGTTTAAACTGTAGGCATAGAGAGAGGCATTGGTGCGTTCAGATCTGAAAGTGCAGGGTTTGGTGTGATTTAACGCTAAGAATGAAACGGTTTTGACATGTTATGCTCTAGGAGTGGACAGTTGTTGATGTATTAAACTCTAGGAGCGGAAAGCTGTTGATGTATTAAACTCTAAGAGTGGAAAGCTGTTGACGTGTTATATTCTATGGGTGGAGAGGTGTTGACATATTCTATTTTAGGAGTGGAGAGGTGTCAATGGTTTGAACTCTTAGAGCGGGAAACTGTTGATGTCTTACTCTCTTAAGGTGGAGAGTTGTTGGCATGCTACAGTCTAGGAGTAGATAGTTGTTAATGGGTTAAACTCTAAGAGTGGAAAGCAGGTAATTTGTTGAACTCTTAGAAATGGAGAAGTGTTGACATGTTATATTGTAGGAATGGAAAGGTGTTGATGTGTTAAACTCTAGGAATGCAGAGATGTTGATTGTCAAGCTCTAGGGGTGGAAAGCTGTTAATTTGTTGAACTCTTAAAAATGGAAAGGTGTTGACATGTTATACTGTAGGAATGGAAAGGTGTTGATGTGTTAAACTCTAGGAATGGAGAGATGTTGATGTGTTATGCTCTAGGGATGGGAAGCTGCTCATATGTTATTACTGTAGGAGTGGAGAGGTATTCATGTGTTAAACCCTAGGGATGAAAAGCTGATGATGTCTTAAACTGTAAGAGTGGGAAGCGGCTGGGGCTGTTAAACTCTAAGGGTAGAGAGGTGTCGGTATGTCATAGACTAGGAATGGAGAGGAGTCAATGTGTTAAACTCTGGGTGAGGGGAGGTGTTGACATGTTAACCTTCGGAGTGGAAAGGTGTTAATGTCTCAAACTCTGGGAATGGAGATGCAGTAATATCTTGGTCTCCGGTCATCGAGAACTGTTGAGGTCTTAAAAGCTAGACATGAAGCAATGGTGTTGTATTAAAAAGTCTAGTTGTGATGTTTACAGATGTTCATAATTATGCTAAAGTTAAGGTCTGGAGAGGGCTTAATGTGCTAGACCCTAGGTGCAGAGAGGCTTTATTGCATTACACATTGGGAGTGAAGAGCGTTGGGTTAAATTCTAAGCGTAGAGAGGTGTAGATGGATTAAACTTTAGGTTGCAGAGGTGTCCGTGTGTTTTAATGCAAGGAATGGAGAGATAGTGATGCATTAAGCTATCAGCGCACGGGATGGGAGTGTTGAAGTGTTGGGGCCGGAGAAATATTGATGTCTTAAACTCGAGTCGTTAGGGGCTGTTGGTATTTCAAACTCTAGGCGTATGGAGGTGTGGATGTGTTAAACTCTGGGGTGGAGAGAAGTTGATGTTTTAACCCTGGGGTAGAGAGATCTTGATGTGTTAAACTCTGAGAATAGAAAGATATTGATGTGTTAAACTCTGGGAATAAAAAGGTATTGATGCGTTAAACGCCGGAAGTAGAAAGGTCTTGATACGTTCAACTCTGGGAGTGGAGAGATGTTGATGTGTTAAATTCTGGAAGCAGAGAGATGTTGATGTGTTAAACTCTGGGAATAGAAAGGTATTGATGTGTTAAACTCTGGAATAGAAAGGTATTGATGTGTTAGACTCTGGGAATAGAAAGGTCTTGATACGTTCAACTCTGGGAGTGGAGAGATGTTGATGTGTTAAACTCTGGAAGTAGAGAGATGTTGATATGTTAAACTCTGGGAATTGAGATATGTTGATGTGTTAAA
>CM065727.1:65190626-65193126 GCA_033310375.1 Conus canariensis
AAATCGGCTCGTAGTGCAGTCTGAATCCCTGCATGCCTTGACTACCTCACAAACATCTGTTTGGAAACACAGCTGTTCCCATTAGTTGAGCTTGAGAATAACTCAGGGTGTAAATCTTACCATCATCTCTATGCCAGCAAGATCAGTTTAAAGCAACAACAACAAAGAAAAAAAAAGGAAAAAGAAAGAAAGAAAAAATGAAAGAAAGAAAGAAAGAAAGAACAGATTAAAAAAAAAAACCCAGCAAAGAAGCAGTAAAAGTTTTTTGAAAGCTTAAAATCGTTGATCTGCTGTTATGATGACATCGCGTGTGATAATTGGCTCTCGTCGAGTGGATGGATTCATAAGCCGACTTGTCAACATGTATAGCACGCTTAACTGAACAGGATGTCCGTCTCTAAGGGATTCTATGATCAAAAAGGAAAAGTAAAGAAATTTAAAAAAAAAAAAACTGGAATAGTATGTTTCTTCCTTAAAAGAAATTAATATATTTCATTCAAATCAAAATAGACATGAATGAATAATAAATGAATAAAGAAAGAAACTAATCCAGAATAAGAATAAAAAAGATTACGGAAATACATAAACAAATAGATAACTACTTGATGAAAAGCAGGAGCATTTTCATTCCTTTTCGTGCTGTTGCTCAGAACAGGGGACTCTACAGACTCATAAATCAGGAATGCAACATAAGCATGCTTTATGGTGATTTGATGGAATAAACAGAGAGAGCTTGCGTCGCAGCGATTTTACTTATGTATCTAATATATCAATTTACTTGTTTCATTCCATTACCCCCCTCCCCCCCCCCCCTCTCTCTCTCTCTCTTTGAAAAAAAAAGTATAGTTTTTTGTTTTGTTCTGCTTTGCTCCCCAAATAAAGGAATTAGTCTTATAACTTTAAGTAAACGGTGCTTGTTTTGCCAACTCATCTAGCTTCAGTTTCAGTTTCATCAAGGGGGCGTCACTGCGTGCGGACTAGTCCATATACGCTACACCACATTCGCTAAGTTTTGAGACCACAACTCCCGGCTGGGAGGTCGTGGGTTCGAATCCCATCAGAAGTCATGTGGGTTTTTCTGCCCCGACCGGCTCCTACCCAAAGTTGAGTTGCTGCGGACTCAGTTGGGAAGACTGGGACCACACAGTCGAGTTTCATCCACTTAATGGATGCGTTTCTGAGAGTGTTGCTCAAATTTCCTGACCAACACTGCAGGTGCCTGTATCTCTCGGGCCTGGTTGACGCCGGGATATATTATGAAAGGAAGCGTAGAGTACAGCCCTGTCATGTAGTCTCAGACCGAAATGGAAATCCGTAGCATCATCTTAATCATCCTCATTCTCATCGATCAGCATAAAAAAAAAATGTCTCAGATTCTGTGGCCCTTCATGCCCTGCTCTCATGGTGACCTCAATTTTGACGTCCTCTCCACGTCTGTGGCCTTGGTTTGGTTCCGTCGGGGTCACCGGTATCGGCGAGTCCATGGGAGCTGTCGTTGGACGGACGTGGTGGCGCCCTCCGGAGGGAGAGCTCACTCACGCCGGCTCCGCGACTAAGCAATTATTGTCGTCAGTAGGGGGCTTAGTAGGTGGTGTCCTGCGTATGTTAGATCAGAACAGGCGCCACTGAACACCACCGAAGTGACTCGGCAGCAGTGCAGTGTCTCCTCCGGTGGGTTGCCTCTTGACGACTTGACATAGACTGCTCCCTGTGGATTGCCGGTGCCGGGGCTGCGGCGGGGCCGACCGGGCTGTGGCTGTGGACGGGGTGTCGGAATGAGCGGCGTGGGTGCACTGCCTCTGAGGTGACCCAGAGGTTGGGACAGCAAAAAAAAAAAAAAAAAAAAAAAAAAAAAAAAAAGTTTTGAGACCACACTACGCATGATTTGAAGCTGATGGATAAATGAATTAACAACTAAGATGAGACAATTGAAAAAGAGGGTCTCGTGGCTACGACTCAGCAGATGTCTGACCTACGCATTAGCCCAACGCGCTGGTCAGACCTTGAGTGCTTACCTACCATTTTTTTTTGTGTATGTGTGTGTAGTGAATGTGCACGTGTATCATCTAGCACATATGCCAACAAAAGACAGGCAGGAGAAACATGGAAAGGTGGGTTATTGTCATTTGTTTACTTCTCCCATTCTCCTATTCTTACATAAGATTTCTTTTCCCATTTATTGATCTACGTGTCTATTCATTCATGTATTTACACCACGAGATCTAAAGAACTACATTTAAGACTGGTCAGGAAACAAAACTCTCAACTACAATAATCATAAGCAGAGAATGAATGCATAAATAAGTAGATAAGTAAAGATATAAACAAATAAAAATAAATTAGTAGATAAACGAATGTCTGCAGATGAATAAATGAATGAACGAATGAATGAATGCATGAAGAGATGAATGAATAAGTAGAAACATGTATTTGAATAATAAATTAATTTGAAAATGAAAATGACCAAACGAACACGTGAACAAATAAATAAATAGATAAA
>CM065727.1:65198126-65200626 GCA_033310375.1 Conus canariensis
TTTCAGCGTTGAATCATTAGCCCACTTGCTTGGAATATTGAATAGGCAACAACTATCTCCAAGCACATTTACAGAGCAACAAAGAAGTTAAAAAGAAATGTTGATATATGCTGATCTGAGAATGAAAATCTTTTTGAAAAGAAAAAGCGCACGTGCCAACCCCCCCCCCCCCCCCACACACACACACACACACGCAAGTAGAAGAACAGTCTTGATAACATTATGAACAAGCAAACAAAGATTTAAGCATATGAACTTTATGCCTGATTATTGATACTTAATCTGATAGTTTTATTTGCCAGGCGCGTTGGCGTGCACGTGAATATAGACGCAACCGTTCACGTATTCACATACCATATACATTCAAATTTATATAGATCTTCAGCCAGACACGATCAGTACTATTGACAGTGTCACCCGTTGATACTCTATGTAGGCTTTTCTTTCATTTCCCTGTCCATTTGGTCAGTGGTTCAAGTCTTGGAACAAATATATTTGAACTTGAACAGTATAAAATCCTGAAGGACTTCTTCAACACAATGAATAGTCGTATTGTCTCGTTGTTCACAGTGCATGCAGAACTCTTGGTAGTAAGAGCGATGACGTTGAAGGGGAAAAGGCATGACATCCGTCAAATATGCACTGGACTACAATCAAAAGCGTTTACTCTTCCGATCAACGTATTTGACACATGAATACGTGAAATGACGCGAGCAAATCGTTGACCCATCTGGGGTGCGCAGGTAGTCGATGTAATCGAGCTTTCGTAGCAATGCTTCCACTCATTGATCATTTCTTCTTGTCTGCAGCACTGTGTAAAAGGAAAGATCCGCGTTTGTCTGCAGAGGCGGGCAAGTAAGTAAGAATGAATGGCACAGTGAGACTCCTGTGGTACAGATTGTCACTCCCAGTACGGAACATTACCCTGGGGAGGGGTGGGGGATGGGGCTGTATTCTCTAGTGGCAAGTCATTATGTTCAAGTCTGCTGCAGAACATGCTGTGTCGTTTGCGAACATGCTGTTGTGATCTGGTCAGAATGGTCCATCGCATTATGTGATTTAGGTGTACAAGGTGAAGAAGGGAAGATGAGGATACCTTCATGAAAATCACTCATGGGTTTGGAGTCAATAGCTAAAAAGGATCAAAATGAATTAAAGCAAAACAACACTCAGCAAACGAAACAAAGCGAGAGAGAGAGAGAGAGAGAGAGAGAGAGAAGAGAGAGAGAGAGCGAGGAAGGGAGGTAGAGCGCACGTGCGCATGTGTGTGTATACGGTGAGTTGTGTATGTGACGTATGATTAGGTAATGATAACAATATTTTTTGTAAAATGTGATGGTAAACAGCATTGCAGAAGTCCCCAGGTGTCCATTATTTGTTGTTTACATGTTTTCATAGCTGTAACACTATATCACTGGAAAAAATAAACATAGGTCTCACAACGCAAGTCTAAGTGATGCATTGTAATAGGCATGGGTTTGAACGTCTAACGTTTGCATAACCGCCGAGGAAAGGAATTCATTAGGGCCAAGTTTCATCGTCATCATCATCTATCTTTCCATATATGTACACACACACACACACACACACACACACATATCTATCTATCCATATATATTGAACAATTTAGCAGTGGAAGAAGACAAGTCAGACTAACAATTTCTCCATCATTATATTAATAATAACTAGGCAAATGACTCGAAGGGAAAAAAGAGTCGTGAAAACAAAAGATTCGAAGGGGAAAAAGTTATAAAGGGGGGGGGGGGGGGGGGGGGTGCAGGGGTGTTAAACAAAATGAGAAAGCAAAGTAAAATAATAATAATGAGGACAATTGCTATAGCGCCCATCCTAACAACGTAGGGTACAGGGCGCTTTACAAGTTTTAACAATTCAACATCTAAAAAGAAGTATATATAAGCAGAACACACACACACACACACACACACTTCTGCGTTCACGAGCCACACACACACACACGCACGCACACTGGAACATAATGTTGGATACATAAACAGTCAGGCAAATATATCATGAATATGAAACCCTTCACTAGTTGCCCAACGAGTATCTTAGTAAACCATCTCGAAAACAGAACTATTCATACTGCCTGTCTGCTCCTAGGCCATTCGTCCGCTGAATCGGATTCATCAGGAAGACACGGCTGACTGTGTCTGTGGTCCCTAGGCATCAAATAGAGATATACCACAGTCTACAATTCCATGGTATTCTCACCACCAAGGGTTTAAAAAACGGAATCCAACACAAAGCAGCCAGCAAAAGGTAGAAAAGTAAAACGAAAAGAAAGTGTGGTAACAAAATAAGTTGCTGAAAAACTAAAAATCATGAACACAATATATGGGTAAAATCTTTGAGCCTATGATTGAGGATCTATTCAAGGATGCAAGGGAGATCAAAAAGTGTCAACAGTCAGAGTGGTCAGCTCAACTGTTAAATAACTCAAGCGTTTTCAGCAGCTAAAAACTGTGCTGGGCAGTCTTTA
>CM065727.1:65205626-65210626 GCA_033310375.1 Conus canariensis
CTTTAGAGCGACACTTACATCGTTTGTGCTGAAGATCACGTCACTCTTAAAAGGAAACAAGCTATCATAGAAACTAGACTTGTTTGTTTTATCATTCTTGTTTTATCTCTGTCCTTTGTATTCGTAAAGCTCAATATCTCTATCAAACTACAAGAGCTGTCCGACTTTGTTACCTTCCTTGCGACTGAGTCACGGAGCCTGCGAACATACACCTGTTCCAGTTCTTGTCCGCTGTTTGATTGTCAACCAAAGCACAGTCAAAGACTGAGTGGCGATGCTGTTCATGCTTCATGATGCTAGATTAAAAAAAAAACCGTACATGCCAAGATGGATCTTAAAAAGTGTTACGATAAATCCGCCAAACTACATGGGCAAACGAATCACAAGACAAAACACGACACTTTTCGACCTCTTAGGTCTTCTTCAGGGAAGATAACACTCAGGACAACGAAAATGAAGAACAAAGCGAAACACAAAACAACGAAGGGTAGCGGTCAGTGTGAATGAAAGATAGTTGCAGAGTGAGGCGACTGCAGGCTCTTGTGATTCGTTTGTCCATGTAGTTTGGCGGATTCATCTTCATACTTTTTACGATCTGTTTAGGTTTCCGCCTGCAGTGGCTTCATTTTGCAACTAATCGTATCTCGCCAAATTATATCGTGAATTGTGAGTATGGGCGAATTTATCCTACCCTAAACCTAACCATTCCACACTTATCTTACTCAAGTTTCTCAGACAGGGACGAAGGAAATGAGATGCGCATTCTGGCATTCTCATTCTGGAACAAAATGTTTTCTGAAGAGAGTTGTGTGGCGACGGGGCTAAGTGTCCTGAATGAGGCCCACGATCACCTGACTCCCCGAACACTGAATGGATGTGTCCTGTCCTGCCTACTGCCTGAAAGGAGATTGCAGGATGCCGTTATGAATCGATTCCTTTTGGCTTCTTTGCTGCTCCAGAATTGCGCTGGGAGGCCATGGGGTGAGAGGTTAGAGGATAGGGAACGTAACTCCGCTTTCAGGTCACTGTGGTGTTTTACTTTCCTTGATTGACCCGTTGGGAAAAAAAGCTAAAACAGTTCATCCCCGATTAAGGAACGCGTCGTTTAGCGTATATCTGTTAGTAATCACAGCAGCTAAAGATCTCTGTCTGTCTGTCTGTCTGTCTGTCTGTCTGTCTGTCTCTGTGTGTGTGTGTGTGTGTGTGTGTGTGTGTGTGTGTGTGTGTGTGTGTGTGTGTGCGTGCGCGCGCGCGCGCGCGCGCGCGCGCGCGCTCTTCTTTACTCTTCTTTCTGGTCTTCCTTTTTTTCTGTTCCTAATACCAGTTCCAGGCCCACTCCCACAACCCCATTATCGAATAAGAAGAACTGCCCCCGAGGTGACGTAAGAAAAGTGATCACAAAGCTACGCCATCAGAACTGGAACCTCAAGGCACCCACTGCTTCCTCCTGTGTCCACTCCTCCTCACCCCCTCTCCTTTCTCCCTCCCTTTTCTTCGTCATTTCCTCTCTGCATGTTTGTCTTGGTATTTCTCCCTTTGAGATTATTCCATTGGCTGTCGTGTGGATAGTTACGGTCATGAAAGCCATTCCATTGGCTGTCGTGTGGATATTTACGGTCATGAAAACCATTCCATTGGCTGTCGTGTGGATATTTACGGTCATGAAAACCATTCCATTGGCTGTCGTGTGGATATTTACGGTCATGAAAACGGGGCGGGCTTTTCAGACTGGCTAATTTGTCGTTCGTGTTTTGACCAAATGAGCCGTTTATAAAGCAGATGTTGTTTGGCCAGTGAATGTTTGCTGAGGCAGGGAAATGCTCCTTCTCATGTTGAAAACACAATCGCTTGCTGTGCTCGTCTTTGTCTGGTTTAGTGATAGACTGTAATCCTTTAGTCACAAGCCATGTCTGACCAATTCGATATTCTTCCTGGCGTTTGTTGGTTTCACTCAAACTAAAATTTAACTAAAGGGGTACCTAAGACGGAGCAGACCTTCTCCAAGGTCGAAAGGGTAGTTGAAGATAGTGTTCTTACTGTATCATTGGGAATGTAGGGTTATACTTTCGTTCTAAATCGTTATGATATTTTTTAATGTGAAATAACTTCTGTTACCAGCTACGCTCAGGACGGCTTTTTTCCTCTTAGATCTGCCATGTAGAGTAACAGAAGCTGTAGACTCCCCGAGTTATTACCAAAGTTAGTCTTTGTAAAAGAATATGAAATACACAAAATTCTATCATTTTAAATCATGACTGCAAAATCCAGTGTCATTTCATAGAGTGTCCCCTGCCGTATTTGACTTTGGTTATTTCATACCAATTAAACGAGGTTACCTGTATTTGTTTCAGTTCATCCGTGTGGTTGTTTGACTACATTCAAGATCGAAAAGGCTGTGCCTGTCTTGAATAAATGTTAATTTGTGTTTGCTCATTTCTCCAGCCAGCTGTTGTCATTGTGAAAATATGTCAGATCAAGGTATATGGGAACGATTGGAACTTCCTTTGTTTTGGGAATGTCTCCTTGCTTGTTATGTGTACCCCCCTGTGCCTGCATTTCTGCCAGGCAATTCAGTGTCGTAAGCAGCATTCGTTTGGAGTTATGGGCGTGTATCTTTTTCATCGTGGGAGAGAGAGTTACCCTGCCTGTTTGCTGTTCCCTGACTCGCTAAGATTTCCATTTGTAAATTCAAGGTTTCTTCTCTTTCAAGCACTTTCTGATGCTCGTTGTCTGATTAGGACCAAACAATCGACAAAAATGTGGACTGTTTAATATTGTGAAACTTCCCCTTGAACCCAATGTTTACATTGTAAACCAAAAGGTGAGCGAAGTGAATTTGACCCTTTACAGGACTAGAAATTCCCGGGTAATTTTCAGCTGGTAGACAAGCTGATTGAAAAAAAAATCCACTTGTCTCCTCATAATTCTACGTGCCCTTGGTATAAGTAAAAAGGCAGTTGACAAAAGTCACTATCAGCAATGCAGGGCCAAGTCGGCAAATAGAATTCAATAACGGCATATTCCGCTCCAGCTCAAGTAAAGCCTAACTGAGAAAAATACCGTAGACGATGTTAAACAATTTCCTTGTTTACCAAGGTCTTTTTTCATGGACTCATTCCTGAACTGAACTCATTAAATCTCTCTCTCTCTCTATCATTTTTGTGCTATCCAAGCACAATTTTTGGAGCATTGCTGGCAGTAGTAGAAAGAAACTCGTGGAGAGCGTGGCAGCAGAGAGTCCTCAGAAGAGAAGCCCCCTTCAAGCAAGTGTTTCGGCCCTTATCTCCTGACACTCTAGGGGGGTTGGGCCACACCCGGTTCATGACTCCGGATGTCCCTCTGCTGCCCCTTTTTTTCCCATCTTGGGACGAGCCATGGCTGGGATTCGAACCCATGACCCTCTGGACATGCTCATTTTCCACTTAATGACTCGCGCTTTAACCACTGAGCCACAGGGACACCTGATATTTGTAGGGAAATTAAGCCCTATGAAGTTCACTTTTGTTCCTCCTTGACCAGATCCAGCTTGAACACCTCTCTGCCGCTTCTGCCATTGCTTTCAGGGCTCTGGTTTTTTCCTTCCCTGCAACTGAGAGCTGTTTCATGAGGCTGTATGCAGACGTTCCTACAAACCCCCTAGCTGGCATGTTTTATGTACAAGAAGAGGAGGTGGGGAGGTTAGGAGTGGTGGTTGTTAAGGTGTGAAAGTGAAATGGGGAAAGGGAAGCGAAGCGCTGCACTGAAGCTTATTTTAGTCAGCCCCCCCCCCCCCCCCCCCCCCCCCCCCCCCCCCGCCATTTTTCTGGCACAATTAAGATCTGGTGGCCCGATGGACAAATGGAGAGAGACTTCTCGCATGGCCACCAGATTAAGTTGTCACGTACAATTAGACGGGTGGGGGACATTCAAGCCCTGTTCTGTGCAGAAACGAGTTCAGTTTTTGTTCCGATGTTTAAAGCTTTTACACTAAAATCAGAAGTAAATTCATGTAGGCACAGTTATACCGGAACCCATGCGTGTTTCAGTTTGTTTGCTTGTGTCAAGCACTGATCACATTCTGCACGTTCGGTTATCTTAGCTTTACAGCATATACACATTTTCAAACATGCACATTACAAGCTATTTCAAAGTACATTTTCATAGTCTACATACAGTGGCTATTCTAATTCTTTCGTGGTTTAGGCCAGAGATCGGACATTAAATAGTTTGGCTCTCTCTCTCTCTCTCTCTCTCTCTTCTCTCTCTCTCTCTCTCTCTCTCTGTGTGTGTGTGTCTCTGTCTCTCTCCATTCTCATTCTCTCTCTGTCTCTGTCAATGTCTCTGTCTCTCTCTCTCTCTCTCTCTCTCTCTCGCTCTCTCTCTTTCAGGATGGGACAGGGATAGGACAGTGTGTGTGTTGTGTGTGTGTGTGTGTGTGTGTGGTGTGGTGTGTGTGTGTGTGTGTGTGTGTTGAGTGTGCTTTTGTGCTCTCTCCCTCTTTCAAGGTGGGAAAGGGATGTGACAGTGTGTGTGTGTGTGTGTGTGTGTGTGTGTGTGTGTGTGGTGCGTGCGTGCGTGCGTGCGTGCGTGCGTGCGTGCGTGCGTGCGTGCGTGTGTGTGTGAGTGTGTGTGTGTGTTGTGTCTGTGTGTTGTGTGTCTGTGGGAGTCAGAGTGTGGTTTTGTGTATCTCTCTCTCTCTCTTCTCTCTCTCTCTCTCTCTCTCTCTGTCCCTCCCCTTCCTCTTCCTCCCCCTCTATCTCTCTCTTTCTCTCTCTCTCTCTCTCTCTCTCTCTCTCTCTGTGATCCAGTCGTAAGCGGGATCTGTTCGTGCTGCTGCCAGCGAGGGTGGAATGAAGGGCAAATGGGGCTGGAATTGGAAAAAAAAATAGTCAGACATTCTTTTAAGAGAGTGAACATTCATACTTTTTCCTCGTCTTTTATCCCCCCCCTCCCCCCTAAACACAGGCACATACGCACGTACACACACACACACACACACACACACACACACACACACACAC
>CM065727.1:65230626-65235626 GCA_033310375.1 Conus canariensis
CGTTTATTGTAATGTGTGAATTATTTTTCAACTCGCAAGAAGAAGAGAGCTTACAGCATTTGTGAACAGATCAGTGAATACGCTTGATAAGAGAGAGAGAGAGAGAGAGAGAGAGAGAGAGAGAGAGAGAGAGAGAGAGAGAGAGAGAGAGAGAGAAAGAGAGACAGACAGACAGACAGACACACAGACACACAGACCAAAACGGAGACAGAGGCAGAAACAGAGACAGATCCAGTCAAACAGACGGTCTTTATGATAAAACAGACAGAGAGCAATAGGGCTAATCGTCCATAATTCGTAAATTAGATTTACAAACGAAAAAAGAGTAGTGATGGGCAACACAATTGTCAAACCCGCTCTTCGTGATGAGGAAGCTGATTTCCTGGTTTGACAAGTCCAGACTGCAACTTCAAAAACAATTTTCTGAAGGCATCATTTGCAACCAAGATTGCGGCAAAAACAATTCTCTTTGGGTGTAACTTCCTGTTGGTGTAATTTGCATTCAGATTGTAACTGACACAGTTTCACGGAGGTGTGATTGTCATCCAATTTGTAATTTAAATGCAACCCTAAAAACCTAGTTTTAATCCAGATTTTTACTAAAGCAATTCCTTGGTGGCTTGATTTTCATCTAGATCGTAGTTAAAACAGTTCCCTGGAAACATAATTTTCATCTAAATTGCTACTGAAACGTGTCTTGAGGGGTTAGGGGGCGGGTGGGTGTTGTTCACCAACATTGTTATCAAAACAATTCTCTGAAGACACATTATTAAATCTGATTGTAACGTAAACAATTTTCTGGAAGGGTAGCTCTCTGGACGCGTTAGTTTCTTCGATATTGCACTTAAAACAATTCTCTGGCAGTCTAATTTGTATTGGGATTGTAACTATAATAAATCTCTGAATGTGCCATTTTCATCCAGATTTTTAAAAGATTCCCTAAATACATTTTCCCCATCAAAATTCTTAATGAAACAGTTCCTTAAATGAGGTATTTTGATCAAGAATGATTAAAGCGATTCCCGGAATGTGTGTGTGTGTGTGTGTGTGTGTGTGTGTGTGTGTGTGTGTGTGTGTGTGTGTGTGTGTTCAATATTGTAAGGAAAACAATCTAAGGCGCAAGTTTTCCCAGATTGTAATTGAAATAGTTGAGACTATTTTTTAAATCCCCTGATGTGTACTTTTCATCCAATAACGATAACAACAAATCCCCGACTGTGTTATTTTCTTCCATATTTTAAGGAAAACAAATACTATAAGGTATGAGTTTTCCCAAATTGTAATTGAAACAATTGAGACTAATTCTTTTTAGATCCGATGATGCCAAATCTCTAAAGGCGTTAATTTGATTGGGATGGTAATAAAAACAATGCTTTGAAAGAGTAACACAGATTAGGATGTTGACTTCACTAATTCATGAAGATGTAATTTGAATTAGGTTTGAAGGTAAAACAACTCCTTGCAAGCGTAAATCTTATCCAGTTTATATCTGAAAAATTCCCTGGATGTGAAATGATCGTAACTATGAAAATTCCCTTGATGCGTAATGGCCTACCCAAACTATGAAACAATTCCATTGATGTGCAGTTTTTATCTAGAGTGTAGCTAAAACATTTCTTTGGACGTATGATGTCCATTCGGATTCCTTATATCCAAAGTTCATCAAGGTTTTTATTGTGTGTTACTTGTGTGTATGTCTGAACCTCTCTCTCTCTCTCTCTCTCTCTTTTCTCTCTCTCTCTCTCTCTCTCTCTCTCTCTCTCTCTCTCCCACCAATGCCTTTTTATATCAGCACATGTTTGGTTGCAATTCAGAGGATTGGAAGTAAGCGCGTTTATCATACGCACGCACGGACACACACACACACACACACACACACACACACACACACACACACACACACACACACACACCCTTCGCGCGCGGACGGGCACGTGCTCGTTTTCCTTACTTTTATACAAACCCAAATCGATGATTCATTGCTGAGAAACCGAATTCTTTTTTCTGTTTCTTAAAAACAAACAAACAAAGGAAAAAAAAACAACAAATCTTCCAAACACGGATATGAGTCTGACTAGCTTATTTGCTTGTTTGTTTTGAGAGTTTTGATGCCCTCCCCCCCTCCCTCCTCCCCCTCTCCTTCCCGCCACTTAGTCAACCCCTTCTTCCCTCCCTCTCCCCCTCCCTCCAGTTCCTACATAGTTCATGAGGCATCTTTGATGTATTATCGTCAGGATGCAGCAGCGGGAGAAGAAAAAGGAAGGGAAAAAGGCAGCAGCGGTTTCAGTAAGTTTTCCCGCTTTCAGGTAGACTCTCAACTCAGACGGCTCCCAGAGAGTCTGGTCCTGTCGCTAAAGAGCATCTCTTGTGGACTGTGGATGCTGACAAACACATGGACAGCATCGCAGCGAGTGTCACGTGGCTCCCCTCTGCCTACTAATGGCTTCACCCCTGACCTCTTCACTCCCCTCCTCCCTCTCTATACGCAATTAACCTCCCTCACCTGCCTGTCTCTTCCACCACCTCGTGGGGCTGCTTGTCAAAGAGTAGTCACCATCACTTCATCGAGAGTTGAGAGAAAAGCGAAGGAAGGACTTCAAACAGGACGCTGACAGTTTGACAATGAGCAGCTGCTGAGACCCCCGACCACTAACATCTAAATCGGCCTCACCCCTCCCCTTTTCCATGCCTTTGTTCCCTCCCTCGCGTTTCTCCTCTTCACCTACCCTCCCCCCCCTCCCATCCCATCTCATCCCCCACCTCTGAGACAGAGTTGTACACAATTCCGTGTCAAGGAGGTCGACACTAGATGAGACAGGGAAGAGGAGAAGAGGAGTGGAGAAGTAGGGGGAGAGGGTGGGTTTGGGGCTGATATCCTGCAGACTAATACGAAGTCCTTGGTTTCCCGTCTGCCAGTCAGTACTCTATGTGTGACCCTAGTTTCTGACGATCTAGTCTCTGTGGACAATGCAAAACTTTGATGGGGATTCTCTCTCTCTGTCTCTGTCTCTTTCTTTCTTTCTTTCTTTCTTTCTGTCTGTCTGTCTGTCTGTCTGTCTGTCTGTCTGTCTGTCTGTCTGTCTGTCTGTCTGTCTTCTCTTCTCTCTCTCTCTCTCTCTCTCTCTCAATGGTGCCTTTTCATATGAGTACTCGTTGGATAAACTAGAAACATGGAGGTAAGTGCGTTCATTATGTATGCATACACACACACACACACACACACACACACACACACACACACACACACACACACACACACATGCACACACACACACACACACACACACACACACACACACACACACACACACACACACACACACACACATGCACATGCACACACAAACACATACATACACTCACACACACACACAACACACAAAACACACAAACACACACACACACACACACACAAACACACAACACAACACACACACACAACACACGCGCCACGCCCACACACACACACACACACACACACACACACACACACCACACACTCACACACACACACACACATGCACCTTTTCCTAACTTTGGTACAAACCCAAATCTATGATTTAATGCTGAGAAACTGAATCCTTTCTTTGTTTCTTGAAAACAAAACAAAACAAAACAACAACAAAGAAACAAACAGGTCTTCCAAACAAGGGTATTCATGTGTCTGACTAGCTTATTAGTCTGCATGTTTGTTTGTTTCGAGAGTTCTGATGCAGCCCTCCATGTGTGTTTCTACAGACAAAGTAGAAAGAAACTCGGGAAGAGCGTGGTTGTCTGCTGCCACACTCTCGACGAGTTTCTTTCTACTTTGTTTGTTTGTCTGTTTGTTTTGTTGTGTTTGGAGAGTTTTGATGCACCCCTCCATTAACCCCTCCTTCCCTCCCTCTCCCCCTCCCTCCAATTCATACATAATTTCCGAAGCATCTTTGATGTAATTTCGTCGGGATGCAACAGCGGGAGAAGAAAAAGAAATAAAGGAAATAGAAATAAAGGTTTCAATAGTTTCCTCTCTTTTGGTCAGACTCTCAACACAGACGGCTCCCTAGAGGGTCTGGTCCTGTCGCTAAAGAGCATCCTCTCTTGTGGACTGTTGATGCTGACAAACACATGGACAGCATCACAGCAGATGGCACACGTCTTCCCTCTGCCTACTAATGGCTTCACCCCCCCCCCCACCCCCCCCCCCGTCCTCTTCCTCTTCCCTCCGTCTAACCTCCCCCCTACCCTTCCACCCCTTCCACCGGGGTTGCTCGTCAGAACGTAGTCCACCATCATTTCATCAAGAACAGGGAGAAAGCGAGGAGAGGACTCGTACAGGACGCTGGCAGTTTGACCATGAACAGCTGCTGAGACCCCGACCTCTCACATCTCAATCCTGTGCCCCTCCCCTTTCCCTTCGTTCCCTCCCTCTCTATTCTTCATTTCACCTAACCTCCCATTCCTCCCCATCCCAGCTCATGCCCCCCCTCCCCCCCCCCCCCTCTGCCACAGTGCTGTACAAAATTCAGTGTCAAGGAGATAGACTGTATAGGAGAGAAGTAGAAAGAGAAGAGGGGCTGAGGAGTAGGGGTAGATGGTGGTGGGGGCTAAAAGTGACTGATGTCCGGCAGACTAACACGAATTCCTTTTTGTCCCTGCTGCTATTCAGTACTCTGCAGGTGGCTCTGATTTCTGACGATCTTCTCTTTGTGGGGAATGCACAATTCTGGGGGAGAGGACGGGTGAGGGTGAGGGGCGGGGGGGGGGGGGAAGGAGGGGGAGTGGAAAGGGAATTCCTGTCTCTCTGTCTGCTCTGTCTCTCCTGTCTCTCTCTCTCTCTCTCTCTCTCTCTCTCTCTCTCTCTCTCTCTCTCTCTCTCTCTCTTTCGTCACGTACGCGGTAAGGCTTAATCCATTCCTGATTCAAATGTTCGTGGTCATGTACTATCGACGTGATGGCGGGGTGACTTTCTTTATCTGACGTTTCTATTGTGGATTTGTCCTATGTTTATCAGCACTCTG
>CM065727.1:65248126-65255626 GCA_033310375.1 Conus canariensis
AACTATAAATTGAGTTTACCAACTGGTTAAAAAGCTGAAAAAATTCAGTTACTGTTCATCCACTTTTTCGTCTCCCAACATGTTGCTTGGATCGAGATTGTTGTTGTTGTTGTCGTTTTTTGTGCATGTGTGTGTCTGTGTGTATGTGTGTGCGTACGCGAGCGCGCGCGTTTATGTGTGTTCAATTGCTTGTTTATGCACCCTCACTCACTACTGACCTTTACTCCATGTGTTGTAGAAGGTGGTTCAGCTTTTCCTTCAAGACCTACTGTCGTTCCCATTATTTGAATCTCTCACAGTGTATGTAAGAGTAGTGGAAACGGCTGACCTTTACTCCATGTGTTGTAGAAGGTGGTTCAGCTTTTCCTTCAAGACCTACTGTCGTTCCCATTATTTGAATCTCTCACAGTGTATGTAAGAGTAGTGGAAACGGCTGACCTTTACTCCATGTGTTATAGAAGGTGGGTTAGCTTTTCCTTCAAGACCTACTGTCGTTCCCATTATTTGAATCTCTCACAGTGTATGTAAGAGTAGTGGAAACGGCTGACCTTTACTCCATGTGTTGTAGAAGGTGGGTTAGCTTTTCCTTCAAGACCTACTGTCGTTCCCATTATTTGAATCTCTCACAGTGTATGTAAGAGTAGTGGAAACGGCTGACCTTTACTCCATGTGTTGTAGAAGGTGGGTTAGCTTTTCCTTCAAGACCTACTGTCGTTCCCATTATTTGAATCTCTCACAGTGTATGTAAGAGTAGTGGAAACGGTATAAGTTGCAAGACTTCACGGAGGGGAGGGAGGGTGTGAATGGGGAAGGGGCGTAGGGGCAGGAGGCTTGAGGGGGGGGGGGAGGTAAAATGTGAGGGATCAAGCTCCCTGGCGACTAAAAATTCAGATTATCAAGAGAAATGGGACATCGGTGAGGGGGGAAGGGGGGGCATGGAGACTGGGGTGGGGGTGGGGGTGGGGTTCATTGCGTAACGATTCTCCCGTTCACGTCCAATCCCTCTGCCCCCCCTGCTGTCATTGTAATCATGTGTAGGTTAGGGCAGAGGAGCACAGGCTCACGATGCCTTTTTTCTAACTGTGAGAGTGGTCAGTTCTGTGGGCTGAGCCAAGGTTTGGTTGGGAAAGTGCGTAGTCTGGGAAAGTGCTTTGGTCTGGGAAAGTGCGTTTAGGTCTGGGAAAGTGCGTTTAGGTCTGGGAAAGTGCGTTTAGGTCTGGGAAAGTGCGTTTAGGTCTGGGAAAGTGCGTTTGCCTCTCGGTCTTCTGTTATATCGCTCCTAGAGAGACTAATCTGAGTGGAGCACTCTCTCTGTCTCTGTTTCTCTTTCTCTCTCTGTCTGTCTGTTTCTTTGTCCATCTGTCTGTCTGCCTGCCTGTCTGTCTTCTGTCTTTCTCATGCTATATTTCCATAAGTGTTTCGTTATTCCCTCTTCATGTTGCTGTCCAATTAACCAGCTTCAGATCCATGCAACACTCGGTCCCTCGTATTCCACCGGCGGGGGTCTTTAGGTCACAAACACTGTCAAATGCTGTCTCTAGTCGTTGAAGACTGGTATAGCTTGTTAGTTTATAACACACTCGTTGCATATAGTGATTCAGTCCAGACACCGTGTGGGAAATGGTATCATACCTTAGCTGGCGTCCCCCCGCCCCCCACCCTCCACCCCACCCCCTCGAAGTTTTCTCTTTCTTAGACTGTTCAAAGTATCATGGGACTGGACAATAGCACATACACTGAAACATGTTGACTTGGCCGGGGAGCAAAACGATGAAGGCCTACGATGTGCTGACTGCAGAAGTGGATAAGATTACCTACAGATGAGCTGAGCTTGTTTTGATGCTCCAACTGTACCACTCATCAGCACTGAAAACAACACGCTGGGGATACCAAAAAAGGTAGTAAAACCACCACAGGAAAAGACAATTTGCCACCATAGATCAGTTGTTCTACTTGTGTCCCTCGTCTTCGTCGTCATCGTCGTTCTCCTCCTCCTCCTCCTCCCCTCCAGCCTCCTCCTACTGTTGGTTTTTCTTCTGCCCTTTCCATCCTTCCTTGATTCCACCTTCCTTATTTCTTTTCTTTCCGTTTTGTTGCTTTCCTTCTTCTGTTTCTTCCTTCTCCTCCTCCTTCTCCTTCTCCTTCTTCTTCTTCTTCCCTCCTCACCTAAATTTCTGTGGTTCCTTATTAGTGAAACGTGTGTGTGTGTGTGTGTGTGTGTGTGTGTGTGTGTGTGTGTGTGTGTGTGTGTGTGTGTGTGTGTGTATGAGTGTGTGCGTGCGTGCGTCTGCGTGCGCGCGGCGCGCGTGTGTGTGTGTGTGTGTGTGTGTGTGTGTGCGTGCGCGCGCGCGTGTGTGTGTGTGACTACACTTAAACCCCACTTGGTTATCCACATTGAATCTTCATGGGGACAGAACAGTAGTGTTCACATTATGTGTCATGTACCCAACTAGTCCAGACTGAACCATTCCTTAACGAGGGCTGAAATGGGATTTAGCATGCATGTAAGTTTCTTAGTTCTTTTCTTTTTGAATGAGTGCCTCCGCACATTGGACCGTAGTCTATAGTCTCATTCCAAGGACCTGCAATAATGAAGAGATGCACACAGATAATGATTCTGTACAGACAAAAAATCTGAACCAGCGTTCTCAAGTGGGCCTGAACACAGGACGATTGTATAAGGGAACACTATTCAATCCACTGAGCCCACCAAGGTTCACGTGTGTTTGTTTGACTCTGTTCAAGATCGAAAAGGCTTGGCGAATCTTGAATGAATGTTTGGATGTGTTTGTTCATTTCTCTAGATGCTGTTGGTGTGTAGATATGTCAAGTACAGGATATATGGGCAAGCTTGGAATCTCCTTTTGTTTGTTCTTTGTGCTCTGCGTTGTCATTTCTGCTAGGCAATACAGTATCGTAACCAGCGTTCTTTTAGAGTTATAGGCGTGGATGTGTTTCAGTATGGGAGCAAGAGTTATCCTACTTATTCATTATTCACTGTTTACTGTTCACTGGCTGATTTTGGATTTCCTTTCATACCAGTCCAACCCAGGTTACCTCTATTTGTTACTTGCTGTTCGTCCGTGCTTTTGTTTGACTATATTCAGGATTGAAAAGGCTGTACAGTAGAAAGAAACTCGTGGAGAGCGTGGCAGCAGAGAGTCCTCAGAAGAGAAGCCCCCTTCAAGCAAGTGTTTCGGCCCTTATCTCCTGACACTCTAGGGGGGTTGGGCCACACCCGGTTCATGACTCCGGATGTCCCTCGCTGCCCCTTTTTTTCCATCTTGGGACGAGCCATGGCTGGGATTCGAACCCATGACCCTCTGGACATGCTCATTTTCCACTTAATGACTCGCGCTTTAACCACTGAGCCACAGGGACACCTGATATTTGTAGGGAAATTAAGCCTTATGAAGTTCACTTTTGTTCCTCCTTGACCAGATCCAGCTTGAACACCTCTCTGCCGCTTCTGCCATTGCTTTCAGGGCTCTGGTTTTTTCCATCCCTGCAACTGAGAGCTGTTTCATGAGGCTGTATGCAGACGTTCCTACAAACCCCCTAGCTCCAATTTCTGCAGTGAGGACTTTGACCTGATAGCCTTCTCTCCTCAGGCTGTTTGCCAGATCAGCATACTTTTCAGTCTTGTAGATTTGAGCTGCCTCCATTCTGTTCTCATATGGCACTGTGAGCTCGATCATGATCAGCTGCTTGGTTGACTTAGAGTGGACTACTATGTCTGGTCTCATGCCACTCTTGCTGATGATCTCTGGGTGACTCTTCCATTCTGGGAGGTCTGCAGTGCACTCCCAGTCATCTGCCCCGTCCAGCAGACTCTGCCTGCATGTTTCGAGTGGCACTGTTGTTCTTGGCCACGATTTGCTGCCTCCTGCCGTGAAGAATGTTGCGGGTGCTTTTGGAGTCCTGATTTTCCCTTTTATGGTGTTGGTACTAGCCCAGACTACTTGTACAATCTCTTTGAGCACTTGGTTGTGCCTCCATGTGTACCTTCCTTGAGCCAGGGCTACTTTACATGAGCTTAGGACATGCTCCACTGTTTGTTTTTCATGGCAGAGGGGGCATGCAGGATCGTCTGTTTTCCCCCACTTCACCAGGTTTGCATTTGAGGGCAGAAGGTCATATGCAGATCTGAGAATGAAGCTGATCCTGAGAGGGGCCATGTGCCAAATGTCATTCCAAGTGAGACTTCTTTGGAGTGCATTCTCCCACGTTGTCCATTGCCCTTGCTGGCTCTGCTGGACTGCTTTTTGGAGTCTTTTTTGGTCTTCTTCTTTTCTCATCTCCTGAATCATCATGTCTCTTTTGGCTTTTCCTTTGGCCTTTGACCACCATTCAGTTTTGGTCACCCCCAGTCCTTGTCTGTTGGTCTGTGTGTGTCCTGTTATTTCTCTGATCTTGAGACTTTCTTTTGCAGAATCCATCGCCTCTTGAACTTTCCATTTTCTGCCTGTCTTCAGCTGGGGCTTGATTGCTTCTACCACCTTGTCTCCTGAGTCCTCCAGCATGCTTTGAAGTCTGATCTTCCCTGCTTTGTATTCCTCCAGGATGGATTTCAGTGGTAGTTTCAGCTTTGCTTGGCGACAGTACAGCGCTATGTCAGTCAGACAGGGTGGGACACCAAGCCATTTCCTTGTGAACTTGTTGATTTTGGCTTCCATTGCCTCCACTATGCTGGTGCAGATGTCGTATATCATCAGAGGCCATAGGAGCTTTGGTATCAGCATGAACTGCAAACACCAGACCTTGTATTTGCCAGGGAGCCCACACTGGTCAATGGTCTCCAAGCCTTCCTCCGCCATCTGCTTGGTTTCTTTTGCTCTTTGTGTGTCTTTCAGCGTATCATCATACCATCTTCCAAGGCTCTTGACTGGTTCTTCTGTGACTGTTGGAATGGCCTGGTTGGCAACACTGAAGACCACAGATCCGGCCACTTTTCCTTTCCTCAGTGAGAGACTCCGTGATTTCTTTGGCTTGAACTTCATTCTGGATGAGGCAACTATGTCGTCCAGCCTCTCCAGCACATAACGTGTCTCGTCTTCTCTGGATGAAATCACTGTAGTGTCATCCATGAAGGCCTTGAGAGGAGGCATCTGTATCCATCGCCAAGGTCTGTTTGTCTCGCGTTGTTTGTTGCTGCTTTCAAGATGAGTTCCATTGCCAGCACGAACAGTATTGGGGAAATTGCACAGCCCATTGCAATACCCACTTCCAAGTTGATCTAATCTGTTGTGTACTCCTTGGTAGAGAACCGCATTGAGAAGCCATTGAAGTACTTCTTGAGCATGTCGCGGATGTTCTTTGGCACATGGTACATCTCAAGAGCCAACTGTATCATCTCATGGGGCACAGATCCATATGCGTTTGCCAGATCAAGCCACACTACGTCCAGGTCTCTCTTTTCTGTTTTTGCTTTTTGGATTGCGTCCCAGATCATTGTGGCGTGTTCTACACAGCCAGCCACGCCTGGGATGCCACCTTTCTGGACTGACACATCCAAGTACTTGTTTTCCATCAGGTACTTGGTCAGCCTTGCTGCCATGACAGAGAAGAAGATTTTCCCTTCGACGTTCAGTAGTGATATTGGCCTGAACTGGCTGATGTCACTTGAGTTTTGCTCTTTGGGGATGTACACACCATCTGCCGTCATCCACTGGCCAATGATCTTCTGGTTTCTCCAAGCCGATCGCAGCAGCCTGTGGAGCCACTCCAGCACCTTGGGACATTTCTTGTAAAGCTGGTAAGGTATTCCGTTTGGCCCTGGTGATGATTTGGCTCTGGCTTTGTCGACCACCTTCTTGATTTCCGCCAACGTTGGAGGCTTGCCATTGAACTGTTCCTCAGGGTTGGTTGGCCACACCAGACCTTGAATGTCGAGAGGTGCTTTGCTCTGTGGGTCAGAGTATGTTTTCCTCAGATGCTGCTCAAGAACTCCTTTGTCCACACTTAGGGTCCCAGATTTTGGCTGCTCAAACAGTGTTCTGGCAAACTGGAAGGGGTCTCTGAAGAAGCGCTCTTGTGTCTTCTTCTTTTTGCTCTTCCTCTTCCTCGCAGATTCCGCTTTGCTGAGGGCGCTGTGTTTTTCTTTCAGGTCTTTCCACAGTTTTTCCAAAACCTTGTTTTTCAGCTGGCAATGCGGTCTTCATTTGCATCTTGAGGTTTTTCTTTTGGACCCTGATCTTGTCCATCTTTTCTTGGCGTCTGGATTTCTTTGGAGGTGTTTTCTCTTTGGGTAGTTTTGCTCCATAGGCGTCTCTACATGTGGCATACACAATGTCCCCATATGTGGCTAGTTTGTGTTCCAGGGTGCTTTTCCCTATCAGTGCATCGAGTCTTTGGACGATTCTTGCATCCAGTTTCTCCCAATCTTCAGTTTCGTTTGCTCGTGGCAAGTTGAGTTTCAGGCGCCTGGCATCGAGGGCCTGTGCAAATTCCTCATCCGAACCAACAGCGTGGATGTCCTTGGCACTGTGGTTTAAATCCTGGCCTTGGTCTTCCGACGTCTTATCTGCTGATGCAGTGCGCTGCTGCTCATTCAGATGAGTCTTGAATAAATGTTAATTTGTGTTTGTTCACTTTTCCAGTCGTTGTTTCTGTTTAGATGTGTATAGTACGGGATATATATATATATATATATATATATATATATATATATATATATCCTTGGAATTTATTAGTTTATTATATATATATATTTTTTTTTTTCTGCGCACTCCCGAAAAACGCCGATAATGGTCAAAATGTTGACCGTGGGTGTATACGGAAGAAGAAGAAGAAGATATGGGCAAGCTTGGAACATCCCTTTCTTGGGGATGTCTACTTGTTTATTCTTTGTGCTCTGTGTTGTCATTTCTGCTAAGCGGTTTGATGTGGTAAGCAGCATTCGTTTGATGTTTTAAGATCATGTTTTAATGTCAGGGGACAGTCATTAGTGACAGTGAAGATCGAACAGGAATTCTTATGGGAACGTCATAAATGTCAGCTGCAGTGCTTTGATATTCAGATTGGAAGGAAGAAGAAAGACTCCTCTTGAGTCCAAAGGATGGTAACTACTCCCACGGGTCATTTTCACATTCCTATAATCTCTAACGTATCTTCCACCACATCAAACTTCACATGAAAATGAGATTAGTAGAAATTTGGCGCTGACAAACGATCGTTCATTTTCCCCCATGGGCTGACAGTGACACAATTTTCATAATTCACACTTAAATCTGTATTGCTTAAATCTGTATTGCTTTAAATGCGATTGCCCAATATCTTATCTTAAACTAATCTTGAAATATGGGGCTTGCAATTGTGTTTCATTGCACTGATTACATAATTCTGAAGTTATTAGCCAGCCAAATCATTCGGAAGAAAATGACATCTGACGTAATATATGAACTTGCAAATACTTGCGCCTTGTTGTTAGATTGATGTCGCAAAGGACAAGAACCACTGGCCAATTCATCGACCATGTTGGAGACCTTCAGACAATTCTGA
>CM065727.1:65260626-65265626 GCA_033310375.1 Conus canariensis
ATGAGAACTGTCCCATTCCATGCTGCAGACAAATACTGTAGGGAAGAGGCAGCAGCAGGAAAAGACAGAGGAATCAATGACACAGATGCTGTTTGTGAATGACCCGGGAAGACATCGCCACAGGCTCAGAGTCTGTCTCACGATCATCATCATACTAACAGAATTCTAGCACTACCTTCCGTGTCTGTGTCCGCCACACGATTTCTAAATACATTCCAGGCACTAATTCCTTAAACTTTGAATGTCAACTGGACCAGCACAAGCGTTGGAGTTGTTCACAATTTTTTAAATGGGCATACCAAAGTAACGTAACATGAAAACTAATAACTGAGAGTGTGAACACGTTGTATGCGCACATAACCAGTTTGCAGTATGATTTACGACTATGAATGTTCTTTGATGTTGTGCATTTGATGTGTATGTGAAGGTGTGCGCGCGCGCGCGCGTGTGTGTGTGTGTGTGTGTGTGTGTGTGTGTGTGTGTGAGAGAGAGAGAGAGAGAGAGAGAGAGAGAGAGAGAGAGAGGGAGGGAAAGAGAGGACAACACTTGCCACACTAACCTCTGATACACAACACAACACACACACACACACACACACACACACACACACACACACACACACACACACACACAAGCGCTCGCTTACACAAACACACACACACACGTGCACGCGCGCGCGCACACACACACACACACACACGCACACACACACACGCACGCACGCACGCACGCACACACACACACACACACACACACGCACGCACGCACGCACGCACGCACACACGCACGCACGCACGCACGCACACACACACACACACACACACACACACACACACACACACACACACACACACACACACACACACGGCCTACCTAGATGTATAAAGTGTGTAGAATTTTGTTTCATTTTTCCTCGCTTTGCTGATTCCTGATTTTGCGACAGTGACTGCTCTCTGACACCAGACTACCAACACGGAATGGGGAATAGATGGTAACCTTCCAGGCGGACGATCGAAAACAAGGAAGTCAAATGTTGGGCACAACAACAAACTCGGTTCCAACTTGCACCTCCTCCATCTTCGAGGCTTTCTTAACGCCCCCCCCCCCCCCACACACACACACACACACACACCTTTCCATCCTCTCTCACCGGCCTATGCGCAACGGACATGAGCCGGAGTACAGGGAATCTTTTCACTCACAGCATACCACAAGCTTCTGACGTCACTGTGTATGACGTATGGATTGACGTCACGGTATGTTAATCGGGTTAGAGTCAACAACGTGCACACTCCTTGATGAGTCCGTTACTTATCATTAGGGGATGTTCTCCTCCTCCTCCTTCTTCAGTTTGTCTTTCCCGCTCCTCTCTCCCTTCTTCAATACCCCCCCCCCTCCCTCCCCGCCTCGTACGTACGCCTTCTCGCTCTTCCTTTCCACTCCCTTTCTTCCACACCAACCCTTTATTACGTCACTCACTACCTTCACTTGAAACTTCATGTCCATGCATGCTAGCTTTTACACACACACACACACACACACACACACACACACACACACACCCCACACACACACACACCAATTGCTAACATCCAGTCTATTCAAACTATTCTCTTTCATTTTATCTCCTACTACATTATTTTTGCCAGCACGACCTTCAGGACTATTGCCGATCTATTGGATAGTGACCGTTATCTTGTCTGACGTCAGGTTGATGACACTGGAAAACAGGAAAGGGGTAGCCGTCAGGCATGAGAAGCTGGACAAAGGGAGGGAGGGAGAGTCGGGAAGATGAGTGTTCAATGGAGATGGAGACTAGATGGACGAATGAAAATATTTATTAAAAAAAAAAATAAACGACCGAACAGAGAGAGAGAGAGAGAGAGAGAGAGAGAGAGAGAGAGAGAGAGAGAGAGAGAGAGAGTAGAGACTACAACGCGCTGAACTACGTCGATCGATATCTCATACACTGTGGCGTCACAGACTCCTAGTTTACTGAGAGAAAGTACCCCTCCTCCATCCATCAACAACTCGTGTCCTCCAGACACAGAATGGTTGGAGGTGGGGAAGACTGGAGAGAAGTTAAGAAAGGAGAAGATGGCGCGACTGTTGGATCAAACGTCTTTGTGCCAAACATCAGATGCATTTGCTGTTGATTACTTAACAGAAGTTTAACATCGCTATGAAGCTTCGACTAACCTGGTATCTTCATGAAACCAGAGTCAAAACATTCTGTAGGTCACAAAGACAGGTGAATAGCAGCTGATTAAAAAAAAGTGCACACAAGTGCACGTAAAATGGTCATTTGTTTGTTTTCCCAATGCTTGCGTTCACACATAAGATAGGAGTGTGAAGTCTTGTCAAAAGGATCCAAAAAGAGTATGGGTTTGAACAAAGATGTCGACTGTGAAAAAAAAGCATTTCCTTTTGCTGGAGTCTCCCAAGCTGCCATTACACTCCTAGAACCATTAACCGACAGAGCGACATTTAGTCCGCCAGACCAGCGGAGGTAAAGATCAGTTCAAGCGCCCAGGGGGCACCCAGCCCAGAGGGCACCCAGCCCAGGGGACACCCAGCCCAGGGGCACCCAGCCCAGGGGGCACCCAGCCCACCCAGCCCAGGGGTCACCCAGCCCACCCAGCCCAGCCAGGGGACACCCAGCCCAGGGGGCACCCAGCCCAGGGGGCACCCGTCAGTGAGGAGGGTGCTGAAACAGGAAACCTCACGTGTGCTGCTTGGACATCTGAAACCGTGCATTCAGGCACAATTTGAAGAGGAGGAGGAGGAGAAGAAGAAGAAGAAGAAGAAGAAGAAGAAGAAGAAGAAGAACAACAACAACAACAACAACAACAACAACAAGAGCAACAACAACAACAACAACAACAACAACAATAAAACTTTCTCGTGAAATCCACAGGACAGTATGTACACCCACGGGCCATGTCCATAGTCCTGTAATCTCCAGACTTCCTCCATCACGGTCAAACGTCACATGAAACAGAGGAAAGGAAATGGGGCGCTATTGCAGGATCCCACTGCTATTCAGACCCCTGTTTGCATCATTCTAAATGAAATTGCCTGAAACAAGTACGTTAGTCTCGAAATATGTGCTCGTAACATTTTGTTCTTTTTATGAGATAACGGAATTTTCGAATTATCAACCGGTCACATCGTTGGGTAGAGAATCACAACTGATATGACATACGTGCTTGTAAATGCTTTGTTTGTTTGTAGGTATGTTTGCTTGCTTGTTTGTTTGTCTGTTTCTCAATCACGTCACGAGGGTACCAAACCGACTGCCGATACATCATTCACTCTGAAGGACTAGACAGGGAAGAGAGCTGACGTGGCATAACCACGTGGCAGGACGAGCGCTGGTCAAAGTCATCCCGCAGAGAGCCGTGAAGCGGGTAAATGCCTGAACAGTAAGCAGAAACGATGGAGATATACCATTGTCACGCGCCCCGGGGAAAATTTGTTTATTTTTTGTGCACTTTAAGTCGGCAGACCTGATCTGCAGATACTTGCTATTTTTGTTCAGGAAAACCTATAGCAACTCACCTTTACAGATTTTCGAAAAAGAGGGGGTTAGTTACCGCCAAGGACACAGATAAACATAGCACAGGACAAGACACCTGGTGCCGTGTCCTGTGCTTTGTTTGTCTGTGTCCTTGGCGCTAACTAACCCCCTCTTTTTTTGAAATTTTGCTTCATTTTCCGCCCTCAGTCACTCTGTTTTCAAACTCCCCTTTACAGGATGCTTGCTCCACAGTGATCAGTCTTTGGAATAATGATTTGTACTCTTGGGAAAGACAAGAGACTGCCTGTCACATTGGCAGAAGCAGCGGACTAGCTAAGAGAGAGAGAGAGAGAGAGAGAGAGAGAGAGAGAGAGAGAGAGAGGGGGGGGATGAAGAAGTATGACTTAGACAGAGACAGAGTTGAACTCTCAGCTATTTGTGAGCTCGTATATCATTGATCATAGGGACGAGCACTCTGTTCGTTGGACGTTTGACTCTGAACGAGTCCCATTAGCGACAGGCTTTGGATAGTCAGTACAGACAAGAGTCGCGGTCATTAGGAACTCTCTCCCTGGGAAAGACTGTCTGCTGTCGAGAGAAATTTTGATTTGGACTATGGGAATTTGATCAGATGATTGTCCTTACGGAGAGAATATGTAAAATTTTTATAATTGAAGGATCGGCCAATTGGAAAGCATGTATACTTTTTTTGTAATCGAAACATTGTCCTCTTGGATAGAATGTACTGTTTTGGTGATTAAAAAGATAGAGGTGTTTCTTTCCATCGGAAAATTTAAGAGACTCAGAATGGTTTGTTGTTTATGTGAGGCAAAGTGGTCGCCTGTATGACATGAAAAGAAGTTTGTAAAATGGGCAAATGAATTAAGGTCAGTGTGACCTAGATATATTTCTGCGAGAACAGTGTTAACACTTTGTATAAAAGGGAAAAAGAGTAACAAACAGATATTAAAACATCAACAAATCATCATAGACTTATTTGCATGCCAACTGAACGATCATTTTGCAAATATCACCGGTAAAATCATATTACATGACGGATCGAGTGAAAAAGATATCTGACATTTAAAATGATATTTTAATTCAAAAGATAATCGTTTTCCATTTTACCTGACAACGAATGACCGTTTTGGACATCAGTGAGACACTGTCAATTAAAACACAAACAGGTACCCGCGATTTAGATGGCTACAAGAATACTTCACGTTTCGTACTTTCGTATTGCCGATAGTGTGACATCTTTACATAATGTGTATCTAGATAAACATTTTTTACCCTGTAAAATGTAAAGTCATTCCTCTAAATAAATCTGCTGATTCTTCCAGTCCATCAATCTATAGGCTAATTTCTATTCTACCTACTTTATCAAAGTCTTCAAAAAGTCCCTATACATTTATCTTGTTAAAAACACTTAGTTCCGTGGGCCTCTCTCTATTCATCATGTTAAAAACACTTAGTTCCA
>CM065727.1:65285626-65288126 GCA_033310375.1 Conus canariensis
TTTGACCCTCGTCATGTGCCATAGGAAGGCGCTGAACGGCGGTACAGCTCTCGTCTGAAAACACCCTTAACTTTCCCAGTACTTTGACGCTTTGTTGTTCAGTCGAAATGTCATGATGACTGGAGGCCTAATGCTGTTTGCAGACTTCTGTCAATTGTCTTCATGTTGATTCACAGCTGATGATAACCCCCTCCCCCCCCCTACACACACACACACACACACACACACACACACACACACACACAACACACACAACACACACACACACACACACACACACACACACTTCATCACCCTTTCCATTCAGTACTCGTTTTACGGGAAATACACTCACCGGTGTAACGATCCATTTTAACTCCCCTCCACTTTTTAACTCCCCGGGAGTTAGAATTAGCACGTGCCAGTTTTAACTCCCCGGGAGTTAAAACAAACCACACCAGAATGACTCTACCCCCCCCCCCCCCCTCCTGTTTTAGATTAACTCCCCCACCCCAAAACATTCAGTTTTCTGTGTTAGTCACAATATGAGAAATAAACATTTAATATATACCCCCTCCCTCCCTCCCCCTCTCTCTGTCTGTCTGCCTGTCTGTCTGTCTGTCTCCCTCTCCCCCCCCCCCAACATTCTTTCAGTCTCTCGCTCACTCTCTCATTCTCCTTGTTTGTCTGTCTGCCTTTTTGCTTGTCTGTCTGTTTGTCTCTCTTAATCTCTCTCCCTCTCTCTTTGCTTGTCTCTCTTGCACTCGCGATGTCTGTCCCTTTTTGCCAATTTGCTTTCTCCTCTTTTCTTTTCCTGTTTTTGTTTTTGTCATCATCATCATCATCATCATCATCATCATCATCATCATCATCATCACCTTCTTTTTCTCCTCCTCCACCTCCTCCTCCTCTTGTTGCTGTTATTGCTGCTGCTGCTGCTGTTGTTGTTGTTGTTGTTGTTGTTGTTGTTGTTGTTGTTGTTGTTGCTCTTCTTCTTCTTCTTTCTTTCTTTCTTTGGGAATAAATGATTTTCTGACGGCGGGTCGGGGGATGGGAGCCGGAGGCGGGGGGGGGGGGGGGGGGGGGGGGGGGGAGGGAGGGGTGAAAGTACGTAATATCCGGAGCTGCACAGTGTTTGGATGTAGGCGAAGGAATGAGAGAAAGAGAGGAAAAAAAAGAGTCCGAATATTTGCTTGTTTTGTTCGTTTTTTGTTTTTGTTTTTGTTTTTGTTTTGTTTTTGTGTTTTTTTACGTTTTCGTCATCTTACGCTTCCTGGATCTTTCATTTTCTAGTCTTTTATTTTTACTACATTCTTCTTATTATTACTTTTCTGTGTTTTCTACCTCCCTTCTTTTTTTTTCTTTTGTTTGTTTGTTTCTTTCTTTGTTTTTTCCTTCTTTCTCTTTTTCCATCTTTCTTTCTCGCTTTCTTTCTTTCCTTCTTTCTTTCCTTCTTTCTATTTCCTTCCTTTCTTTCTTTCTTTCTTTCTTTGGCCTCCCTTCTTTCTTTTTTTTTTCCCTCTCTCTTTCTCTCTTTCTTTTTCTCTTTCTTTCTTTCTTTCCTTATTTTATTTCCTTCCTTCCTTCCTTTCTTTCTGTCTATGCCCTCCCTTCTTTCTTTTTATTTCTCTCTTTCTTTCTCTCTTTCTTTCATTCCGCCTGTCTGTCTTTCCTTCTTGTTTTCCTCCTTACTTTCTTTTCTTCGGTAAAAAAAAAAAAAAAAAAAAATGTCTTGCTTTCCTTCCATGCTTCTCTCCCCCTTTTTTTCACACTTTCTACCTTTTCTTTCGTCACTTCCTTCATTCCTTCCTTCCTTCTGTCTTTTCGTTCATTCTTTCTCTCTTCCCTTTTCCTCCCTTTGTTTGTTTCTGTCTCCCCCCCCCTTCCCCCACTGTTTCTTTAATACTTTCTTCTTTTCTGTCATCTTTTCTCCTTTTTTTTTTTTTCTTGTGATGGTCTCCCCCCCCCCCCCCCCCTCTCATCCCACCCCCTCTTTTTTCTACACTGTGCATTCTGTGAAAATTGGATCAGGCGAGAACTGTATCCATTCTCTCTCTCTCTCTCTCTCTCTCTCTCTCTCTCTCTCTCTCTCTCTCTCTCTCTCTCTCTCTCTCACTTGTGTGGGAGGAGGGGAAGGCAGCAAAAGACGATAGGCTGGATGAGTTGGGGCTTGAGGTGAAGGGGGACCTGGAGGGTATGTGCTTAGTGAAGGGGGACCGTGAGGGTATGTGCTTGGATCTTAACAAGAAAGTTTGCCTCCTCGTTCTCTGCGACCCAACTTTTTTTCTTTTTTTTTACACAACACGAAGTGTAAACTGGCTGCTAACTTTCACACACTGTGTGTGTGTGTGTGTGTGTGTGTGTGTGTGTGTGTGTGTGTGTGTGTGTGTGGTGTGTGTGTGTGTGTGTGTGATGTGTGTATGTTGTGTGTGTGTGTGGTGTGTGTGTGTGTGTGTGTGTGTGTGTGTGTGTGTGTGTGTGTGTGTGTGTGTGTGTGTGTGTGTGTGTGTGTGATGTGTGT
>CM065727.1:65304870-65322370 GCA_033310375.1 Conus canariensis
AAATCACAGTGAAATGAATCTCCTCCTCCTGCTCCTCCTCCTTATCCTCCTCCTCCTCCTTCTTCCTCTTCTTCTTCCTCCTCCTCCTTTCTTTTCTTTCTGGACATATCCACACTGCACCTAATGTGATGCTGGGCCCATGATGATGTAAATAGCTCGTTTTTATCATCAGGAAAAGAAAAGGCAACTTGCGAAAGATCCGTAGAAATGTGAGGACAAAATTTGTTAAGTTAGATCTTCAGTTATTTCTTCTTCTTCTTTTTAGTCTTCGCAGTCTATGTGTAAGTCTTCTTCTTCTTCTTCTTCTTCTTCTTCTTCTTCTTCTTCTTCTTCTTCTTCTTCTTCTTCTTCCTGTATTGGAAACTGTCAATTCTCTCTCTCTCTCTCTCTCTCTCTCTCTCTCTCTCTCTCTCTCTCTCCCCTCTCTCTTCTCTCTCTCTCTCTCTCTCTCTCTCTCTCTGCCTGCCTACCTGTCTGTCTCTCTGTCTCTCTGTCTCTGCTGCCTCTCTCTCTCTCTCTCTCTCTCTCTCTCTCTCTGTGTGTGTGTGTGTGTGTGTGTGTGTGTGTGTGTGTGTGTGTGTGTGTGTGTCTGTCTGTCTGTCTGTCTGTCTGTCTCTTTCTCTCTCTTACTCTCCCTCCCTCCCCCCTCCCTCTTCTCCGTCTCACTTTTTCTCTCTTCCTTTTCGGACCCCTCCACCCCCTTCCAGCTGTCTCTCTTATTGAAGAATCTCCATGTGGTTCAGACCCGTTCTCATTCCAATCTGACTCAAAGACATCAAGAAGAAGAACATCCGAGAAAGACCATAAGCATGGCGCCTGTACTGTATATGCATTTCGATATACCTATGTACGGACCGCTGTCAGACACAGTCAGTCTCTGCCCAGCTGATTGTCCTGGCATGGGAGCCCATGTCTCGACCTCTTTTCTGTCTTCCTTCTACTTGTCCTCTAAGAATCCACCCACCCAGTCTCTCGGTCTGTAAGTTCTCAATAGTGTTGTTCTGCTTATACTGTACGCCCTGTCAACTGTGTTTGGACAGCGTAGGGAGAGAGGGTGTGGCAGGGGTAGGGGTGGGACTGGGGGCTGGAGAGGAAGAGGGATGAGGAGGAGGGTGAGATGAGTTGAGAGGGGGGGGGGAGGTCTTGTTTGGTGAGGCAGGCTGTGAACACGGTGGGATTGCGGTGAAATGAACCAGCTTCTTCTTCTTCTTCTTCTTCTTCTTCTTCTTCTTCTTCTTCTTCTTCTTCTTCTTCTTCGTCTACTTTCTTCTTCTTCTTCTTCTTCTCTTTTCTTCTTCTCTCTTTCTTCTTCTTCTTCTTCTTCTTCTTCTTCTTCTACTTCTTCTTCTTCTTCTTCTTGATATAAAATAATAATAATGGTTTCTTATATAGCGCTTAATCAAACGAATTTCTCTAAGCGCTTTACAAAGTCATATTACATTCACCCTTCTCATATACAATAATACACCTTACACCCAGCTACAAATACTATTACTACAATAACTAACAAATCCTTATCCTACGAGCGTGACGTTCACTTATTTTTCAAATATCACTACAAAAACTTAATCCTATAACGTTCAATCATACAACAAATACATATAATAGAAAACACACACATACACTACATTTGAAAAGGCCCAGACGGCTATGAGATAGGTTGTACCCCCCCCCCCCCCCACCCACTGCATTGACTAATTATGAGAAAATAGATGGGTTTTAAGTTTAGACTTGAAAGAAGAGATAGAATCTGAATGTCTGAGAGAGTCTGGCAGTCTGTTCCACGTCGCTGGAGCTTGAAAAGAGAAAGATCTTTCACCAGTAGTAGTCCTGAAGCGAGTCACTTCTTCTTCTTCTTCTTCAGTATGTGTTCCTTATTTCATTTGTGGAAACAACCACTCCACAACTTGGCATTCCAGCCATTCTGAACAATATGAATGTTATTCTTGTCAAACTTACTGAAGAATCCTGCGGTTTGCTTATTACCATAGTTTGACATGGAAGCATCATATTGGCATTGTCATGATGCCGAACGGTTTTGCTGGCAGGAGGATGTTATTAATTCTGCTGAAATCAAGGTAATCTCCCAGTACAGCGTTCTTGATGCTTGTGTTAACTGAAAAATACTCTATTTTCAAAATTTAGAAAGAGAGGGGGTTAGTTACCGCCAAGGACATAGACAAAGTACATTGCAAAACAATGCATTTCGACTTCTTGGGTCTTCTTCAGGCAAAAACATATAACAGTTAGGACAGTGAAAACGAAGAATGAGAAACCACTTATCTTCTCATATTCGACGCAGGATCATTTTTGATGTGTCCTCCCTCCCCTGCACAATGTTATCGTGTGATGCTCAGATTAATCTTCAAACGCTGTGAGATGGGCAGAGACAGAGAAAGGTCATCACATGGAACTCTCCTGCCAGCTCTTTCAGAACTAGTTGTCTCCCTGCCTTCTGGAATTTGCATACTTTTCTTTCTTTCTCTGTATTTGTTTGTTTCATTCTTTTGTTCCCTCTTTCTTTCTTTCTTTCTTTTTTGTCTTCGTTTCTTTCTTTCCTTCTTTTTCTTTTTTCGTTCTTTCTTTCTTTCTTTTTTCTTCGTTTCTTTCTTTCCTTCTTTTTCTTTCTTTCTTTCTTTCTTTTTTCTTCGTTTCTTTCTTTCTTTCTTTCGTTCTTTTTTTATCTTTCTTTTTTTCTTTCTTGCTTGCTTTCTTTCTTCCTTCTTGCTTTCTTTCTTTTCTATTTTCTTCCGTTTTTCATTCTTTCCTTCTTTCTATCTTTCAGTTTTTTGTCTTTCTTTTGCTTTCATTCTTTTCTTTTTCATTCTTTCTTTTTCTTTTTTCTTTCTTTCTTTTTCTTTCTTTCATTTATTCTTCAGCTTTTTTTCTTTATTTCCTTTCTCATTTTCTGTCTCTCTTAAACACTGCCTTTTTTATATTCAGTGTTTGCAATCTAGCTTTACTGTCGCTGCCTTTCTCCAGTGTTTGTAGCCCCTTCACCATTGTTTGTTTGTTTTAACTTGTCTTCCAACATTCTGTTCCTCAAAATCTGATTACATGTAAGAAAGCAACATTTTCTTCTGATTTTGTTTATTGTGTTGTTGTTACAGTTTGGTGGGTCGGTGGCGAAACATGAATTCGGCGTGGACTTAAGACGTTACTTCAGCCATGTCATTGCTTCCTACAGCTTATTATGTTGTTTTTTTTTTCTCTTTGATTCAATGTTTTGCTTTGCTTTTAATCCGGAATGGCTCGCACTGTCAGTTCTAGAAAGATGTAGCCACCATATTGGTGTTAAAGAGTTTAGCGCTCATGTTTTAGACTGTTGGACATATTTCGTAGATTGCTCCGTCATGTCTTGCTTAAGGGGTACTAGACCTTTGTATTGCTTCTGTCCGCCTATCTATTTGTCAACTTGTTAATCTGTCTGCCTGCCTGTCCGTTTGTCAGTCTGTCTGTCTCTGTTTATTTGTCTCAGTTACTCTCTCTCTCTCTCTCTCTCTCTCTCTCTCTCTCTCTCTCTCTGCCTCGTCGTCTCTGTCTCTCTCTGCATTTGTTTCTGTCTCTATTTCTCTGTATCTCTCTTTGTCTGTATCTGTCTGTCTGCCTGTCCGTCTGACTCTGTGTGTGTGTGTGTGTGTGTGTGTGTGTGTGTGTGTGTGTGTGTGTGTGTGTGTGTGTGTGTGTTCTCTCTTCTCTCTCTCTCTCTCTCTCTCTCTCTCTCTCTCTCTCTCTCTGTGACTGTCCGTTCTAAACGTTTATCTCCCTTTGTGTGGCCGGTAGCGTATGTCGGTGGAGGCAATGCAAAAAATGCTTTTCCCTTTATGACAATGTGATTGTGTCGGCAGGCCGGACCACACCTTTCATTCTGCGCGACCCCTTTCTCTTTCCCCGTTTCCCACACCCTTCTCTGCTCTGCTCCTCCTTAGACCTCCCCCAGCATCCTTCCACTCCCCCCCCCATCCCCCTCTTTCCACGAATCCCTCACAGAATTTGCTGATTTCATTTTTTCTTCACAACGCCCTAGTTTCGTGAAAGGGAAGACACGTTGGGAACAGGGAAGACACGTTGGGAACAGGGAAGACACGTTGGGAACAGGGAAGGCACGTTGGGAACAGGGAAGACACGTTGGGAACAGGGAAGGCACGTTGGGAACAGGGAAGACACGTTGGGAACAGGGAAGGCACGTTGGGAACAGGGAAGACACGTTGGGAACAGGGAAGGCACGTTGGGAACAGGGAAGACACGTTGGGAACAGGGAAGGCACGTTGGGAACAGGGAAGACACGTTGGGAACAGGGAAGGCACGTTGGGAACAGGGAAGACACGTTGGGAACAGGGAAGACACGTTGGGAACAGGGAAGGCTCACTGATAAATAGTCATTTTCTTTTCATTCGAAAGAAAAGACGTCACAGCCTCGCCCTTCTAAGTTTCACTTTATCTCCTGTCTTCTTCTGACGAGAATTCTTGTTCTTCTGTAACCAGTAAGTGGCCAGTAAGCACACGATGTTCAGGTAGATTGTTCCTATGAATATTTCAGGAAATATAAAACTGTGTCAAAGTTTTTTTTGGTCCCTTTTATTTCGGAAAATGTGGTATTGTAAATTGAAATGTTAAACTTTTCAGTCACTACTGATATTTCTTCTTCTTCTTCTCTTTCAGATCCGTCCAAACCTTAAGGAGTTCCTCTCATCTACGTCTGGTGGTCGTAAAGAAGAAACAGTTCTGTGCCGGCTGCACACCGGCCATTCGTATTTTACCCATTCATACCTTTTAAAGAGTGAAGAAGCTCCATGGTGCATTCCATATAATGCGCCACTCACAATGAAACATGTTCTTTTAGAGTGTTGGGACTTGCATGATGTGAGACACAAACATTTTACAGCAGATTCCATGAAAACCTTGTTCAGAGATGTTCCGCCTGAGGCGATCTTTGAGTTCTTGAAAGAGATTAACATTTTTCATCGGATCTGAGGTTTTACGGTGGAAAGTTTTTTTTTTTTTTTTTTTAACGAACTTTCGGATGGGTTTTTAGAGGATGTGTTTTGAAGAATTGTGTGAATGAATGACTTGTGAGTTGATTTTAACGTGGTGACAGCCCTGATATGGCCCTTTGCGGTCGGCTGGGCTATATGCAACGTTATCTTATCTTATCTTATCTTCTTCTTCTTCTGCTTCTTCTATCTTCTTCTTCTTCTTCATGTTGTTTTTTGTTGTTGTTGTTGTTGTTCTTCTTCTGGAGTTATTTGTTATTATCATCAATGGAGCCCTCTTCACCCGTACCCATGCACCGCGCATTTGGCAGTAACAATGTAAGTCCATAAAAACAGAGGATGTGTTTTGAAGAATTGTGTGAATGAATGACTTGTGAGTTGATTTTAAACTTTTACATGTTTTTTTTTTTTTGCCTCTTTCTCCTTATATTTCTCCCTATTGTGTTTAAAGAAGATATATATATATATATATAGTGCCTGGCCTTCAAGAGGAGAAGGTAAAATTGTCACCCAATCCGGGCAGCTAAAAAAATAGTTTGACCGACATTCTCTTTGAATCCAATCTTTTCTTTTAAACTTTTTTATTCCTGCTTTTTATAATCTCTTTTTGTTGTTGTTGTTGTTGTTGTTGCTGTTGTTTGTTTTGTTGTATTGTTGCTGTTTTGCTGTATGTTTCTTCTTCTTCTTCTTCTTCTTCTTCTTCTTCTTCTTCTCTTCTCCACCACCACCACCACCTCCTCCTCCTCCTCCTCCTTTTTCTTCTTCTTCTCCTTCTTCTATCCAGTGTCTCTCTTTTGACCCCACCCCTCACCCTATCTCATCTTATAAGCAGATTCGGTACCACCTCTCTCTCTCTCTCTCTCTCTCTCTCTCTCTCTCTCTCTCTCTCTCTCTCTCTCTCCCACTTTCCATTTCTCCCTCCCTTGAAAAAAAACAACCTTCGAGATGTCTTTTATTAAAGAGATCCATTTTTAGCGGTTTTTTTTTGTTGTTGTTTTTTTTTTTTTTGTTTTGTTTTTTAGTTCGCTTACTCTCCCACGAAAATGCACACGCATCTCCATTAAAGGATTCAGTGAAGACATTTCCCTCACTTCCTTCCTAACCTCGGAGAGGAATGGAAAGGAAATGTGGACACGTCTTTATAAGCCATGGGGGGAAGGGGGGGGGGGGGAGGCGGGCATTTCTGCACAGAACCATGGCAAGCACGAGTCTGTTTTCTGCCAAAGACATCGCCAAACAATGCCACCGCGATAGCATAGTGGGCGATGTCTTTACGTCTTTTCATTTTCTCCCCTCCGCCTCTCCAACACCCCCCCCCCCTCCCTCGTCTCTCATGTCCTCACTGCCACTGTTACTCCCCCCCCCCCTTTCAGTCTCCCTGCTCTTCATCCACCCCTCCACCGTCCCCCGCGTCCGCTTCTTCCGGAACCGTCGTTCTGCAGTGCCCAACCAGTTCTTTACAGTCCATGAGGTCTGCAGTGCCCAACCAGTTCTTTACAGTCCATGAGGTCTGTATGGACAACCAGTTCTTCACAGTCCATGAGGTCTGTATGGACAACCAGTTCTTTACAGTCCATGAGGTCTGTATGGACAACCAGTTCTTTACAGTCCATGAGGTCTGTATGGACAACCAGTTCTTCACAGTCCATGAGGTCTGTATGGACAATCAGTTCTTCACAGTCCATGAGGTCTGTATGGACAATCAGTTCTTCACAATCCATGAGGTCTGTATGGACAACCAGTTCTTCACAGTGCATGAGGTCTGTATGGACAACCAGTTCTTCACAGTCCATGAGGTCTGTATGGACAATCAGTTCTTCACAGTCCATGAGGTCTGTATGGACAATCAGTTCTTCACAATCCATGAGGTCTGTATGGACAACCAGTTCTTCACAGTGCATGAGGTCTGTATGGACAACCAGTTCTTCACAGTCCATGAGGTCTGTATGGACAATCAGTTCTTCACAGTCCATGAGGTCTGTATGGACAACGAGGTCTTCACAGTCCATGAGGTCTGTATGGACAACGAGGTCTTCACAGTCCATGAGGTTTATATGCACAACGAGTTCTTCACAGTTCATGAGGTCTGTATGCACAACGAGCGATGGATCATCGTCGTTTTCTATTCTGTTGGATGGATTTCAATTGGGACTCAGATCAGGTTTCCAAGACTCCCCTGGGATATAAGGGAAATTATTTGTTGTGCATGCGGCACGAAGTGAAGAGTAGTGCGGTGTACTGGACATTGCTGAATATTTTAGGAGGAAGAAAAGTAACGGGGAAAATAATATAAACAAATAAAGCAACTAAATGCGTAAACACATAAGAAAAAGAAATGAATGTGTACACACAAACACACACACACACACACCAATATATATATATATATATATATATACTACTAAAAACAATTGAAGTACCACCCCTAATTTTTGTATGCAATTTTTAAAAAGCTCTGATACACCAATTAATATTGATAATTGAATAAACTCTGCTGGATAAGCTTACCCGGTTCTCAAATACTACTCCTCGTGCATTTTTGTTATGTTAAAGTCGGTCAGCAGTTATCTACCGCGTCGCATCTGAGGCAAAAAAATCCCGAGAAATTATCGAACTTGTGTCGCTCCCAGATTTTGACACAGACACAGCAAGAAAAAAAAATGTGATGCACGTGAAAGCAAGGTCTTTTCTGAGCAGAATTGCAATCAGTTAGCACATTTGACGGGTATAAAAAGTCGCGAAATTTAGGAAGATTTAACCAAGCCTGCGAGACAACGACTAAGCAACACCGACAGAGGAAGAGCGATAGCATGGTACCAAGAAGGTATTGGCTTGAGGGAGATTGGTCGACGGCTTGGAGTGAGTCACCCAGTCATTCTGAGGCTCAGAGACCGTTGGCTTAACACTGGAAGTGTTGAAGAACAGCAGGGACGTGGACGGACGAGAAGCACCTCCAGACAGCAGGATCGGTTCATTGTTATCGCTTGTCTGAGAGACCGTTCAGCCAGTGCCACAGTACTCCGAGACCAGCTACGACAAGCCAGCAACGTCAACGTCAGTACCCAGACAGTTCGGAACCAGCTCCACGACGCCAACTTGAGGTCAAGGTCCCCAGCAGTGAGATCAATACTGACCCCAGCGCATCGAGCTCATCGTCGGGCCTGGGCAGCATGTCATAGAAGGTGGACAAGAGCTGAATGGGCAACAGTACTCTTCACAGACGAGTCAAGGTTCACCCTCAGGTTCAACGACGGGCGGGTTCGCGTCTGGCGACGTCCTGGAGAACGCTACGTTGACGCTGCCGTCAGGGAGCATGACCGCTATGGAGGTGGGTCCGTGATGGTGTGGGGTGGGTTCAGCCTACGTCACAGGACCCCCCTACACCGTGTTGAAGGCCGCCTGACTGGTGCCACCTACCGCGACACCATCATCCGCCCCCTTGTGATGCCCGCCCTGAGGGCAGTTGGCCAGGGCGCCCAGTTCCAGGACGACAACGCGCCGTGCCACCGCGCCGCCATCGTGAATCAGTTCCTACAAGGGCAGCAGGTGACAAGAATGGACTGGCCTGCCAGGTCACCAGATTTGAACCCCATAGAGCATCTGTGGGACGTGCTGGGGAGGCGAGTGCGGGCCCACAACCCTCCAGCAGACACCGTGGACCAGCTGTTTCAGTTGCTGGAGCAGGAGTGGCAGGCGATCCCCCAGGACACTCTCCGCCGCCTGGTGCACTCCATGAGACGTCGATGTGACGCTTGTTTGAACGCGAACGGTGGTCATACCCGTTATTAACATCATGACATCTACCATAGACTCTTGTTACTTTTCATTTTGGGGGTATGCCTCTTTAATCAAGTGTAAAACAAAGATAATTTTTTGTCACGGTGTTTGAATAAATTTGAATGGATTGAGGAATAATAAAAATAAAATATTCAATCATTAAATTATGTTCAGCTTTGTTTTCTTTCGAATGACAGCAGTTTTCCTAAGTGGTACTTCAATTGTTTTGAGTAGTGTATATATAACCCTCCACACTTAATTTATCATCCACGTTAGTACTTTCAAACCCACATCTGATATATGCATGCTTACGTAAGTGAAATACCCTGGTATTGATCTTTATAAAAATGTTGCAACCGGTGACTGCGAAATAACCACGGCAGTTTCAGCATCATGTGAACGATATAAGACAGTACTGACATTATTAAAGTTTGTCATCTCAATACCTTTCTCCTGATAGAGCATGGTCAACACTGAGCATTCAAATAAAAGATGATGCACAGAAATGTTTTCTTTGCAGACACAAGTAATACCATGAGAATATTTAGTGTTCCAAGTATTCAGCCTTAACTTATGAATTAATCTGACAATATGCCTGGGGCACGATGGTAAACTAGACATTTTTTTTACTTAAGTTCTTCTTATGTATATATTTTTCCATGACTTGGATTAATTCACAAGCGGATAAATCTAAGGGACTGTTTAAAATAAATTTTCAGCATTTCCATTTGCTCCTTCTTTTGCAAGACTGTCAGCTATTTCATTCCACTTTTGTGATGATTCCAAATCTGTTTTACAATCACTAGAGCATTGGGACTGCAAAGCTAGAGAAGATTTGCTTTTTGAAATAAAACATCTACTGCATTGTGTCATAACTCTAGGCATAAGAATTGATTTTTTTTGGTCTCATCTCACCGTGGGGGGGTATATACATATAGATAAGACAAATATTAAAAGAGGTATTAAAATATCTACAAATTTGTTTCTAGCGCTTGGCTATCGTATATTTTAATACTTGTCTTATCTAATGTTGCTCCACAAGGGGTTGAGCACTTGTAAAATTACTCTAGGCTTTTTAACCACACTGATATATATATATATATATATATTATATATATATAATGCTGAACAGTTACGCAGTGGGGGAAACAAGTGCGGGTTAACAATTCTTCCATCATTATAGTAATGACTTGGCAAAAGCTTGAAATTAAAAAAAAAAAAAAATTAAAAAAGTGAAAACCTTTCACCAGCCACATGAGGAAACCATCGCAATCTCTCACGAAGGCAGATCTATACGTATGGCCTGTTTCTAGGCCTTTCATCCACAGGATCGGAGCTCATCATGGAGACATGGCTTATCGTGTCTGTGCTCTTGGCGTCAAATAGATACACACCACAGTCCGTAATTCTGTGGTGTTCTCACCACCAAGGGTTAAAAAAAATCCAATAGCACCCCCAAAGCAGCCAGCAAAAGGTAGTATAATAAAACAAAACGAAAGTGTGGAGAGGAAAAAAGTTGCTGAAAAACTAAAAACATCATGCAAACAGTATAAAATGTAAAGGACAATTTTTGAGCCTATGCTTGAGAATCCGTTTAAGGATGCAAGGGAGATCAAACGATATGGAACAGTCTGAACAAATAGATATAAAGCAGATGAATAAATAAATAGAAGATGAATGAATAAATAGAAGATGAATGAATAAATATATGAATGCAAAGATAGATAAATAATAAATGAATAAATGAATAGAGAGAAGATGAATAATTAAAAACAAATAAATATATACATAATATCTACCAACATTTTGTTGAGACAATGTTGGACTTCACCAGTGAAAATTTGTATAATTTGTGGAGGAGGGGAGGTGTGTGTGTGTGTGTGTGTGTCTGATTTAAGAAGAAACTTCTTTTCATTTTAGCTGCAAAGTGAGACGACTGCAGGCGGAAATCTAAACAAATCTTAAATAAATGTTAGCGAAGCGCCAAGAGAACCGTGGACAGCCAAGAGAATTGTCTTGTGACTCGTTTGTCCACGATTCTCTTGGCGGTTCGCTAACGTTTATTTAAGATTCTTTTCATTTTGCAGAACGGTTTTAGCGGTAATATTACTTACATTAAATATAACAATCTGAAATACACCCCCCCACACACACACACACGCACGCACGCGCATACACACACACGTACGCACGCGCGCGCGCGCGCGCACACACACACACACACACACACACAACACACACACACACACACACACACACACACGTCTGGCCTGGCCTGGCTTGGCCTAGCCTAGTCGAGTTTATTCTATTCTAGTTTAGTCTAGTCTCGTATGGTTTGGTATAGTTTGTAATGTATAGTGTATTTCTTGTACTGCATTGTTGGCATAGCGTTGTGTTGCGTTACATTGCATGATGACATTGTTCTGTATTGCATAGCACTGCATTGCACAATGCGTTGCATGCCATATGTTGTCTGGTATTGCATTGCATTATAGTGTATTCACATTGCATCATGCTATCTCAAACTGCGTTGTATTATAGTCACTTTTTTGTGTGGCATCAGTTATGGGATCAACGGAACACCTAAGGCGGTGATTTTCTTTTTTTTTCTTTTTTTTTTTCCCTAAGGCCAAAATCCACCTCTTCATTTTTTGGTGCTTCACACTGCCCTCTTTATCTGAAAAAAAAACAAACAAACAAAAGGGAAAAAAAAAAATTCCACCACTAGGTGTCCCCCCCCCCCCCCCCCCCCCCCCTTTTTTTCGCCTTTTTTTTCAACCAGTCTCTTACACATTATGCATAGTCTGTATGTTCTCTTACAAATGGACACATATTTTTGCTGATTTTAGTATTTTGGCGTTTGATACATTGTGTCTGGGTTTGTTAATGTTCTAATGTGTGGTGTACTGGCACACTCACTCTGATAATGTATTACTTGTACAAAGAAAACAACAAAGATGGAACAACAACAAAAAAATCTTAACTACTTTCTTTCATTTAAGTTTATCCCAAAGAGAGAGGAGAGAGAGAAGAGAGAGAGAGAGAGAGAGAGAGAGTGTGTGTGTGTGTGTGCGTGCGTGCGTGCGTGCGTGCGTGCGTGCGTGCGTGCGTGCGTGCGTGTGTGTGTGTGTGTGTGTGTGTGTGTGTGTGTGTGTAACACAAAATGAAGATAGTAAATAGCAGTATAGTAAATGTATTGTACAGAGCTGCGTTGCATTTGCACTGAACTGAGATATACTGTACAATAGTGAATGCTCCATATGGCACTGCGTTGCATTTCATTACATACTGCGTTGTCTAATATGGCATTTGATTGTACTGAGTTGCATCACATTCTATTGTATAACCACATTTCTGATCGTGAAACTAAGTCAATCTTTTTTCCTGGAATTATGTGCCGCCATAGTTGAGTGCCAACACTTTTTTGTACGTTCTATTTATGTATTTATATATGTATTTAATTATTCATTAATTTATAAATATATTTATTTGTTTGTGTATTTGTTTTGTAGTTTATTTATTTACTTACTTATCTACTTTCAATTTACCCATTTATATATTTATTTGTTTGTTGGTTTATTTCTCTATCGATCTATCTTTTTCCTGTCTTGCAAATATTTGATTGCCTAGCAATGTGTATGATAACCTCTTTTTTTTGTGAAACTAGGTCAGCTTTCCCCCGAAACAAGTGTGGCCATATTTATTCATGTATTTATTTATTTGTTTATTTATCTGTTTGTTTCCTTTCCTTTTCATGTCATGTAAATGTCTGATCACCTATCAATGTGGGTGATAAACCTCTTTTTTTGTGTAAGACTCGGTCAGCTGCCCTCTGGAACAAGTGTGGTCATAATTCAGTGCCAATTTTGCATTTATGTGTTAATTGATTTATTGATTTTTATTTATGTATTATGTATTCATTTATTTATCAATTACTTATTTATCTATTAATTGATTCGTTTATTCACTCATTTTTCTCTTTCTCTGTTTATTTATTTATTTATTTATTTATTCATTTATCTATTTATTCAGTTCCCCATTTTTTTTTATTCGTCTGACTATTTATTTCACTATCTATTTGTTTTTGTATTACTTATTTATTTACTTTTTTTTTACTATTTATTTATCTATTTATTTATTTATTTATTTATTATTATTATTTGCTTGCTATCTATTTCTTAATCCATTAATTCTTTCGCTCATGTCTTCGTAAGTGTTTGATCACCTATTAATGTGGATGCGTCCTGTACAATTTGCCCGAGAAATCTCCCTCATTTCCACGTTTATTTATTCGTCTGATTGTTTGTTTACCCGCTTCTGGGTTTTGTTGTTTTTGTGATTTCAGTGTGCGCGAAGTGCGTTACACACATTAGGTCTCTGCTTATTGTCTCCCTTGTCTCAAGGACAGTGTGTGGTGTATGTCTTTTCGTGCCTACGCAAAATATACCCCCCCCCACCCCCACCCCTCCATCCCCGTGCCTCTACCCCCGCCTTCCCATCCACCGACTCCCATCTGCATTTGTCTTACACCCCCTCCTTTCCCCTTTTACCCCCCCCCCCCCCCCACCCACACCCTACACCTCTTCCCTGTTTCGTCACTCTGCCTCATGCTCCCCCCCCCTCCCTCTTCTTACCCTCCTTCAAGCAGACCCGTGGTAAACTTTGACCGATGATGGTCTCAAATGTTTGGGGGATTATCTTGCAGAAAGAGAACAAACGGAAAAACAGACAGGCAGACAGACAGACGGACAGACAGGCAGACAGACAGACAGACGTGCAAACGCTCTGTAATGCTCATGAAGACAGCGAAGAGGTGTGCAATCCCTAGCTCAGCCTTTTGTTTGTCAGCCTGATCAACTCGTCTGAGACTAAATCAGCCGTCTGGATATTATGTGTTTCATTGCTCATGTTCATACTGTGGAGAAAAAAAAAAGATTTGCTTATTTCTGCAGTGGCAGTAGTAGTAGTAGTAGTAGAAAAAGCAGTAGCAGCAGATGTAGTAGTAGTAGCAGCAGCATCATAAGAAAGAGCAGTAGCCATAACAGCAGCAGCAGCAGCAGCAGTAGTAATAACAGTAATAGTAAAAGCAGTCAGTAAGTTCAGTTTAATACTACTAATGTGGTTCAGTATGGTTACAGGCAGAACTTCAATGTTAAAGAGACTCTTTTGTTGTTGAACAATGAAGTTCTACCTTTTACTATACAATCAGTTGGCGCATGGAACTATCTTTGATGCTCAGTTTGGGTTGTTCCCTCAGTTATATATTTCCATCCACTCTTCCACATAGTTCGTGACGATTTATACTTTGATGACACCACAGAATTTTACTGAGGTGCCTAAGTTCTCCTGTCAGACTTTGAGTTTCTCTCTTCCTGTCTGCCTGTCGGTGTGTCTCTCTGTCTCTCTGTCTATCTGACCGTCTGTCTGTCTGTCTGCCTGTCTGCTTTCCTTTCTCTGTGTGTGTGTGTGTGTGTGTGTGTGTGTGGGTGTGTGTGTGTGTGTGTGTGTGTGTGTGTGTGGAGTCTGCCTGCCTGTCTGTTTGTCTGTCTATCTGTATGGATGTATGTTTCTCTCTCTCTCTCTCTCTCTCTCCTCTCTCTCTCTCTCTCTCTCTCTCTCTCCGTTTTTGAATGTCCCTCCACCTGCGTGCACACTCGTTTTATTTTTCCGTCCTTTAGAGTTATCGTCCTTCCTCAATATCTAAGCTAAAGTTAGAGGAAATGAAGATTTAAAAAAAAAAAAAAAGCCTCTTTGTCTCTTAGGGCTCCTGTCACTAGCTCGGGCACGGTGGAGTTATTGTTCTTTGTACACCCCATCCCCACCTTTTTTCTCCTCCCTCCATACCCCCCCCCCCCTCCGTTGCATCCCTGCCCATCACGCCCACTCCTTCTCTCTCTCTCCCTGTCTCTCTTTCTCTGCCCCCCCCCCCCTCCCCGCTATTTTCTTTCTTTTAGCACATTCTTTGTTTCTCTGAAACTAGCTTCATTTTTAACGAGGAAGTAGTGTGTGTGTGTGTGTGTGTGTGTGTGTGTGTGTGTGTGTGTGTGTGTGTGTGTGTGTGTGTGTGTGTGCGTGCGTGCGTGCGTGCGTGCGTGCGTGGAGTGCATGTGTGCGTGCTTGCGTGTGTAGGTGTCTGTGTATGTTGCGTGTATTTGTGTGTGTGTGTGTGTGTGTGTGTGTGAGAGAGAGAGAGAGAGAGAGAGAGAGAGAGAGAGAGCAAGAGACAGACAGACAGACAGACAGACAGACAGGCAGACAGACAGAGACAGAGACAGAGAGAGATCAACATCTCCGTGCCCGTTTTTTCCGATAGTAACCACTCCAATGATAGCCAAAGGGATTAGAAGAGAGAGCGCTGTGAAATCATGGAGCATCATCTACTTCCTTCACAGTAATCCCGCTACCTTGCAAGATCGATTGCAGGGCGGTGTACGGGATGAAGCTTGATCAAGATCACATCATGGAGATTTTGTCCCCTCTCTGAATGACTTTAGTTGTTTATGGGCCGATCGATCAAGGAGACCATCTTTTGGCAAACTACATAACCTTAACACGACAGGCTAATAGCGAAAAAAAAAATCCAGAAAAACAAAATCAGTTGTCCAGTTCTAATTTTTGAACCTGTATATCTTAGAATTTTTCTACCAATGTATGTTTTTTTTCAGATCTTAAATAAATGTTAGCGAACCGCCAAGAGAAACGTGGACAAACGAGTCACAAGACAAAGCACGACGCGTTTCGGACCTCCTAGGTCTTCTTCAGGCAAGACACAAACAAACAGGACAATGAAAATGAAAATGAATATGAATAAGCTAAGTGAAAATTCGTTCATTTTCTTTGTCCTATTTGTCTGTGTCTCGTCTGAGGAAGACCTAAGAGGTCGAAACGCGTCGTGTTTTCTCTTGGCTAGTTTGTCCGCGTTTCTCTTGGCGGTTCGCTACTATTTATTTAAGATTCGTTTAGATTTCCGCCTGCAGTCGACTCACTTTGCAACTAGATTTTTGTTCAGAATTTAGTCTTGAATATTTTATAAATTTAAGTAAGATTGAAGATTATACGATTCATGCTGTTTGATACATCGTTTGTTTTATGCAAAACGATCAGTTCTAACGTCGTTCTCTCCTGGGGACCTATTTGGTTCATTTTTAATGATTTAGGTTGGTCTGGAATTTGCTTCTCCACAAAGCATTGGATTGTAGAACAGAGGGGCGTACAGATCAACCAATGCATAGCACTGTTGAAGTCCTCTGCAAGTACTCAAGGAAAGTTGAAGTTTTACAGCAGATTCTATGAAAACCTTGTTCAAAGATGTTCCACCTGATGCGATCTTTGAATCCTTGAAAGAGATTAACATTTTCTATCGGATGTGAGAGTTTACAGTGGATAAGTTTTTTTTAACAACATTTCGGGTGGGTTTTTAGAAGATGTATTCTAAAGAGTTGTGTGACTGAATGATTTGTGAGTTGATTTCAACGTGGTGACAGCCCTGATATGGACCCTTGCGGTCGGCTGGGCTATCAGCAACATTACCTTACCTTACCTTACCAAGAACAAGCTGTCTCCGTTGAATGAAGAGGTCACAAAAGCTACTCGTAAGTATGTAGTGTTAAAAGGAGGATTAGAGGCTCCTTGTTGGTGATCGAGTGACTTCCCCTGACAAAATGGCGATGGAAAAACGACACCATTTTGGGGGCTATAGTGGTCTGAAAGGATCAGACTCTCTGTCTCTCTGTCTCTCTTCTCTCTCTCTCTCTCTCTCTCTCTCTCTCTCTCTCTCTCTCTCTCTCTCTCTTAATTTGCTTTCCTGATTCGTTTTCATATGACACTATGTAAATGTCATGCAGCTTGCCGACAATGAAATGAATGATCGATCTCACAGACACCCGGATATCAGAGGAAAACGCGGACACAAGGTGGACAGATCATTCCGTGGGCTCCGGAAACTGAAAATGAACCGTCAGACTTGTATTATCGTTCTACCTCCATGGAATAAGCTGTGGGGAAAGGAAGGGTGGGCAATGGGGGGGGGGGGGGGGGGGTATTGTTGTTGTTGTTGTTGTTGCTGTTGTTTTCTTCTCGCTTCTTTTCCTTTTACATTTTTTCCATCATTCTCGACCCCCCCCCCCCTCCTTTTTTCCCCTGATGGTTTACTTCTGTTAAGATACAAGATAACTTCCACCCCCACCCATCCTGACCAGCTTTGAAGGAAAAAGAATACTTCCTTGTCATCCGTACTTCCTTGTCAGTTTTTTTTTTTATTAAAAATTTATTTATTTATTTATCTATTCATCGTATCTGTTTATCTATTCAGTTATTTACTCTTTCGTTAATGAATGAATCAATCAGTCATTCAATCAATCAATTCATTAATTAGTTTATTGACGTATTTGTTGCGGTATTTTTTGTCATTGGAGCTACTGTTGTGCTATCTTTCTTTACTTGTCAGCTTGAAAAAGAAAGAAAGAAAGAAAGAAAGGAAGGAAAGAAAGAAAGAAAAAAGAAGGAAAGAAAGAAAGAAAAAAGAAGGAAAGAAAGAAAAAAGGAAAGAAAGAAAGAAAGAAAGAAAGAAGGAAAGAAAGAAAGAAAAAAGAAGGAAAGAAAGAAAGAAAAAAGAAGGAAAGAAAGAAAAAAGGAAAGAAAGAAAGAAAGACAGACAGAAGGAAAGAAAGAAAGAAAAGAAAGAAAGAAAAAAGAAGGAAAGAAAGAAAAAAAGGAAAGAAAGAAAGAAA
>CM065727.1:65342370-65345581 GCA_033310375.1 Conus canariensis
TTATTTGTTACCAGCATATTGATGTTCTCTCTCTCTCTCTCTCTCTCTCTCTCTCTCTCTCTCTCTCTCTCTCTCTCTCTCTCTCTCTCTCTCTCTCTTCTCTCTCTTACGGCAAGTGGTTTCAAACTGATAGTTTATTTTCACTTAAATCTTGATTTAACTGAAACTGTATTGACAATATAGTATAAAACAGCTCTGAAAAATGTCTCAGCGCTAGAACGTTTAAATAGGATATGAGAATTTCATCACCAGGTCGTTGCTCTTACTTTTGAAGGAGATTGCATGCTTTCCAACAAATTTGTTCAGATCTAGACGACCAACATCAACGTGAAAAGAAAAGTTTAATACAGACGGCGACGTTGCGACCCTTTAAGTATGCAATACATGTAACAACAACAACAACGATAACTGCTACTGCTACTACTACTACTACTACTACTACTACTACTACTACTACTACTACTACTGACGATGATGATAATGATGATGACGACGGCGACGACGACGACGACGCTGATGATGATGATGATGATGATGATGATATTATTAACAAAAAAAAAATGATAATGATGACATTTATAACAACAATAATCATAATAGCAAGAATGACATTAACAAGAACATCAAGCAAGAATGACATTAACAAGAACATCAATAGTAATAATAATAATAATGATAATAATAATAATAATAATAATATAATAATAATAATAATAAATAATAATAATAATAATAATAATAAAATAATAATAACAGAAATACTAATGATGTAGATATAGATATAGTGATGATGATGATGATAATAATAATAATGATGCTGATGCTAATGCTGCTGCTGCTGCTGCTGCTGATGATGATGATGATGATAGTAATGGTAATAATAACAATGATAATAATAATAATGATACTACTAATAATAACAAAAATAATGACGACGACGATGACGACGACGACGACGACGACGATGATGACGATGATGATGACGATGATGATGATGATGATGATCATCATCATCATCATCATTAGGCAAGAGAAGACATGCAGTTAGTACTACCTGTCCCTCCCGCCAATAGACACAGAAAGTATTCATAAACAATATTACAATAGTTGAATACCAAGGTAATATTGCAGTGCCACTGAACATCTACACAGAACATTGGAATGTTCAAATTCCATTTTTCGTATTTGAAAATCGATTGTTTGCTAATGCCTTCATTATGGTAATGAGAAGAAAAGGACACACAGAGAGAGAGAGAGAGAGAGAGAGAGAGAGAGAGACAGAACGAGACAGAGACAGAGACAGAGAGAGAGAGAGAGACAGAGAGAGACAGAGAAAGAGACAGAGGCAGAGAGACAGACAGTATATTTACCTTCACGGAAGAAGACGGAGAAAATTCGATAAACCTAGCGTGTGTAGGCTTACTTTAATACTTCAATACTTGGGGCAAGAATTACAAATACTGTGTTCTCTAAAAAGCTTATGTGGAAATGTCAGTATGGCCGTAAGTAATGGGTTTAATCAACAGAAATAGAATATTTTCCAGAGAAAAAGAGAGGATAGAAAGTGAAGAAAAAATCAAACCGCAAGTTTAAAGGAATATCAGCTTTTTCATTAAAGCAAAAGAAGGAAGGACGGTAAAAAAAAAGTCGTACAGGCTTTTCTCGAAAGAGAGAGAGAGAGAGAGAGAGAGAGATGATTGTAAAAAAAAAAAGAAAAGGAAAGAGAGAAGGGAAGAAATGCATGAAGACATGATGAACGACAGTTCATCCAGGTTCGACGAGTAGCGTGGTGATTCACCATCTGCAAAGACAGTCTAGTTTAAGATCTGCTGGCACAGCCACAACAGCCATGTCAAAAAATACAACAGTTTGCAAACGAGTAAATATCGCGCGCACAAACACACACACATTTGAAAATAGAGGCATTTTGCCTGTGTAGCATTAACGCATGCGGTGTATCGGCTTCTTGTTCAATGTAGTTTGAGTATAGGCTGCTCTGCACGCCAGAGATGAAGCAAACAAATGGATGTCACTATGGACTTGCCAAATGAATGCAAAAAACTCAGAACAAGACAGAGTTAACGCGATTCGAACTGTGGGCCTTATACAGGCCAGGCATGCAAATCTCTCTCTCTCCACACACACACACATATATATATATATAACACACATATTGAATTATAAACAAAGCTTAGTTTAACTATATATGTATATAATAATGCTGAACAATTAAGTAGTGGGGGAAAACAAGTGCAGGTTTACAATTCTTCAGTCATTATAATAACGACTTGGCAAAGATTTGAACTTTAGAAAAAAAAAGGGGGGAAATATATTATAAAAATGAGAAACCCTAACTAGCTGCCTGAGGGAACCATCGTAATCCTTCCGAAGGCTGATCTATTTGTATTGCCCGCTTCCAGGCCCCCCGTCCGCCTGACCGGACCCACCAGAAGAGACACGGCTGACAGTGTCCGCGCTCCTGGTGTCAAATAGAGACACACCACAGTCCATAATTCTGTGGTGTTCTCACCACCAAGGGTCAAAAAAGAATCCAACAGCATCCCCAAAGCAGCCAGCGAAGGATAGTAAATGGAATAAAACGAAAGTGTGGAGAGGAAAAAAGTTGCTGAAAAACTAAAAGCATTATGCAAACAGTATAAAATGTAGGGGGCAATCTTTGAGCCTATGCCTGAGGATCCATTCAAGGATACAAGGAGATTAAAAGAAAAGGAAGAGTCTGATGTCAGCTCTGCTGTTCAATAACTCAAAACAATGTTCAGTGGCTAAGAATTGTGTAGGACAACCTTTACTTGGATCTCCTAAAGAGATGCAATCTCCCACTGATTGACCAAACAATATAATGGGTGAACAATTAAGTAGTGGGGGAAAACAAGTGCAGGGTAACAATTCTTCAGTCATTATAATAACGACTTGCAAAGATTTGAACTTTTAGAGAAAAAAAAAAGGGGAAATAATTATAAAAATGAAAAAACCCTTAACTAGCTGCCTGAGGGAACCATCGTAATCCCTTCCGAAGGGAGATCTATTGTATTGCCCGCCCCAGTCCCCCCCGTCCCCCCTGACCGGACCCACCAGGGAGACACGCGAAACCCTGTCCCGCGCTCCCTGGTGTCCAAAAAGAGACACACCACAGTCCATAATTCTGTGGTGTCTACCCCCAAGGTTCAAAAAAGAATCCAACAGCACCCCC
>CM065727.1:65345681-65355681 GCA_033310375.1 Conus canariensis
AGAGAGAGGAAAAGGAGAGAGAGAGAGAGAAAAAAAAGGGGAGAAGAGGGGAGAGAGAAAAATGACTGACAAGAATGCAATGTCTGACCTAACCTAACAGATACTATTTAAAAATTTAAAACAACATATATGACCTTGACCTTGCGGGCGCTAGACAACCCTTGTAGACCAAGAACACCCCCTGACCTAGACAAAAAAAATCCCGCCCTAGACTTAGAAGCAACTCAAAAGACTTTAAAAAAGGGGGGAAGAAGTGTTTACTCATTTTGGGGGGGTTACATCGGAAAGGGACCCAGAAAAAGGGTTTTTTGGGGTTTTTAAGCAACTTCACGATGCAAAAGATAAAACTGTTCGCAAACCAGACGCACACCCGCAGCCCCCACGCACGCACGCACGCAGGGCACGCACAAAAAACACACACACACACCGCAGGTTTTTTTCACTGTTCAACTCTCATTCCTTTTCGCAGCTCTCAGACCAGCATATTCAATGTGCATCTGTCAAAACAAAACAGCACCCTATAAAAAAATTTTGACCAACAGTGCCCAGTCAATTTTTTTTTTCAAGAAAAAAACCCTTTCCCCCATCAAGAAAGTTATACCAAAAGGCTACGATTTACGAACAAACAACAAAACCCCCTCTACAATTAACTTTTTGGGGGGATACTTTTTTTTTTTTTTTTTCTGCTACGCAGGCTGATACGCTGCACCCTGCCTTATAACACAGTGACTTTTGTGGTATAAACCTTTTTTTTTAATCCCGCCAAAAAGGAAACCATACCCACGGGGGGGAAGGTGCATGCAAGTGTAACGTGTCATCCATCCCGGGGGCCAAAAGGGGGCCCCTTCTTTTTCCGAAAGTTGGGATTTTTTTTTTACTGTGTGAAGATGCTGTCGTTTTCACAGGGGGAACCCCCCCGGTTTATATCCTTTCCCGAAGGACTGCAGGGGGAATGGACCCAGAACCAAGGTAACCCCAAAAGGGAAAAACCCCCCGAAACCCAATTCGAACCCACAACCCCAGGATCACAGCCCTGGCGCCTCCCAAAATGACTTTTCCCCCCCCCCAAAGGGGTACAACCTCCGAAAAAAAACACATCCACAGCCAGGTCAACTGGACACAGGACCCTGCGACCACACTACACCGGGGCTGTATGCCAGAATATGTATACAAAAAGAAGTAACGAGAAAATTCCAGCCCTCTCACAAAACCCATTTTTTTGGGTTTTGTGACTTTAAAAAAGAATCCACAAAAAATGTCGCATCTCCTTTTCAGCGGGGGCTTTCTTTTGCGCGCGCGTGTGTTTTTGGGGGTGTTTTTGTGTGTTAGCGCGCGCCCCTGCGTGGTGCCACTGTTTTGGTTTTTGTGGGGTTGTGGTTGTGGGGTGGTGGGTGGGGTGTGGGGGGTGTGTGTTAGCGCGCGCTTTCAGCGTGCGTGCGTGCGTGCGTTGTGTGTGGATGCGTGAGCGTTGGGATGCATGGTAAGGAGGAGGAGAGGAGGGGGGAATGATAAGCATATGTAGAAGTGTCACTAACAGGATATTGCAGAATTTGTCATCCGACCCTCAAAAACATGAAATTTTGGGTTTTCCCGTCAATTTTTATGCCCCCAATTTAATGCACCAATCTGCTTCAATGTGCACAAGACAAACGTGGGAAAAATTGGGGTTTTTACCCCTAAAATAGAGTTTTGACAAAATTTTTTTTTTTTTTTCATTTCAATAAGGGAAAAATTTTCTGCATGTGGAGGACACATTTAAAAATGCAGTGTTCATTGCAGGAGCACAACGATTCAATTTTGGGACGTTTAAAAAAATGCAGAAAAAAGAAAAAAAAACAAAATTTTGAAAAATCAAAATCAAATTTCTTTTTGGTGTGCGCTCGTGCGTGCTGCGGTGTGTGGGTGTGTGGGGTGTGGGTTGGTGGTGTTGGTGGGGGTGTTGTGTGTGGTGTGGTGTGTGTGTGTGTGTGTTTTGGGGGGTGTGAGTGAGTGCGGGGTGTGTGTTTTGGGGGGGTTTTTCAGGGTTAAAAGTCTTTCCCAATTTTTAAAATGATTTCGACGGTTTTTGTAATAGTTGTGAGTGTGTGGGTGTGTGTTGGGGGGTGGGGGGTTTGTGTTGTTTTGGGTTTTGTGTGTGTTGTGGGTGTGCGTGCGTGCGGCCTGCTGCGGCGTGGTGCGGTGAAAAAGTGTGTGTGTGTGAGAAGAGAGAGACAAGAGAAAGACAGAGAAGAGAGAGAGTGCTGTGGTTGGGCGGCGGGGTGGTGTGTGGGGGTGTTTTGTGTGTGTGTGTGGGTTGGGGGTTTTGGTGTTGTGTGGTGTGGTGTTGTGTGTGGGGCCCCATTCGCGCGCTTTCCCGTGTTTTTGGGTGCTGATGTCGTGGGGCCCCTTGTGTGTGGTGTTTTTTTTTGGTGTTGTGTTTTGTTTGTGTTGGGTTGTTTTTGGGGTTGTGGTGTTTTTGGTGTGTGTGTGTTTTTTGTGTGTTGTGTTTTTGGGGTTTTGGGGGTGTGTGTGGTGTGGAAAATTTTTTTTTTTGTAATGGGGGGGTTTTGAAAGTTAAAGACACTTCCTTTTGGACTACGAAAAAAAATTTGGGGGATAACGAACAAAAAAAAGCATAATTTTTAAAATTTTTGGAAAAATCTTTTGGGGTCGACTTTTTTGTGAAATATTTAAACCCCCTTTGGGAAAACTGTTTTCTTTACTCTTGGACAATCTAGTAGCAGGGACGTACACTAAGATTTTCCCCCCACATGCATGAAAATTTTTTCTGTTTTTGGTTTTGGGAAAGGGGAAATTTTTAAAAACCCCCCCCAAATAAATTACACCCCAATGTCGAAATTTCAAATTTGCAAATTTTAGCGGGGGGGGAAAGCGGTTTGGGTAACATTTGGGGATCCCCCGGCTACTTTCTTTCCTACCCCTTTAAAAAGGTTTAAAAGGGGCCTAGAATTAAAGTAAACACGAAGGTCAAAAAGAAGCAGGATGGTTTTCCCTTTAATGTTCGACTGCTTTTCCCGGGGAGCTTGGCCTTTTTTTTAAATTTTTTTAAAACCACAAATTGGGGGGGCCCCAAAAAAAAAAAAAAAAAAAAAGTTTCCCCCCCCCCCCCCTTTTTTTTTTTTCATCGTGGGTGTGTGGGGTTTTTGGGGTTTTTGGTGGGGTTTGTGTTGTGGGGGTTGGGTGTGGGGGTGTGTGGTTGGGGGTCGTCGTCGTGCGGGGGAGCGTGGGGTTTGTTTTGTGTGCCAAAAAAGGTTTAAAAGGAAAAAACATTGTGTAAGTCACGAAAAAAACCTGCATTTTAAATTTGTTCTTTATTTTTCCCCCAAAAATTTTGGGTTTTTTTTTTTTGTTTCCTGCACTACAAAAAAGTACTTGGCCTTACGCTGTTTTTTTGGGAAAAAATTTTTGCCCGGTCACACTCCAACTAGAGCTGCGATATTTCGAGTTAATCCTGTATTGCTTTTGAATTTGTTTTCCCCCCTACTTTTTAAAAGTACAAAAAGGGGGTTTTAGCCATTTTTTAACATGTTTTTTTGTACCAGCATTTTTATTTTCCTCTCTCTCTCTCTCCTCCTTTTCTCTCCTCCCTCTCCCCTCTCTCTCTCTCTCTTTTTTCCCCCTCCCCCTCTCTCTCTCTTTTACGGCAATTGGGTTTTTAAACTGATATTTTTTTTTTCACTTTTTAAAAAAAAGATTTTTAAAAGAAACGATTGACAATATATAAAAACGCTCTGAAAAATGTCCAGCGCTAGAACTTTTTAAAAAGGATTTTAGAATTTCATCACCAAAAGGCGTGCTCTTACTTTTGAAGGGATTCATCTTCCAACAAATTTGTTCAATTTTAAAACACCCCAAAAAAAAACGTGAAAAGAAAAGTTTTAAAAAAACGGCGACGTTGCGACCCTTTTTTCAATACTTAAAAAAAAACAACGTAACGAAAAGCTACACCTACAAAACAAATACACTACACTACTACTAACGACGATGAGAAATGATGATACGACGGCGACGACGACGACGACGCTGATGAATGATATGAGAAGATATTATTAAAAAAAAAAAAATAAATGTGACATTTTAACAACAATAACATAAAGCAAAATACATTAACAAAACTAAAGCAAAAGACATTAAAAAGAACATCAATAAAAAAAATAAAATGTAATAATAATAATAATAATAATAAATAAAATAAAAAAATAATAAAATAAAATAAAAAAAAAATTAAAACAAAAAAACAAGATGTAGAATAAAATGATGATATGGGGAAAAAAAATAATGAGCGATGCTAATGGTGGCTGCTGCTGCTGCTGTGATATGATGATGATAGTAAGGAATAATAACAATGATAATAAAATAATGATACAAAATAAAAAAAAAAATGCGACGACGATGACGACGACGACAAACGAAGATAGAGTGAGAGACGATGATGATGATGAGATATCACATCACATACATTCAAAAAAAAACATGCAGTATATCCCCGTCCCCCCCGCCAAAACACAAAGTATTCATAAAAAATATTACAATAGTTAATCCCAAGGGGAAATTGCAGTGCCCGAAAATCTACACAGAACTTTGGGAATGTTAAATTCCTTTTTGTATTTTAAAATCGATGTTTCAACCTTTCATTTGGGGGGGGGGGGGGGGGGGGGGGGGCCCCCCGGGGAGGGGAAAAGGAGAGAGAGAGAGACAGAACGAACAGAGACAGAGCAGAGAGAGAGGAGAACAAGAGGACAGGGAGACAGAGGCAAGAGACAGACATATATTTCCCTTTCCCGGGAAAAACAAAAATTTCGAAAACCAGCGTGTTAGGTTACTTAAACTTCAATACTGGGGCAAGAATTACAAAACGGTTTTAAAAAGCTTATGGGAAATTTAAGGCCTAATAATGGGTTTAATCAACAGAAATAAAATTTTCCAGAAAAAAGAGGGGGAAAAAGTGAAAAAAAATCAAACCGCAAGTTTAAAGGGTTCAAAAAAGAACCCAAAAAAAACTCCCCAAAAAAGGAAGGATGTAAAAAAAAAAAAAAAAGGGGAGGGAAAAAAATTTCTGAAAAAAAAAGCATTATGCAAACATTTTAAAAAGAAGGGGAAAATCTTTGAGCCCATCCAACCATTCAAGAAAAGGGAATTAAAAAAATTAAAAAGTCCCTGAGTGGTCCTCTGCCGCAATAACCCAACAATTTTCAGGGCTAAAAATTTTTAGGAAAAACCTTTACGGGTCACCAAGGGGTGCAATCTCCCACTATTACCAAAAAATATAATGCTGGGGAAATTAAAAGGGGGGGGAAAAAAATGGGTTTTCAATTCTTTATCTTAAAAAACGACTTGGAAAGTTTTTAACTTTTAAAAAAAAAAAAGGGGGGGAAAAAATTTAAAAAGAAAACCCTTAAATAGCGCCTGAGGAACCATCGTAATCCCCTTCCAAGGCGACTTTTTTTTGCCCGCCCCCGGCCCCCCGTCCCCTGACCACCCCCAGGAGACCGGACCGGTCCCCCCGGGTCCTGGTGCAAATAGAGACACCCACATCCCTAATTCTGTGGTGTTTTTACCCCAAGGGGTTAAAAAAAAATCCAACAGCACCCCCCCAAACAGCCAGCGGAGCTTCCCCAAAAAAACTCGTGAGAGCGTCAGCAGAGATCCCAAAGAGAACCCCCTCAACAAAATTTTTGGCCCTACTCCTGACACCTAGGGGGGTTGGGCCCCCCGTTTAGACCCGGATTTCCCCGCTCCCCTTTTTTTTTCCCATCGGGACGGCCCGGCGGTTCGAAACCCAGCCCCCCTGGACATGCTCATTTTCCACTTAATGACCGCGCTTTAACCACTGGCCACAGGGACACCGAATTTGAAAGGGAAAAACCTTATGAATTTTTACTTTTGTTCCTCCTTGACCAATCCACTTGAACACCCCCCTCCGCTTCCCCATTGCTTTCGGGCTCGGTTTTTTCCCCCTTTCCCGGGGAACTGAGAGCTGTTTCATGGGCGTATTCAAGTTCCAAAAACCCCCACTCCAATTTCGGGAGTGAGGACTTTGACCTGATAGCCTTCTCTTCTCAGGCTGTTTTGCCAGATCAGCATACTTTTCAGTCTTGTAGATTTGAGCTGCCTCCATTCTGTTCTCATATGGCACCGTGAGCTCGATCATGATCAGCTGCTTGGTTGACTTAGAGTGGACTACTATGTCGGTCTCATGCCACTCTTGCTGATGATCTCTGGGTGACTCTTCCATTCTGGGAGGTCTGCAGTGCACTCCCAGTCATCTGCCCCGTCCAGCAGACCTGCCTGCATGTTTCGAGTGGCACTGTTGTTCTTGGCCATGATTTGCTGCCTCCTGCCGTGAAGAATGTTGCGGGGTGCTTTTGGAGTCCTGATTTTCCCTTTTGTGGTGTTGGTACTAGCCCAGACTACTTGTACAATCTCTTTTGAGCACTTGGTTGTGCCTCCATTGTACCTTCCTTGAGCCAGGGCTACTTTACCATGAGCTTAGGACATGCTCCACTGTTTGTTTTTCCATGGCAGAGGGGGCATGCAGGATCGTCTGTTTTCCCCCACTTCACCAGGTTTGCATTTGAGGCAGAAGGTCATATGCAGATCTGAGAATGAAGCTGATCCTGAGAGGGGCCATGTGCCAAATGTCATTCCAAGTGAGACTTCTTTGGAGTGCATTCTCCCACGTTGTCCATTGCCCTTGCTGGCTCTGCTGGACTGCTTTTTGGAGTCTTTTTTTGGTCTTCTTCTTTTCTCATCTCCTGAATCATCATGTCTCTTTTGGCTTTTCCTTTGGCCTTTGACCACCATTCAGTTTTGGTCACCCCCAGTCCTTGTCTGTTGGTCTGTGTGTGTCCTGTTATTTCTCTGATCTTGAGACTTTCTTTTGCAGAATCCATCGCCTCTTGAACTTTCCATTTTCTGCCTGTCTTCAGCTGGGGCTTGATTGCTTCTACCACCTTGTCTCCTGAGTCCTCCAGCATGCTTTGAAGTCTGATCTTCCCTGCTTTGTATTCCCTCCGGGATGGATTTCAGTGGTAGTTTCAGCTTTGCTTGGCGACAGTACAGCGCTATGTCAGTCAGACAGGGTGGGACAACCAAGCCATTCCTTGTGAACTTGTTGATTTTGGCTTCCATTGCCTCCACTATGCTGGTGCAGATGTCGTATATCATCAGAGGCCATAGGAGCTTTGGTATCAGCATGAACTGCAGACACCAGACCTTGTATTTGCCAGGGAGCCCACACTGGTCAATGGTCTCCAAGCCTTCCTCCGCCATCTGCTTGGTTTCTTTTGCTCTTTGTGTGTCTTTCAGCGTATCATCATACCATCTTCCAAGGCTCTTGACTGGTTCTTCTGTGACTGTTGGAATGGCCTGGTTGGCAACACTGAAGACCACAGATCCGGCCAAGATGGGGAAAAAAAAAAATAATATATATATATATATATGTTTTAAAAATAAGGTTTAAAAGGCAATCTACAAATTTGTTTCTAGCTTGCGCTGTCGTCAGGATGATTTTGGTTTGCCCACCGCCGGTGTTATATAGCGTGTGGGCTCCCGTTTGCGGTTGTTTGCACGTGCGGGTTGGCTGCACGTGTTTTTTTGAGGTTTTCAGGTTTTTGTTTTGGGTGTATTCACTAACAACGATTTCCATTTATGCCTGCAGTTGTTTACTATTTCTGTTTTGGTGTTTAGAGTTGCTAAGTGTGGTTTGCATAGTATTAACCATTTTTCAGTTAAACATAGATTGCACCTTTTTGAAATATTGCTGTATGATGATGCTCTTTTTATGATTTTCCAGGATATATTGTAGTTTGTTTTTGCGTCTTTAAGTTTCCAGATATATTTGCTCAGTTCGTGTTCGGTTTTTGTATTTTTCTTTATTAAATGACTGTTTGTGGTTTGCATATCTGGTTTTGAAGTGGTTTTCAGTGATCCCTATGTATGTTTCTTTTCATTTTCTGATGTCACAGTGGCTTGGTATACAATGTTGTTGTAAAGGCATTTATTGCTTAGGGGGCACTGCTCTTTTTTTGATGCAATTGCAAGATTTCCTTTCTTCACCCTTCTTTGCTGTGTTGGTTTTCATTTTTGTTAGATGCGTCAATTAAATTTTTGAGGTTGGGCATACATGAATAGGATAGTTTGACGGTGTTTTTGTTGAATATTTTATATAGTTTGTGTTCTTTTGGGAACGAAGTTGTTAAAATTTTAAAGAATTCTTTCCCTATGTTTGTTTTGAGTTTCCCTTCGTATGGTGGGTTGTACCATATGATTTTTCTTTTTCTGTTTTTCTTATTTCTATTTGTGTTGTTGTCTGGGTTGTATTGTAGTTTGTAGTTGTACCCACTTTTTTGCAGTGCTTCTTGGTATTCTACTGCTGCATTGTTGAATACTCTTTCATTGCATGACAGGTTTGATAGTCTCTTGTTTATGCCATTGGGTATGGCTTTAATACAGATGGTGGGTGGTTGCTTTTGATGCTTACATAGATAGGTGTGTCATTGGGCTTTTTGTATGGTTTATATATGTGGTTGTTGAGATCAAGTGTTATGTCTAAGTAGTTTACTACCTTTTTGTTTGCTTCAATGGTGATTTTTAAGTTGTGGCTTTGGAAGATTTTACATAGTTCTTTTTTCTTGTTTTCAATGGTTCTTGGGTTGTTGGTTAGTGCAGCAAGGCCGTCGTCTCTATATAATCCAACTTGTTTTCCAAGTTGTTTCTTGATGTTGGATAGCATGTATAGTCCGACCAGTAATATATATATATATATATATAATATATATATATATATATAAATATATATATATATATAGAGAGAGAGAGAGAGAGAGAGAGAGAGAAGAGAGAGAACAATTTTGTAATGGGGGAAAACAAGTGCTAACAATTCCTCCGTCAAAACATTATTGACATGGCAAATACTAATAAAATAAACGAAGGTGTGTGTGTGTGGAGGGAGGGGGCTAGTGGGTGAAGAAAATGAAACATCGGGGAAGCATACTATAAATATCAAACTCGTCACTCGCAGCAGATGGAGAGCCTGGTCTCCCAGGCCTTTCGTCCACTGGACCGGACTAATCAGGGAAGCACGGCTGACTGTGTTTGTCTCCCTTGGCATGACATTGAGACGCACCACATTCAATAATTCTGTGGTATTTTCACTTCCAGGGGTTAAAAAAATCCCAGAATCAACAGCAGCCCAAATCAGCCAAAGAAGAGGAGGGGAGAGTAAAACGAAAAGAAAGTGCAGTAAAGAAATAAGTTACTGAAAAACTAAAATTATCGAGTAAGCAGTATCAAATGTAGGGAGAAATCTTCGAGCCTATACTCGACGATCCACCGAGGATGCAAGGGAGGTAAAAATGTACCAACAGTCAGACAGATCAGCTCTGCTGTTTAATAACTCAAGCATTGTCAGTCACGTAACAGCAGCTAAGAATTGTGCAGAACAGTTTTTTACTTGGATCTCTTAGAAGATGCAATCTCCCACTGACTGGCCAAACAAATATGTTGAACAATTTTGCAGTGGGGAAAACAGATGCAGGTTAACCATTCCTCCGTCATTACATTAGTGATTCGGCAAAGACTTAAAAAGAAAAAAAACAAACAAAGCACATAAACGCACATAACACAGAGAAAAAAACAATACAGATTCATAAAATATTCCTATTAGTTCGACCTTACCAAGGTCTTCTTCAGGGCACTTAATATCTATCTATCTATCCATCTATCTATCTGTCTGTCTATCGATCTATCTATCTATCTATCTGTCTATTATCTGTCTGTCTATCTATCTATCTATCTGTCTGTCTGTCTATCTATCATGCTCAATTGCTTTTTTTTTCCCCTTACTCCGTATACTCCTTTCCTTTCTTTGACTTGATTTTTGTTTGTTTGTTTGTTTTCTTCATTAAAGACAAGATAATCCATCACACTTTCTGCTTACCAGCTGAAGACGAGGCAAGTAAATGCCGACAATTTCTCGTACCAATCATAACAAAGTTTA
>CM065727.1:65360681-65370681 GCA_033310375.1 Conus canariensis
AATAAACTGGATTTTCCGTATTTTTGTTTTGCTTCTTTTTTGTTTGTTTGTTTGTTTTTTGTTCACACAGAGTATCTCATAATCACACTAGATTCTGGACTCCGTTTCACAGTTTTTCAGGAGACGATAATTGTCCAAGATTTGGGGGTGGGGTGGGGGTGGGGGGGGGGGGGGGGGGAGGGAAATTCTTCATCCTTTCCTTGCGTTTGCAATCAATGTGTGTGTGTGTGTGTGTGTGTGTTTGTGTGTGTGTGTGTCACGGTTGGAGATCATACTCTTCCCTTGCGCTTCTCTCTCTCTCTCTCTCTCTCTCTCTCTCTCTCTCTCTCTCTCTCTCCTCTCCTCCTCCTCCTCCTCCTCCCCTCCTTTTCTGCTTCTTCTTCTTCCTCTGCCCTTTCCGTAAAGAAAAAAAAACAACAAAAGGAAAAGTGGAAAGGGAAGAAAATAGGATGAAAAAAAGAAAAACTAATCTAAAATAGGAATTAGGTTTTATTTTTTTAATTCAGGACCTTCATCAGAAATCTGCTCCTCCCATCTGTCTGCCACTTCCTGGAATCTGATACAGGCTTTGAGGGTGTTTACAGAACTCCCTTCATGACTAAGTCAGATGCAAGAATGTATGAGGTGGCTGACAGCCTAGGACTGCTCCAAGGAGCCAAAGTCTGATAGCAATACTTTTAAAGAGATTGAGCTCTCCTGATAATCAATCTCTCTCCTCTCTCTCTCTCTCTCTCTCTCTCTCTCTCTCTTCTCTCTCTGTATGCATGTACGTGTGTATACATGTATGTGTGTATGCATGTATGTATGAATGTGTATATGTATGTATGTATGTATGTATATATGTATGTACGTATGTATGTATGTATACATGTATGCATGTACAAATGCATGTATGTATGTATACATGTATGCATGTACAAATGCATGTATGTATGTATGTATGTATGTATGTAAGTACGTATGTACACATGTATGTATGTATATGTATATATGTATGTATATGTGTATGTATATGTATATATGTATGTATATATGTATGCATGTATAGATGGATGGATGGATCTATGTACATATCTATCTATCTAAGTATCTGTATATCTGTCAGTCTATCCATCTGTCTGTCTATCTATCTATCAATCTATCTATCCGTCCATGTTATTGGTTCTTCATATCTTTAGAGACCTTCCTTTTCTCACCCACTCCGTTTGCTCCAGCACACTGGTTTCCAGACTGAGTGTGACAGATGAGGGCAAGTCAATTACTCCCCTTGATTAAAAGCCCCCACCATTCATCCCCCATCCCAGCCACTCCACCTCCTCCTCCAGCTTCCTGTCCTCCTCCCCGTCCCCCCCCCCCAGGACAGGAAGTCTTAGTCTTTCTCTTGTCCTTCACACCTCTATTTCCGGTGGCGACACGACCGTTGACCTCGACCTGCTCGACATCTGTCTCAGTGTAGATAGCGTTGGTGAGCTTTTTTTTTCCTTTTTTTTCTTTGAGTCTGATGTTCATTATCCTATTTAGCTTTGGCAGCTTATCTGTCTCTGTCTGCCTGGTGCCAGCTTATCTATCTCTGTCAGTCTGCCTCTTTGTGTTTGGCACTCTTTCCTCCTCCTCCTCCTCCTCGTCTCTCTCTCTCTCTCTCTCTCTCTCTCTCTCTCTCTCTCTCTCTCTCTCTAGTCTCCTCCTCCTCCTTCTCCTTCTCCTCCTCCTCCTTCTTCTCCTTCTCCTTCTCCTCCTCCTCCTCCTCCTTCTCCTCCTTCTTCTTCTTCTCCTCCTCCTCCCCCTCCTCTTCTACCTTCTCCTTCTCCTCCTCCTTCTCCTTCTCAACCTCAAACGTCTGATGCCAATATATTCAAACAGATTAAACGCCCAGATTTTGTTGTTTTTTTTTTCTTTCTGACTGTTTCTTTTCAGATACCATTTTTTTCTCACCCAGTTCATCTGCTCCAACACTCCGGATTCCAGAATGCGTTTGATGGATAGATGAATGTCGATTACTCCTCATGATTAAAAATCAACTCCCCCCCTCCCTCTACCACCCATTCCACCCTCCAACTCACCACCAAAACATCACCAGCCTCTTATTCTTCCCTACCTTTCCTAGAAAAAAGGTGTCTTAGTCTTTTTCTTATTCCTCACACATCTGTTTCCGGTGGCGACGCAACCACCGATCTCCACCTGATTGATCTCCGTCTGTGTGTTAATGGTGTTGGTGATTTTGATTTCTTCAAATTGGCAGTTTGTCTAGCTCTGTCTGCCTGCTTCTCTCTCTCTCTCTCTCTCTCCTCTCCTCTCTCTCTCTCTCTCTCTCTCTCTCTCTCTCTCTCTCTCTCTCTCTCTCTCTCTCTCTCTCTTCTTCTTCTTCTTCTTCTTCTTCTTTCCACTTTTATTCTCGTCCATCATCATCATCATCATCATCATCATCATTATCATTATCAGTATTATCATCATCGTGATCGCTACCGTCGTAGTCATCGTCGTCGTCATTATCATCATAATCTTGATCTTGGTTTTCTTCTTCTTCTTCTTCTTCTTCTTCTTTCTTTCTTTCTTTCTTTCTTTCTTTTTTTCTTTTAAAATTTGTTTCCTTTCAACGGAACGATGAAAAGAAAAGCGGAATTGAAGAAAAAAAAGGATGATTTAGTCACTGAAAGGGGTAAGAGTTGTGTCACCTTTGATTCCGGTCCTTCACCTGACATTCCCCCTCCCATTTCTGCGACCCTCTGGAATCCATTACGGATCTTGAACAGGTTTCCAGCTCTCATTCCATGACCGGGTCAGATGTAAGAAAGTATGGAAGTGGCTGACAGCCCAGGATTGAATTTATTAGCAAAAGTCTGATATTGATAGTCTTGAAGAGATGGAGTTCTCTGTCTGTCTGTCTGTCTGTCTGTCTGTCTGTCTGTCTCTCCATATACTTGTACTTATATATGGAAGCAAATATCTATTTATCTATCTATCTGTCTGTCTGTCTGTTTGTATGTCTGTCTATCTGTCTGTCTATCTATCTATTAATGTATCTATTTATCTGTCTGTTTGTCAGTCTGCCTGTTTGTCTGTCTATATCATTATCTATCTCTCTATCCATCTAATGGTCGATCGCTGGATCGATCTTCATGTTCCTACACATTTGTTTCTTACCCAGCCCATCTCCTCAAGCAATTTGGATTCCACACTGCATTTGACAGATTATGGGATGTCCATTACTGCTCTTGATTAAATGCAATCCCCCCCCCCCGCCACCCCCCCCCCCCCCCGCCTCAACCTTCCTCCCTCCAATTTTATCCCAGAGGAAGTCTTACGTCTTTTCTTTGTCCTTCACACGTCCGTTTCCGGTGGCGACGCGACCGCCGATCTCCATGCGGTTGACTTCCGTCTTTTCTTTTCTTCTTTTTCAGTCCAATGTGCATTATCTTCCCTTGCTATGGCAGCTTATCTGCTTCTTCTCTCTCTCTCTCTCTCCTCTCTCTCTCTCTCCTCTCTCTCTCTCTCTCTCTCTCTCTGTATGTGTTGTTGTTGTTGTTTTGTTTTACGTCTTTCCACATAACGTGATATTAGACGGGAAAAAAAAAAAAAAATCGGGGCCGGGAAAAAAGGTTAACACAACGAGTCAAAAGAATTAACTTATCTACATCCATAACGCAAAAATAGAAAAAAACCACTTAATCAAAGATAAAAAAAAAACCCAAAATACAAAAACATATAACTCTTCTGTCTCATCTCACCACTGACTATTATCTATTATAAGTATCTGCCAATTGGACTTTTAGCTAAGCGCAAAAAGAAAAGATATGTTTCACTTGCTGACAGGAAAACATTTTGAATAGGCTGTACAGACGTATTTGGAATGAATTTTTTCATTAAGTTACATAACAGAATGTGATCATTTGATATGCTATGACCACATATACAATGTACATTTTTGACATACTTTGTTTCAAAACAATCCAATTTCCATCTACAGATCAAGGAAATTATCTGTCGTCTACGATATATGTTTTGATCGTACTTACCTTAACTTTTCATGAATATTTTTCATTTCATCGTGTAAACCAAAACACCCAGTTTCTCTTTCTATCAAATGAAAATTGGAAAATTGTACTTTTTCTGCCAAAGCATAGCACTCTTGTACAGACATAGAGAAGTTTAGAAAATGTGAATCTGATCATCGTTTTGCTCCTCTCTTTGCTAAAACATCAACCTTTTCATTATAATATAACCCACAGTGGGAGGGCACCCAAAGAAATGTTACTTCAGTGTCTCTGACTGAGAGGAAGTGTACTAAATTATTTATTTCAGTGATCATCTCAGGTCGAATTTTTAAATTAAAATTCTTCATTGCAGTAAGAACTGACTTGGAATCTACACATAAAACAACTTTAAATAAATTTTGAGGGTAATCAACAACAAACTTTAAAGCCATAATTATAGCAGTTAACTCAGCAGTGAATATAGATTTGTTTTTTCCAAGATAATAAGACTTTTCTTTGTTAAGACCTGGGATAATGTATGCTGCACCTGCATGTTCATTAATTAAAGATCCATCAGTGTATATCTTAAAATGGTTGGAATAGTGATCATGCAAATGCATTTTGATATTCGATAACAATAAATTAGTATTTTCAGCCTTTGTTAGGTCTGTATGCTCAATATCAAAATGTGCTCGTATTAGTTTCCAGGGAGGGATAGGAGACACAATAGATCTTTTTGCAATGGATGTTAGTTTGATATCTGAGGATTCTAAAATCGAGGAAGTATATGTTCTTAGAGTCGTTTGAGATGAAATATTTTTAGCCCTTTTGGGAAAATCAGTGTCCGATTTAATATTTATTTCAGGGCCTATATGTGTATGTGTGTGTGTGTGTGTGTGTGTGTGTGTGTGTGTTGTGTGTGTGTGTGTGTGTGTGTGTGTGGTGTGTGTGTGATTATGTGTGTGTGTGTGAGTGCTTCTATCTTCCTCTCCTCTCCGTCTCCTTCTCCTCCTTCCTCCTCTGCCTCTCTCTCTTCCTCCTCCTCCCTCTCCTCCTCCTCCCTCTCTCCCCTCTCTCTCCTCTCCTCTCTCCCTCTCCTCTCCTCTCCTCCTCCTCCTCCTCCTCCTCCTCCCTCCCTCCCTCCCCTCCTCCTCTCTCTCCTCCCCCTCCTCTCTCCTCCTCCTCCTCCTCTCTCCTCCTCCTCTCTCCTCCTCCTCCCTCTCCTCCTCCTCCTCTCTTCCTCCTCTCTCTCTCTCTCCTCCTCCTCCTCCTCCTCCTCCTCCTCCTCCCCCTCCTCTCTCTCCTCCTCCTCTCTCTCTCCTCCTCCTCTCTCCTCCTCTCCTCCTCTCCTCCTCTCTCCTCTCCTCCTCTCCTCCTCCTCCTCTCCTCTCCTCTCCTCCTCCTCCTCCTCCTCCTCCTCCCTCTCCTCCTCCTCCTCTCTCCTTTCTCCTCCCCCTCCTCCTCTCTCCTCCCTCCTCTCCTCCTCCTCCTCCCCCTCCTCCTCTCTCCTCCTCCCTCTCCTTCCTCCTCTCTCCTCTCCTCTCCTCCTCCTCCTCTCTCCTCCTCCTCCTCCTCTCTCCTCCTCCTCCTCTCCTCCTCCTCTCTCCTCCTCCTCCTCCTCCTCCTCCTCCTCCTCCTCTCCTCTCTCCTCCTCTCTCTCCTCCTCCCCCTCTCCTCCTCCTCCTCCCCCTCTCCTCCTCCTCCTCCTCCTCCTCCTCCCCTCCTCCTCCTCTCCTCCTCCTCCTCTCTCTCCTCCTCTCTCCTCCTCCTCCTCCTCCTCCTCCTCCTCCTCTCTCTCCTCCTCCCTCTCTCCTCCTCCTCTCTCCTCTCTCCTCCTCCTCCTCTCCTCCTCCTTCCTCCTCCTCCTCCTCCTCTCCCTCCTCCTCCTCTCTCCTCCTCCTCTCTCTCCTCCTCCTCCTCTCCTCCCTCTCTCCTCTCTCCTCCTCCTCCTCTCTCTCCTCCCTCCTCCTCCTCTCTCTCTCTCTCTCCCTCCTCTCTCCTCCTCTCCTCTCTCTCCTCCTCTCCTCCTCCCTCTCTCTCCTTCTCCTCCTCTCTCCTCCTCTCTCCTCTCTCTCTCTCCTCCTCCTCTCCTCCTCCTCCTCCTCTCTCCCTCCTCCTCCTCCTCCTCTCCTCCTCCTCCTCTCTCTCTCCTCCTCCTCTCTCTCCTCCTCCTCCTCCCTCTCTCCTCCTCTCCTCCTCCTCCTCCTCTCTTCTCCTCCTCCTCCTCCTCCTCCTCCTCCTCTCTCCTCCTCCTCTCTCTCTTCTCCTCCTCCCTCCTCCCTCTCTCCTCCTCCTCCTCTCTCCCTCCTCCTCCTCTCCCCTCCTCCTCCTCCTCCACTCCCTCCTCCTCCTCCTCCTCCTCTCTCCTCCTCCTCCTCTCCTCCTCCTCCCTCCTCCTCTCCTCCTCCTCCTCCTCCTCCTCCTCTCTCCTCCTCCTCCTCTCTCTCTCTCCTCCTCCTCTCTCTCCTCCTCCTCCTCCTCTCTCCTCCTCCTCCTCTCTCCTCCTCCTCCTCTCTCTCTTCTCCTCCTCCTCCTCTCTCCTCCTCCTCCTCTCTCCTCCTCCCTCTCCTCTCTCCTCCTCCTCTCTCTCTCCTCCTCCTCTCTCTCTCTCCTCCTCCTCTCTCCTCCTCCACCTCCTCCTCTCTCTCTTTCTTCATAACTCTCACACCCTAATGCCTCCCCCTCGACTCAATCACTCATTCTCTTCAACACCACTGACATTTAAGAGATCGATCGCTCGAAAGATGTATATCCTGATGTGTTTTTTTTTTCTCTGAAGTTTTTCTTCCTGACATAGTCTCTCCTCATCCATACTAGATTCTGGACTGCATTTCACAGATTACCAGGAGTCGATAACTCTCGAAGATTAGGGGTGCGCGGGGGGGGGAGGGAGGGATTCTGCATCGTTTCCCGGCTCTATTTCTGGCGGCAGCGACGAGAGATCTGGACACCAGCTTGTTGACGTTCATCGTGGTTCAGTATTGCTGGTGTTGGCATTTGTTTCTTTTAAATGTTTATTTTATTTCTTTATCTTACAGGAGAACAGGAAGCAGGAGGTGGGATGATGTGAGGAATACGGTTGGGGGAAGGAGGTACATGTGTGTGTGTGTGTGTGTGTGTGTGTGTGTGTGTGTGTGTGTGTGTGTGTGTGTGTGTGTGTGTGGTGTGTGTGTGTGTGTGTGTGTGTGTGTGTGTGTGTGTGTGTGTGTGTGTGTGTGTGTGTGTGTGTGTGTGCGTGCGAGCACGTGTTTTAAACCTTTCCTTTTTTCCGTATATCACCAATTATGGTGAAAACACCTTAAATAGAAGATTCATTCATCCTGAAAGCCCAGGATTGCTTTTAGGAGCAAAAGTCTGAAACCAACACCCTTAAAAAGATGAAGCACTTCAAATTATATATATATATTTTTTTTTTTGAATATCCCTATTGTTTCAATGTCAGAGAAGACTTTTATCTTACTCAGACCAAATGCTCAAGCTCACTGGATTCCAGACTGCATTTGACGGATTACGGGAAGTCCATTTACTCCTCTCGATTAAAAGCATTTCCCCTCTCATCCATCCCATCCTCCATCCCCCAACCCACCCCTCACCCCCACCCCCACCCCCCACCCCATCCAACCCTCTATCATTGCTATGTTCCCCTGAATCAGGATGTCTGGGTCTTTTCCTTTGTCCTTCACACGTCTATTTCCGGGGGCGACACAACCGTTGATGTGGACCATGTTGACCTTCGTCTCAGTGTAGATAGAGTCGGTGAACTCTTCGTCCCCTGTCCGAGGCTTGTTATCCCGCTTTGCATTTCTCAGCTTCTCTGTCTCTGTCTGCATGCTGACAGTTGCTTATCTTTCTCTCTGTCTGTCTGCCTCTTCCTGTTTGTCACCTCTCTCTCTCTCTCTCTCTCTCTCTCTCTCTCTCTCTCTCTCTCTCTCTCCTCTCTCTCTCTCTCTCTCTCTCTCTCTCTCTCTCTCTCTCTGGAATCTGCCACGGGCTTCGAACATGTTTCCTGTACTCTCTTCATGACCGGGTCAAATGCTAGAACATCTGACTATGCTGACGGCCCAGCACTGCTTTCAGCAGCAAAAGTCTGATATGGATAACCTCAAAGAGATTGAGCACTACAGATTATATTGTTTTTTCAAAGATACTTTATTTCTTACCCAGTTCATCACCTCAAGCACGTTGGGTTCCAGATTGCGTTTCAAGGATTAGGGAAAGACAATTACTCTCCTTGTTTGAAAGCCCCCCTTCCCCGCCCTCCTCAGTCCCCAAACCCACTACCCCAACACCCCCTGTCTTCTATTCTCCCCCGACTTCTCATGGGAAAAAGGAAAATCAAAGTCATTTTATCGTAACTCACACGTTTATTTCCGGTGGCGATACGACCGGTATTTCCATCTGGTTGACATCAATCTCAGCGTCAACAGCCTTGCTGAATTGTCTTGTAGGCCAATGCTGATTATTTACCCTTGCTTTTTCAGCTTCTCTCTCTCTCTCTCTCTCTCTCTCTCTCTCTCTCTCTCTCTCTCACACACACACACACACACACACACACACACACACACACACACACACATATATATATATATATATATATATATATATATATATAACGAACAATATAAAAATGTCCTTTGAAAGTCTAAAAAAGCTCAACCGTCTAGGGAGCAACATCTGTTAAGAAATATTATTAAAATGAATAATTATATATAATAGACTAATAAATATATGAATATAAATAGACTAATAAATTCCAAGGATAGTAACCGAGCACCATTCCAGCAACTTACAGAGCAGCTTGGTGTTGCAATGACTGCAAGACATATTGAATTGTAAACAAAGCTTGCTCTTATGTCTTAGATCGTTGATTATCTCCCCCTTGGAGACTATAAGCTTGGTAAAGGCTCATTTTGAGAAGCATTTATTATTCCCCATTCACCCTCTCAAGCACATACTGTTAGGCAGAATTATCTACCACTGCAGATATGAATGCTTATCTCCCCTTATTTCTTCAATCTAATCTAATCTAAGACATAAGAGCAAGCTTTGTTTATAATAAGAGCAAGCTTTGTTTACAATTCAATATTTCTTGCAGTCATTGCAACACCAAGCTGCTCTGTAAGTTGCTGGAATGGTGCTCGGTACTTATCCTTGGAATTTATTAGTCTATTATAATTTAAACAGTAAACAAGTTGGGTATTTTTTGCTCCCATAAGAAAACCTAATACAGAGTAACTTTTATTCAAGACTGGCACAGCCTTTTAAACTTGAATAAAGTCAGACAAATACATAGACGAACAATCTAATAGTGGGAGGAAAAACAAGCGCAGGCCAACAACTGAACTATCTTCATAGTAATGACTTGGCAAAGATTTGGATTTAAGGGGGGGGGGGGGAGGGGGGATTTGAAGATGGAGAAACTGGGAACATGAAATTAAGAAAATATGTTACAGATATGAAAACTCTTCATTAGCTGCATAAGGGAACCATCGCAATCCCTTTTGAAGGCAGATATATTTGTAATGCCTGAGCAGGCATTACAAATATATCTGCCTTCAAAAGGGATTGCGATGGTTCCCTTATGCAGCTAATGAAGAGTTTTCATATCTGTAACATATTTTCTTAATTTCATGTTCCCAGTTTCTCCATCTTCAAATCCCCCCCCCCCCCCCTTAAATCCAAATCTTTGCCAAGTCATTACTATGAAGATAGTTCAGTTGTTGGCCTGCGCTTGTTTTTCCTCCCACTATTAGATTGTTCGTCTATGTATTTGTCTGACTTTATTCAAGTTTAAAAGGCTGTGCCAGTCTTGAATAAAAGTTACTCTGTATTAGGTTTTCTTATGGGAGCAAAAAATACCCAACTTGTTTACTGTTTATCGTTTACTGTTCCCTGCCTCATTTCATTTCCGATTTTATTATAATTTAGTCCCTTGCAGATTCATTCCAAGAACTGGCCCTCAGCACTTGTGTCTTAAGAGGTTATCTTTTTATATTTTCTACTTTTCACAAGAAAATTTAGCTTGTTTT
>CM065727.1:65378181-65380681 GCA_033310375.1 Conus canariensis
AAATAAACTTACCTCCCTTGTCCATCCAGACGAACGATTTACTAAGGTACAGACCAAGCTAAATTTGGTTTAGAGTACGCAGAATTGATTGAAACAAATTATTTTTTGTTCAGCTCTTGCGAATATACTCTAACAATTGATACCAGAGAAATACCATGCATATCACCGCATCCTCCAATTACATTCAAACTATAGCTTTAACGTGTATAAAAATATCAAGAATACGTCTTCTTTTACTTACCTCAAATATTGGGTATGAAGATTTTTACTTCCAAGGCGAAATGTTTCTCAACATTTTTGTACTTGAATGGGTATCTCTCTCTCTCTCTCTCTCTCTCTCTCTCTCTCTCTCTCTCTCTCTCTCTCTCCGGCATTTGTCAAGTCTGCCTCCATCAAACATTACAAAGGAAGCCAACACGAACCACTACATCACGTTCCCAGACATTGTGACAGATATGGAGCGACATTGACCAGTGTCCTGTGAACATCATCACCCGTCTGACCACTCCACAGGGAGAGAGACACAGACAGGGGGAGTTCCGTTTACAGCGGAGAGATAACGGAGACTGCACTTGTACACACACACACACACACACACACACACACACACACACACACACACACACACACACACACACACACACACACACACCACACACACACACACACACACACACACACTCAAGCAAGCATGCATACACGCATACACACAGAGGCACGTATGTTCTCACTTTCTCTCACAGCCACAAATACACACACGCGCACACATACCTGCGTGAACACACACACACACACACACACACACACACACACACACACACACACACACACACACACACACACACACACACACACACAACACACACACACATATGCATGCATGCATCATTTCCCACCATCTGTTATAATCCATAATTTGAGACTTCCCTCCATTCTATCCCTTTGACCCCCCCCCCCCCTCGCGCTTCCTTCCCCCCCCCCCCCCCCTTCCCACCTTATTCCACCCACTCTTGTTCCTCTTCCAAATCCTGCCCTTCAGTCAGCGAAACACCTGGGAACAAGACACACAGAGTGCCAGCCAAGGAACCGTCGAGACAAACTTGAGCTGACCATCAATCCAATGCAAAATAGACAGCTGACTAACTAGAGCTCTGGAGATGGAGGGGAGGTCGGTAAAGACTGAAGGACAGCAGGGGCTCTTTGTGGCAGTCAGGACAAAGACACTGGAACCCATATGGGCTGGTAACGGAGTCGCACTCTCGAGACAGGAGGGGTGAGGGAGCGAGGCAAGGTAGGAAACATTTTCGTTCAGCCAGACTGGAAGAAATTGGAATTCACATAGGCTTGAAACCTGACTGATCACTCTTGGTCATTTTGGGAGGATTGTTTCGGAAGAATGGGGAGGGGTGGGGGGGGGGTACATGTACATTGTCGATATCTGGTAGAAACAATACTGGTAAAAACCTTAAAGGAAGAATAGCTAATTTTATCTAAGCAGCGAACATGATAACACCACCCTACGCACAGCATTGAATGGATTAGATTAAAATAATGCTTGTTTGATCTCCAATGAAGAGACGTGAATGCAGTGTTACAATAATGCTTGTTTGATCTCCAACGAAGGGACTTGAATGCAGTGCAGCATCTCCTTTGGCAGGTTGTCTCACGATGACTTCCTACGGAGTGCTCCCTGTGGACCAGAGATACCTTGGCTGAAGCCGAACAAAGCTGCGTTTGGCGGTGTGTGGTGTTAGGAAACTAAAATGAATGGCATGATTGTTTATGTCGCTAGAGGACAGAGAAGATGATGCAGATGATAACAAGCAAAACACCCATGTTCGTACTAGGTCTGCTTACCATTCTAAGGAACAATTTACTCAGGTAAAGAGCGAGCTTAATTTGATATCAAGAAATATCTGGCCGAAACATTATAGAAAACGCAGGAAAATGGTTGATGATTTGTTGTATACCCCGGCATTATTATAGCAATAAACCAAAACATCACACATAAATCACACATTTTATCATTGTTCAGTCTCTTTACGATGACATGCATATAAAACTAGAATGGTACTCAGCAGGTCCAAAACTGAAAGACAGAGCGAGCACTGGTTTGTACGTTTCTCTCAGTTTGTAAGTGAAAACAAAAGTATTTTACCACTAAGAGAGGTAATAGTTGCTGTGGGCAGGAGTTGATTCCCTTGTTTGTGTGTCTATTCATGTAAGTGTGTGTGTGTGTGTGTGTGTGTGTGTGTGTGTGTGTGTGTGTGTATGTGTGTGTGTGTGTGTGTGTGTGTGTGTATGTATGTATGTATGTATGTATGTATGTAATGTACGTACGTATGTATTTATGTATGTAAGTATGCATGTGTGTGTGTGTGCGTGTGTGCGTGCGTGCGTGTTTGTGTGTGTGCCTTGGATTAATTTGTCCTGCCTATAGTTACTTTTCAGAATTTGGTTTCCTTTGTAAAAGTACCCTTTTGGGGGTTAGCTCTTGGTT
>CM065727.1:65393181-65413181 GCA_033310375.1 Conus canariensis
TATGTGAAGTACATCAGGCAGCTACATATCCCTGCCCTATACCTAAAGGACCATGCTGTACCGACGATCAATGCACATTAGAAGGAAGACGGACAACAAAGTGAATACCTTTGGGAGTGTCTCCACATCTGTGTTCATATAAAAGCAACGGATGGAGCGGATTTGTCATTTGGGCCGCTTTGGGAGTTTACGGGTGTCGCGCAATTCAAGCCATGAGAGAGAAGTCAAATTCGTCTGTATTTTAGTGGAAGCTAACAGGGATGGCCGACACGTTGTTGGATCAGTGGAGGCTGGCCTGTGCGTGTTAATATATATATATATATATATAAAATATATGGAGGCCGTGAGAGATTCTTTGCCCCTTTCTGATGGTATGCTGTGGATACATGTGAGAAAATTCACACTGAAAGCGATCATCTGCTCGTGTTCATGCACACAAACATAGGAACACAGACACTCAGACATACACAGAGACACACACAGACACACATGATGCGCGTGAGAGAGAGAGAGAGAGAGAGAGAGAGAGAGAGAGAGAGAGAGAGAGAGAGGGAGGGAGAGAGAAAGAGAGAGAGAGTGAGATACACTTTTTGCACTTTACACTTTGATATTTTATTGTCATTACCAAAGAGGTCTTTTGACAAGGGGGGAGAGGTAACAGAACAATAACATTTCCCTCTTCCTTTCCTGCAAACAAATAGTACACATTCATTCCTAGTGTGCACCAAATCAAAGGTTAAAAACAAATAAATTCATAAAAAAACAACAACAACACCTTAAGACTTACTCGACCATCCACTCGATCAAATGATGACAATGTATCTTACTGATCTCTTCCACTTGCGATGAATGATAATATTCATTCAGATATCTCTTATAATGCATTATCTTAAATTTCACTATCCTTCATCTGTCTAATTTTCAATGCTTCTGCGATGAATTTCGCAACTGATTTAATTACAAGTTCATCATCTGATGATAACACGACAGCAACATTTTGTCTTTTCGCTATATCTAACTGGAAAAGTGAACAATTTGTCCGCACTTCATTATAAGCAGTACAGTGGAACAGAAAGTGTTCTTCGTCATCAATAATGTGTCTACATGCAGGACAAGGAGATTCTGTGGATGTTTCACATTCAAACCATCTTTTGTTTTGCATTAAAACCTAAAGTCCTCAACCTAAATCTTGCGTAATTTATTCTGTGCCATCTATCTGTTATGACATTGAGAAACTTTTCAGAATGAAACACATTCTTAAATGAGAAAAACCATCGATATTTTTCTTTACTTTCCATATCCGAGTGCCAATTCTGTTTAAAAGAACAAATAAGCCTGTCTTTAAATTCCGCAATAAACTGTTGCTCATTCCCTGCTTCCTGGGCCATCCACACTATTCCAAAACCCTGTTCTGAAAGGACTTTCTTTACTTTATGAGCCCAGTTTTCTTTACCTTTTTCCATTTCTAGAAGTATCATATCATAGGCTTGCCTGCTAAAACGGGACTGGGGTAGCTTCAAGATCTTCAACCAGTACTTAATACATTTCACAAATGTATTTATGTACAAAGGGTATCTGCCCATCTCTCCATATAAAACAGTGTTGGATGAATGAATAGGTACTTGAAGGAAACGCTTCATAGCATACGTATGTACTTTTTCCATCATCGAATTTTCATGTAAGCCCCAAATTTCAGCTGCATATGTAAGAAGAGGTTTTATCTGTGTATCAAACATTTTCCAAAATATACTACAGTCTGTACAATTCAGTTTTCTCAGGGATTTCAGAATTTCAATAGTACCTTTTTTCCCTTTTCTTAGAGATTCTTCCCATGCGTAACGGAAAGTTAATTTTGTTGAAAATATCATTCCAAGATATTTATATGAATTAACTACTTGAACGTCTGCATTTCCATAAGACCATTTTTCACACACTGATAGGTGGCCACCCATTCTAAAGACAACTATATTTGTCTTATCCAAGTTATCTGATAAACCTAAGCGATCTGCTTCTTCTTTCAATACATTTAGTTGGTTTTGCAAACCTACAACTGTTCCGGACAGAAGAACAACATCATCAGCATACAGTAATAAAACTAATTCAGCTGCTCCAGGTATTATCTGGATACCATATCTGCCTTTGCGGGACAGTTCCACTGCCAGTTCGTTTATGAAAAAAGAAAACAACTGTGGACTCAACAAGCTCCTTGTTTTACACCATTTGGACAATCAAAATAATCTGAATACTCACTCTTCACACGCACACATGCCAGCACTGAGTTGTAGACCCCTCTAATAGCCATGTACAATTTACTATTAACACCACTTTTACGGAGTACATTCCACAGAGCATTCCGATTTACCGAGTCAAAGGCCTTCTTGAAATCTACAAATGCAATGTAGAGCTTCGACTTACAGAGTAGATGTTTTTGAATCAAAGAATATAGTGTAAATATATGGTCTATGGTGCTGTAACTGGTTCTAGAACCTGCTTGTTCTTCCACTATTTTTTCTTCAGTTTCAGCCCATTCAGTTAATCTTGTATTTAGTATGTGAGTGTAGATTTTACTTAAAATGCTGGTAAGTGATACTCCACGATAGTTGTCGGGATTGTTCACGTCTCCTTTTTTATGGATTGGTACAATAATTGATTTAGCCCACTCTGATGGAAAGATACCATTATCAAAAAGCTGGGCAAATAAATGAACAAGGAAATCGATTACAGTTGTGTTTGCATTCTTCAACATTTCTGCTATGATTCTATCTGGTCCTGCACTCTTTCCTAATTTTAAATGTTTAATACCAGCAACGACTTCTTCACTGGAAATAGGTTGATTAAATAATGGCTCAATTTCATTCTCTTCTACCACACCGGTCTCTTCTTCCATACTTTTATTATCAAAACTATGAAAAACGCCCCAAAAATGGTCATGCCACTGTTGAACTGAGATTTCGTTATACACAAAACTCTTTTTATTTACAGATCTTATCACTGACCAGAACATTTTAGAATCACTGACTGAATTTTTCATTTCTTTAACCTACTTTCTTTAAACTCCAGTTCCTTTGTTTTCCTTAGCGTAACATACTCTTTACGTGATACAGCGTATTCTTCTCTTTTCTTACTTTTATCCTTGGCTGTTTTGCATCTCTGAAATCTTTTTAATAACCTTTTAACTTCCTGTTTCTTTCGTTCGCACTCATTGTCAAACCAGTCATTGTATGTTCTGCTGCCTCTACAAATAACTCGAACCATACAAGCTGCGGCTCCGCACAAAGCACTGACAAATTTATCTAGACTCTCATTCACATTGATTTGTAATAATTGACGCGCTTCCTGCATGCTGTCTAGAAATTCATCACATTCAAGTTCATTTCTGAATATACCAGCATATTCATCAGCCCAGACAATTTTTTCTTCACGTTGTTCTGGTGAATACCTCTTCTCTAATTTACAACAATTACTTCTCCATATAGCTTCAGTTGGTAAGTGCCATGAATAAATGCAATCACCAATGTGTGAAATCAAAGTTTGACAACAAGCCATTGTGAACCAGTACGTAATCGATCACACTACATCCGTTTGGAGACACAAAAGTATACTCACCCTCACTATCACCATCACAAAAACCATTTAAAATGTTCAAGTCAAACATGATACAGAAATCCAACAATGTTTTGCCAACATTGTTGATAACTGAGTCTTTAGAGCAACGTATGCAATTGTCGTCATCAACATTGATATTCTCCATACAGCTCACATAGTTTGTCATAATTTCATTTTCAGCTTGTTTGCAACCTGTTCTGGCATTCGAATCTCCCATAACCATAAAATAAACTGTATCCATTTCTTTTTCAAACTTTTGAAGTAAGGCATCTTCCATTATTAGAACACCATCTTTGATCAATTTATCGTTGTATAACGGCCTCCTTCTGGGACCACATAGCAAGCAACCAAGACTACATCTTTATCAGTGTTAAATATACTTTTATCTAGTTTTACTGCAATAGCATTGTCACAACTAAGCTTTGTTTCTTTAACCTCGTTATGTAAACTCTTCCTTATTAACAACAACACACCTCCTGACTTCCTTCCATGAGCTGATAGTTTTTGGCTGGTACAGGAAACTTCAGATAATCAGTGAATATATTGCTATAGTCAAATGACAAGTCGAGGAAGGTTTCAGTGAGAGAAACAAAATCAAATGTATTTACATAATTCATGAAAAAAGCATCCTGTAACTTACTTTATAAGTTCTCGACATTGTAATTAAGAAATTTCCACTGAGTTGGATGGTCGGACCTGTCCTATTCATTTTTTGAGTCGGTTGAACGCAGGTTCCTGTCGTTCACACCACCACATGTCCCTTTGCCTCGACCCGAACCTGTGAACCTGTTTGACTTGTTTCCTATAGGCGTGTGTGTGTGGAGAGAGAGAGAGAGAGAAGAGAGAGAGAGAGAGAGAGAGAGAGAGAGAGAGAAGAGAGAGAGAGAAACTCGTGAACTCGTGACTTTAATGTGAGGCCTCCAGCCTATCCACATGAGACACGTAACATGAAATTGTTTATGCTATTGAAAATGAATGATTTATATAGAATATTTTTTAAAGGATGTTTATTTAGCGGTAACAAAAGTAACAAACTTTGGTTTACAACATTTCATTACAACTGTTCCTCTGTAAAACGTAAAGCGTTATGTGCAAACATAGCAATATCTCTCATAATGACAGAGAGAGAGAGAGAAAGAAAGAGAGAGAAGAAAGAGAAGAGAGAGAGAGAGAGAAAAGAGAGAGAGAATGGTTGGAGAGAGAGAGAGAGAGAGAGAGAGAGAGAGAGAGAGAGAATGGTTTGAGAAAGAGAGAGAGAATGGTTGGAGAGAGAGAGAGGAGAGAGATGTTGGAGAGAGAGAGAGAGAGAATGGTTGGAGAGAGAGGAGAGAGAGAGAATGGTTGGAGAGAGAGAGAGAAAGTGAGAGAAGAGAGATGGTTGGAGAGAGAGAGAGAGAGAGAGAGAGAGAGAGAGAAAGGTGGAGAGAGAGAGAGAGAGAGAGAAATGGTTGGAGAGAGAGAGAGAGAGAGAGAGAGAGAATGGTTGGAGAGAGAGAGAGAGAATGGTTGGAGAGAGAGAGAGAGAGACAGAATGGTTGGAAGAGAGAGGAGAGAGAGAGAGAGAGAGAGAGAGAGAGAATGGTTGGGGAGAGAGAGAATGGTCGGAGAGAGAGAGAGAGAGAGAGAGAGAGGAGAGAGAGAGAGAGAGAGAGAGAGAGAGGAGAGAATAATGAAGGAATAATGGTTTATTCATATAGGCCTCAGCCCTTATGAAGGGGCAAATACAGATATAACACTTCGTCATGCCATATAAAAGAAGTACTGTTACTACGGCTATGGCAGGCACATCACGCAACACTATGAAGTAGCTATTTCTCTATACTTAAACGCCTTATATATAAGCAACGACAAAACTTTTTACGTACAACATCAGGTTCAGTGCATACCATCATTAAACTTAAGGTTCTCAATAGTATTTAGGTTCCAGATATTTCTCTCTAATTTCTTTCAACCGTTGACATCAAACACAACAATGAAGATCTCTGGAAGCAGTGGCCAAGCAGATTCTGCGGAGGAAGTGGGGCTGGATTGGACACACTCTCAGGAAGCCAGCATCCAGCACCACACGCAAAGCCCTGACCTGGAATCCGCAGGGGAAAAGGAAGAGAGGCCGACCTCGCAGCAGCTGGAGGCGAGACACTGAGACAGAGATAAAGAGGCAGGGGACCAACTGGACAGGCATTCAGCGAGCAGCCCAGAACCGAGTGCGATGGCGGAGTGTTGTCGATGGCCTATGCTCACCCTTGAGCTATGGGCCTAAGTGTGTAAGTGTTTGACATCAAAGAACGAATGTAAGAGAGAGAGAGAGAGAGAGAGAGAGAGAGAGAGAGAGAGGGGGGGGTGCAGGACCAATGCACTGAAAGATACTGCATAGTGTAAAATTCATTCATCAATGTCACTGCTGTTGTTTTTTTTTATTGTTGTTGTTGTTATTGCTGTTGTTGTTGTTGTTGTTTGTTGATGTTGATGTTATTGTTGTTGCTGTTGTTGATGCTGATATTGTGTTTTCGAATACCATAACTTGAAGAATCAAAGAACAGGGGAAAATTATTTTTCAAGGAAATATGACTATTGCGCACAAGACTAGTACGAGAAAGGAAAACAAGAGCGTCAATTTTCCCATTGGACTCACATGTGACGAATACCATCAACTGCAGCATGAAGGGCACAGAATGGTTGGGTTGGAAGAAGGGCAAATATCTGAGAACAATTCAAGCAACAACGTTTGATCGAATTTACGAGAAACACAAAACGTGATAATAGCAGTCAGCATAATCGACACAGACAACACAAGAAGTTCTCATTTCTACGGATGTTGTGACCAGACCTTTCTTTAATTGCTTTGCCATAGTTCTCATTTATGCAGATGTTGTGACCAGACCTGTCTTTAATTGCTTTGCCATAGTTCTCATTTCTACAGATGTTGTGACCAGTCCTTCTTTAATTGCTTGCCATAGTTCTCATTTCTACAGATGTTGTGACCAGACTTTTCTTCAACTGCTTTGCCATAGTTCTCATTTCTACAGATGTTGTGACCAGTCCTTTCTTTCACTGGCTTGCCATGTTGTCAGGGCATCCTTCACATTCCTCTTCCTCTCCTCCTCCAGTCCCCCTGTTCTCTTTATTCTCTTGCTGCCATGGCTACCCCTTCCTTTTGCTGTTTTCCTTTTCTTCCTTTTGCTTCCAGTCTTTGCAGTAGTCTAGAGTGTCCTGACCTTAATTATTGCCATTCTGTCTCTCTCCTTCTCTCTCTCTCTCTCTCTCTCTCTCTCTCTCTCTCTCTCTCTTTCTCTCTCTCCTCTTCCTCTCCCTCCTTCTCTCTTCTCTCTCTCTCTCTCTCCTCTCTCTCTCTCTCTCTCTCTCTCTTCTCTCTCTCTCTTCTCTCTCTCTCTCTCTCTTCTCTCTCTCTCTCTCTCTCTCTGCCGAACAACCATAAGCCATCTGCTGACTTCTGCAAAGATGGGCTCATTACAGAAATCTGTCTGTGCGTCGGTTCTTAGGGAAACCGGTACAGTACACTAGAAGCTTCTCTTCATTCAAGTTGTTATTGGACTTTGCCCCAAAAGCAAGCGTAATTAGAACAGTAACAAATAGAATACACAGTGTCTGTAAATGCCGTTGGCTCATTGGAATAACCGTTTTTTTTTTTAATGCCAACAGTTCCAGAAAAGTTTCGGTTCCAGTACAAAGTTTGTGTTTGCTTACGCTGCACTCTTTTCAGCCATTAGAACGGACCCATGTGCGCACGAGCGTGGGACAACATTCACACATTTGAGAGAGACGAGAGAGGGGAAGGCGGGTTGGCCATGGTAAGAGACAGACACTGACGCTGAAAGATGTATTCATAGAGGTCAACACCCCTGAGAGAGAGAGAGAGAGAGAGAGAAGAGAGAGAGAGAGAGAGAGGGAGAGAGAGAGAGAAGAGAGAAGACAGACAGACAGACAGACAGACATACAGACAGACAGACAGACAGGGGGGGGGGAGAGGGAGGGAAACAAACAGAAAAAGGCAGATGAGACCTTTGAGGAAAAGTCATTTAATGAAAGGCACAAAAAGACCTCGTGGATTCCTTTTCCCACGTGTTTTCGTGCGTGAATGAGGGCTCTCTCTCTCTCTCTCTCTCTCTCTCTCTCTCTCTCTCTCTCTCTCTCTCTCTCTCGCTCTCTCTCTCTCTCTCTCTCTCCTCTCTCTCTCTCTCTCTTCTTAATTTAAAGTGATAAATGTACCACTTTAGAAAGCACCCGAATCTTTATAACTGGCAACCTGCCAAACGGAGTCAGTTGCCCTTTCTTTCTCTAAATGTTAGAATTCTCGTCATAGTAACAGTTTCCCTTCAACGTTTCCTATAGCTTTACTAGATCTACTGAGAGTTGTATAGCCCGACTTTTAGTATTGATTATTCGTCCAACTTTGCTTGTGCTAGATCGTTAAACTTTTTAAGGAAATGCCAAACTTAAAGTTTATCATGGAAATACACGAACGTGCAAACACACACACACACACACACACACACACACACACACACACACACACACACACACACACACACACACCACTCACTCACCACACCACACACACACACACACACACACACACACACACACACACACCACACACACACTCACACACACACACACACACACCACACACACACACACACACACACACACACACACACACACACACACACACACACACACACACACACACGCCCCGCACGCACGCACGCACGCACGCATGCAGGGTGATTACTTAGATTCGCTTTCTTCACACATGTGTGCAAAACCAAGTGAAAGAAATAACGAAAGAAAAGAACTGGGGAAGTTCAACGGGGAAAGAAACCCTCTTAGGACAAGGACGCAAGGAACGGGTACCAATAGGATTAGTCTTTCATCGATTCCTGTTTCTCTGTCCATATCCTGGGTTCGCTGCATGGTTTTGCATCACTGGTAAGGAAGGCAAAGAAACAGAGCACATTCCAAGATTCAGTGATCCAAATTTAAGAAAAAAAAATTGCTGTTAAAAAGGAAAGAAACTAAAAAGAAAGGAAGAAGAAAGAAAGAAAGAAAGAAAGAAAAGAAAGAAAGATAGAAAGAAAGTAAGAAAAAAAAAGAAAGAAGGAAAGAAAGAAAGAAAGGAAAAGCAACACCACCTGAACAAGTCATGAGCTCCAGTAGGATTTATTATCCACGATTACCTCCCCCTACCCCCCCCCCCTTTTTTTTTGTTGTTGTTGTTGTGTTGTTGTTGTTTGATTTACATTGACCACCACTTCGTCTCTTACACCGTGTAAGATCACAAATTATGGTAAAAACACGTTGAACATTAGATTCATTCATTCATTCATTCATTCATCCATCCATCCATCCATCCATCCATTCATCCATCCATTCATTCATTTATTCCTTCATTCTAACAAACCACTACTCCCCTTCCTTAACTTCGTTCCCCCGGCCCCATTCCCCTTTTCCTGGCTTTCCCTGCTTACCTCTGTTTTCCCTTCTGTCCTTGTTTCTTAGCAGTTTGGGCGTTTGATCAAGAGACACTGTGATACATTTTAATATGGTGAAGGAGGTTTGTGAAAGACAGACCAGAAGTCACGCAGATACCTTAGAACTGGTTCCTTTGTGGAGATACTAGGCAGTCAGATTGTTGCTACAATGAAGTCACGAGAATAGAATCTACAAGCCTTTGTACAGCTCTTGAAGAGAATCCCAAGGGCAAATAACATCGGGTACTTAACAGTACCCCCACCTTGTTTTGCCATTTCTGCTATTCTTGAAGGTTTTTACGCCCTGTCTCCGTGCTCCTTGCTGACTGGCAGTACTAAGGGTTCCTTGTTCAAAGTCTGGGCAAGTTTGAAGTCTCTTGGAGGAATGGAGATTCGTTATGTTGACACAGAACACATATCCACGTCTGGAAGTTGACAACGAGAATCGATGCTAACAGAAATGAATGTCATGGTGGTGGGTTGTGGACGGTGAGGAACAGGAGGTGAAGAAATGTCCTTATTCTGCGACTGTTATTTTTCATTTCGCTGTACTGACATCCTTTCAGAGAAGAAGTGTGTTTAACTCTCTCTCTCTCTCTCTCTCTCTCTCTCTCTCTCTCTCTCTCTCTCTCTCTCTCTCTCTCTCTCTCTCTGTCACCAGATCGAGGACAAAATACTTTTTTTTTTATTGTTTGTCCATCCTATAAAGATTTAAGAGATAAACACATTTTGCCCGTGTGTGCAGACACACGTCTATAACAGGCCGGCCACTACACAATGCTTTGCACAGCAGTGGACCAGCGGTGAGCAAGGCAACAGTAGTACATGCCATGGAGAGGTGTCTGCACATGACTATTACAGGGAGTGGTTTGTTCCCCACATATTTCATGTTGTTCCCATCACACATGACTATTGCAGGGACTGGCTTGTTCACAGCAAATTTCATAGTGTTCCCATCACACATGAGTACTGCAGGGACTGGCTTGTTCACAGCAAATTTCATAGTGTTCCCATCACACATGAGTATTGCAGGGAGTGGTTTGTTCACAGCACATTTCATAGTGTTCCCATCACCGGTCTCCTTCTGGCTGAGTTGTCGTGCTACTCTTTGTCTGTGTAAGGTCTCTTGTGGCTTGCGGTTGGACACGTTTACCTCCGCGATAATTCATTCACTTATTCATCCGTCATGTTTATCGTTGTTCTAAAAATCTATATTGTACAGGAACTAGGACACAGACACAGACAATGTTTACATGAAAAAAGGCCATTAAGATGTGTGAAAGGGCTTTACGACGTGTGAAACAGAGAGAGGGGGGGGGAAGGGGAGAGAAGAGAGAGAGAGAGAGAGAGAGAGAGAGAGAGAGAGAGGAGAGAGACAGACAGATGGACAGACAGACAGACAGACAGACAGACAGACAGAGCGACAGACAGACAGACAGATAGGCAGAAAGGCAGACAGACAGACAGATAGATAGAATACGAATATGAATACGAATATTTTATTGATTATAAAGGATAGGGTCTCAGCCTTTTTACACGATGCCCTCACTGGCGAGCCTTATTTTGATGAGACCTTCTATAGTAGTGTCAGTTTATTCATGATTTGCACATGAAGACAGCTTCACTGAGATGACATTTGAGCCTTAAAGGGAGAATGTCCAGTTGCTTATGATCATTAAGGAAAAGAGAAGATGATTTGAGAAGGGTAACCCTGAGAGATCGTCTATATAGCTTTGAAGTGGTTTTAGACATTGTCACTAGCATGTTGATATGTAATCAATGTCTGGCTGGATGTACGCATAAAATAACATAGCTTTCGGATATGGTGATCTCGAAAGTGCTTTAGTCTGTTGAGATGAGTTTTGATTATATTTTATTTAGCTTGTTGATTGATGATTGATTGATTGATTGATTGGTTGGTTGATTCATTTATTTCCTTGTTTATTTATTTATGTATTTATTCAGGTGTTTCTTTATTTGTTTAGTCAGTTAGCTGGTTACTCATATTAATGCATACTATAGAAACATGTTTCAATCCAGATAGATTACTTTTAACGGTTAGTCCTGATAATTCACAAGAATTGATTTCATCAATGATTTATCGGAGAGAGAGAGAGAGAGAGAGAGAGAGAGAGAGAGAGAGAGAGAGAGAGAGAGAATGAGAGAGAGAGAGAAAGACAGAGAGAGAGAGAGAGACAAACAGACAGACGGACAGAGACAGAGACCGAGAGACAGAAGCAGAGAGAGAGAGAGGCAGAGAGAGAGAGAGGCAGAGAGAGAGACAGAGAGAGAGACAGAGAGAGGTGGGGGCAAAGGAGTTAGTATGAACTGCACATAAAATGGCCACCATTTATAGCACGCTACTATTCATGGTGAAACAAAGAAGCATACACACAAACAAACCAACGGCATTGCACAATGATAAAACACATTCTGTCTGATCTCTAGTCCTGTCGGAGAACACTGATTTTGTTTGTGCAGAACATGAGAAGATGAAAACCGAAAGGAAAATGACAAACTGCGTTTTACTTTCTGAGGGAGTTTACAGAAATCGGCACAGTATGTAATCAAGTTATGCTGTTGATAGTCAAAGAAATCAAGCAGGGCTTCAGGTAAATGGACAAAAACTTATGAACACATTAAAACGTCAATACAGACAAAAACTTGTGAACACATTAAAACGCCAAAACAGACAAAAACTTATAACACATTAAACGCCAAGACAGACAAAAACTTATGAACACATTCAAACGCCAAGACAAACACTCATGAACACATTAAAACGCCAATACAGACAAAGACTTATGAACACATTAAAACGCCAGGACAGACAAAAACTTATGAACACATTAAAACGCCAAGACAGACAAACACTCATGAACACATTAAAACGCCAAGAAGGGTTCTACTCACGAACCAAAAGACTGACCTGAAAGAAAGCTCTTCACCATTCGTGCACAGTTACACATACTTTATCGCTAATGAAACCAAACAACAACAACAGCAACAACAGCAACAACAACAATAACAACAAGAAGAAATAGCAGCCAGCCAGCCAACCAACCAACCAATCAAGAAATAAAAGCTTGAATAATCTAGTTTCTGATTCATCCTTCTTGCTGTTCATACATTATTTATCTGAAAATACATGAACAAAACAAACAAATGAATAGATAAACACACAAGTAAACAAACAAATAAGAAGATAGATAAATATTTTGACGGGTCTCTATAGGTTACAGGTCAGAAAGAAATATTCTATTAATACATACTACAGATTTTACAATCACCATTACTCACGACCTTTTTTGATTGGTAGTATTTCTGTGCGCAGTTGACACTCTCGTCGCATCCACCCTGGGGTAAAAGTCGATGAAAGCACCCCGTAACCCCTCTACGGCCTCCTCTGCTCTCTGTCCTACAGTTTCTATGCCCACAGGAGATACACATCTGGCGATCTGCTGACGACATAATGCAGATGGCCCATGCATGTAACATGAGCATAGTGTGCAGATGGATGTTGCAGTAAAAAGGTTTACGTGGTTCCTACTTTATGCCTTTGCTCGCCTTGCATTTGAAAGGTCAGGATCTATTAGAACACACACACACACACACACACACACACACACACACACACACACACACACACACACACACACACACACACACACTATTACACAGACAGACAGGCAGACAGACAGACTCTCTCTCTCTCTCTCTCTCTCTCTCTCTCTCTCTTTCTGAAACCAATTCATTGTGAGATTAACTCATAGTTGTACTGACCAGACATACACACACACACACACACACACACACACACACACACCACACCACACACACACACCTCTCTCTCTCTCTCTCTCTCTCTCTCTCTCTCTCTCTCTCTCTCTCTGCAAGGCGAGCAAAGGCATAAGGAAGAAAGGTGGCAGAGTGGTTAAGACGTTCGCCTGCCAATCCAATGTGTGAGAAGTGCGTGGGTTCGAGCCCTGCCTTTCTCGCCCTTTCTTTCCCAGTTTGAATGACAAATCGAACTGAACGTCAAGTCCATCGGATGGGGACTATAAGCGAGTCAGACCCGTGTGCCTTCCTGGCCCCCTGCACACGTTAAAGAACCCACGGCAGTTGAAAATCGAATAGAGCAGGGGGTTCCCCGCTGCCCTGGTAAAATTGATGTAGATTGAAGATAGCTGCCTGGTATTTCTTACCAAGCCACAAAAATTGTCACTTACTGTTATCGTGTGCCATCGTGTACCGGTGGAAATGGAGGACATGTATAAACATTGCATGCATCCTATGTGTGAAACTGGAGGAATAAATGAGATAAATGAAAATCAGTGACTGATATTTGAATGGTACGGGAAACGACTGAATGAGCGCCAGTAGGCTGCTCTTCGGCCGGCTCTACCTGGGTAGGCAGCCCGTTGAGTGAGTGAAGTAGTGTATTTATTGTAAAGCGCTTAGAGCTTGGTCTGTGACCGAGGATAGGCGCTATATAAATACCCAATATAATAATATAATAATAATAATAATCTCTCTCTCTCTCTCTCTCTCTCTCTCTCTCTCTCTCTGAAACCAATTCATTGTGAGATTAACTCATAATTGTACTGACCACGCACGCACGCTCTCTCTCTCTCTCTCTCTCTCTCTCTCTCTCTCTCTGATTGCGCACGTGTGTGTGGTGTGTGTGTGTGTGTGTGTGTGTGTGTGTGTGTGTGTGTGTGTGTGTGTGTGTGTGTGTGTGTGTGTGTATGTGCGTGCGTGCGTGTGCGGGGATATATGATGGTATCTTTTGATTAACTCTCTCTCTCTCTCTTCTCTCTCTCTCTCTCTCTCTCTCTCTCTCTCTCTCTCTCTCTGTATCAGCGCTGTCTGACGTTTGGCACATATATGTTGTCCCCCCCCCCCCCTTTCCCTTCCTCATTGCCAATTCGTGTATATTGTAGACGACCTTGAAAGGCACAACAGGACGTAGCCATAGCCAAAAGAATAATAAGACAGTGTATTGACCACAGCAATATCCCCCACCTCCTGCTCCCCCCTCCCTTCCCTTCCTCATTGCCAATTCGTGTCTATTATAGACGACCTTGAAAGGCACAACAGGACGTAACCATAGCCAACAGAATAATAAGACAGTGTATTGACCACAGCAATATCCGCTGAGGCCAGTAGAATAACAAGACAGTGTATTGCCCACAGCAATATCCGCTGAGGGCAGTAGAATAACAAGACAGTATATTGACCACAGCAGTATCCGCTGAGGCCAGTAGAATAACAAGACAGTATATTGCCCACAGCAATATCCGCTGAGGCCAGTAGAATAACAAGACAGTGTATTGCCCACAGCAGTATCCGCTGAGGCCAGTAGAATAACAAGACAGTGTATTGACCTCAGCAATATCCGCTGAGGCCAGTAGAATAACAAGACAGTGTATTGACCTCAGCAATATCCGCTGAGGCCAGCAAGTGTCCATCGTGCGGCTGTCCTCTCTAATTGTCTGTCTGACACCTTGTTAGTGAGAGCATCCTCCCCTCAGGGGAGCGGCGGAATATTCAATAAGATTCAAGTGGGAGGGGGGGGGTTGGGGAGAGAGAGAGAGAGAGAGAGAGAGAGAGAGAGAGAGAGAAAAGAGACAGACAGACAGACAGACAGACAGACAGACAGATAGATGGACAAAGAGACAGACAGACTGACAAATATGATCTTCGACCACGAAACGAGTCGCTTGTCATAACTTAAGCGTTTCTGAGATATACATATTTTCCTAAAGTATTTTTTCTGCTCTTTTCAATGGTGAAAACCATTTTAAATCGGGCTTTTACTTTTCAAGATACAGTGTTTTGAAGATGGTAACCCTCTGAGAAGCGCTGTGGAGAAAAAAAGAACAAAACCAGATGCACACATTCATCATAATTTTAACATTATTAGGTGTTTTAAAATGTCATTTTAATACAGAAAGCAGTCAAATATATACACAATTCACTTAGTGTATTTTGCGCAGGAAAACTTATAGTATCAGCAAGGGTCAAAATCTCAAAATCGCCTTCTGACACCCCTACTGCCTATTTTGGCTGCTAACTGAAAACCCGGAGAGATGACAAGCGACTCGTTCCGTGGTGGAAGGTCACAAATAGGTAGACAGACAGTTTCATTTAAACTAATACGTCTCTACATTTGACTACCTAACCCACCTCACCATGTCGATCTAGAACTTCAAAAGGTGTGTTTCAGCTATGTGGAAGATAAACAAGACAGAATAAGCCGGCCCTTGCGACTGAAACTTTCAAAGCAAGGTGACTCCGCTAGCCAGGTCAGACTTCAGCAGACCTACTGATACTTTACAAGGTGGATATATAGAAACTAAAACCACAGATGGGAGAATACTATAAAGAAAATATTTCAATCCAGTGAAGAACTCGATATATTATGGACCTGCGCTCGGTTCAAACTTCATGTGTACAAAATCGTTTGGGAAATAAAATATAACAGCCCATTAGGGAATTCTGTCTCTGTGTGGTACCACAAATATTCTGCGATCTACTAGGTGATGATCCCCGTTCTCCCCCTTAAAATATCTAGGCAGGAAATGTTAAGGAAAAAAAATTGCTGAAGGAAATTACGCAATATAATATATCGAAGAAAATATCCACGTTACTTTCTTTCTTCCGTTTTTCTTCTAGTTGCTTGCTTTTTTCTTTCTTTCTTTCTTTCTTTCTTTCTTTCTTTCTTTTTCTCGTTCTTTTCTTTCTTTCTTCAATATTCAAGAATCTACGACAAACATTAACTACGCTAAAAAAATTAAGTCTCACATAGGAGATGAATTTCCTCTCTGAAACAGTTCCTCAAGAATTCTAAAGAAAGTTGGATAGTGTAATATAAAAAAAAATACTCAGGACATACCAGAGTCTCTCAACATCATTACTAAAGAAAGCAATGAATCTGAATAATCCAAAGAAGTTCCACTCAAGATGACCAATCGTTGCTGTCGATGGTCACAAAAACGTACTTCTGAAATAGTTTTCAATAAGTATTGATTGGCGACCACGAAATCAAAAATGTCAAATGAAGACAGTCACCAATTAAATTACACGAAGACTTATTGGTACAAACAAACATTGTGTGGTATTAATTTTCCGACCACGAAATCAAAGATGTCAAACGAAGACAGCTACAAATTAAATTACACAAAGAATTATTAGTACAGACATTGAAAAATATATTCTGCAAGAAAGAGAGAAATTCAAGCCAACACAATTTATGGGTGGGCAAGAGAGAGAGAGAGAGAGAGAGAGAGAGAGAGAGAGAGAGAGAGAGAGAGAGAGAGAGAGAGAGAGAGAGACAAACAGAAAGACAGACAGAAGGACGAACAGACTGAGAGATGAAAGGAAAAATACGACACATTTACGCATACACAGGCCGAAAGCAAAATGGCAAAGAATTATGGCAATTTCGGCAAAGACTAAGCCATGCAATTACAGACGAAAGCTTGATGGAAACAATTAATCCTTCTTGCTCTAATTTGGCGGTTGATCTCCGAACTAATTCTTACATCTGAAATATTCAATCCTAATCTCGGGGAAGAAAAGGGGGGTGGGGAGGGGAAGGTGGAATTGCGACAGCTTCGTTGTCAATCGTCATATATAAGCTTTCTAGCTCGATCATTCACTTAGTCAATAAAGGAAACTGTATTTTTAATACTCTTTTTTATCTACAGAAATGAGGCTGTCACACACACACACACACACACACACACACACACACACACACACACACACACACACACACACACACACACACACACGCACGCACGCACGCAGCACGCACGCACGCACGCACAGACAGACAGACACACACACACACACACACACACACACACACACACACACACACACATCTTTATCAAAGAGTCTAATAAGTAAGTACTTATTGTTTCTCACATTTATCATCTCATACTTATGAGGTTACTTTTAAGCGAGTCAATCATTTACCTACAGCAACATTTACATAAAATACACGAAAGGACCATCTTCATCCGTCCCCTACCCCTCACTCTTCTCTCCCACATCAACACCATTTGTAGTTGTAGTTTTCTGGCTGTATCATTAGTGTATGGTTTGTTTGGTCTGTTTCTTTGTTTTTGGGGTGATGAGGTGGTGTCGTTTTTCCGTCTAATATCACCTAGAGTGGATAGACGTTAAATCTGAAACTAACTAACAGAGAGAGAGAGAGAGAGAGAGAGAGAGAGAGAGAGAGAGAGAGAGGGGGGGGGGGGAGGGGTAAAGGAAAAGAAGAAAAAAGACAGGTTTTCGCGTGAACAAACACAATAAAAAGAAAAGCAAATAAAACGAAAATGAAACAGATCACAGAAGGCAAAAAAATCGATGCCCTCTGGCCTAATCACTTCATCCCCTTTGTAAATCCCTGCACCTGAGCTACTTCGACCTCCTTTCCTCTCTCTTCGGTTCTAATTCTCTAACAAAACAGAAACATCCCAAGTCTTAATCCTTTGGGAAATTCAACAGCGGAAATTCAACACTGGCTTGTGCAGCTTCGTTGAAGAGCTGATTTGAACTTGACCTGGGAGGTCACATTGAACATGTTGGCTAATGAGTACATTTGGTGGAGTCTGTCTCTCCCGACTGTGGTATTCCTCTTACATGATAATTTCAATACAACGAAATACAAAGCAGTGTATTTATCCCAGTAATATGGTGATCAAACGAATGGATGGAAAATGATACTGGTCAATCTTTTTTTGTGTGTGTGTTTGTGGAGGACGGTCCCCTTTTTTCTTTTTAATCTTTAACAACTATTTCAAAATCCACGTTCATTATCAACATTCAACTCTCATACTGAGGAGTGATAAAACCCTTGAAAAAATGTGGAGCAAAGACAATGCAGGAATTAACTGACATTCATAGGAAGAGTTCTCTAAAATTTGGTTTTTGATTAAAAACTACTGGGACAAAAAAAATAGTACGTGTTAACGGAAAAGTAAATTACACCTTCATGAAATGGTACGGACATGTGTCCCGTTCAGCAGGCATTGCAAAGACAATCCACAAGGAACAGTCAGAGGAAGCCGCAAGAGAGGAAGACAAAGGAAGAGGTGGGAGGACAATATCCGAGAGTGGACTGGAATGAGCCTGGTGGAATCTCAGCAAGCGATGGAGGACAGGGACACATGGAGGAGAGTGGTGGCCGGATCATCAGGGGTGCCCCAACGACAACAGACGATGTCAAGGGATATTTAGGTAAAAAAATTACACCTGGTAGAGACAGAAAAGGTCAACTAGTGTAGTAAATACAGATTTAAGATTCAAAATGTGTTTACACATGCTTCGTTGTGTGTGAACTGTCGGAAGTTCCATCGTGCACTTAATAAAACAGATACAGGAGCAGCTCCAATGATCCAGAGAGAAATCATCAGATAAGCATCATTCATTTTTTTTTTATCAAGAACACACTTCAGTTGTAATACTTCACAAATGAATCACAGCGTTTCAGCAAAAGTAGCCAGTCCACAGACTTTTTCATACTCTCTGGAATACTTATACAATGTTTGGTAATTAGTCTGTTTGAGGAAACGAGAATGGCGATATGGGTTAAGATGGGCAACAATTTTATGTTCAGTGTTAGTTTGTTCACCCCTCTCAGAGCTGCCTTCGACGAGGTGACAGCCCTGATATGGTCCTTGGTGGTCGCCTTGGTTATAAGCAACATAATCTCTCTTTCTGTGGCTTCTTCTGTCTGTCTCTGTCGTTCCCTCCTCCTCCTCCTCCCTCTCTTCTCTCTCTCTCCTCTCTCTCTCTCTCTCTCTCTCTCTTCTCTCTCTCCCCTCCTCTCTGTTAGTTTCTGCTGTCTGTCTGTCTGTCTCTCTGTCTCTGTCTCTTTGTCTGTCTGTTTGTCTGTCTTCTTCTTCTCTGTCTCTGTCTCTGCTCTCTCTCTCTCTCTCTCTCTCTCTCTCTCTCTCTCTCTCTCTCTCTCAGTTTACCACGATTAATTCCCTTTTTTGGATCCTCTTCTGTCTTTTAAAAAGGGAGTGGAATTCAAGACCCAAATCACATACTGACACCCATGGACCAAACAGACCAACCCAAATCACATACTGACACCCATGGACCAAAAACCAACCCAATCAATACTGACACCCATGGACCAAACAGACCAACCCAAATCACATACTGACACCCATGGACCAAACAGACCAACCCAAATCACATACTGACACCCATGGACCAAACAGATCAACCCAAATCACATACTGACACCCATGGACCAAACAGACCAACCCAAATCACATCTGACACCCATGGACCCAACTGATCAACCCAAATCACATACTGACACCCATGGACCAAACTGACAACCCAAATCACATACTGACACCCATGGACCAAACAGACCATCCCAAATCACATACTGACACCCATAGACTAAGAACCAACAAATCACATACGAACCATGACTAACACCAACCAATCACATACTGACACCCACGGACTAAACAGACCAACCCAAATCACATACTGACACCCACGGACTAAACAGACCATCACGTTAGGCGTCTGCGAGACAAGTAGTCTCTCAGGTGTTATCTCCATTATCGATCTAGAGAGACATAGAGAGTGATAGTCGGTGAGTTTGTTTCCTGACCAAATCAGTTCAAAAGCACATTTAATTAGATTTTTTTTAACGAATATAGATATAATGTTTAATGCCGTTATTACACACACCACACACACACACACACACACACACACACACACACACACACACACACACACACACACACACACACAACAACACATACATACATACAAACACACACTTATTTGAACTTCTCTCTTTTCTTTAATCTTGAATTTATCTTTTTGATATGTTTGTAATTTTCTATTCTGTAA
>CM065727.1:65418181-65420681 GCA_033310375.1 Conus canariensis
TGCACTTTTTTTTATTTTTTTTTTATTTTGGGGGGGGGGGGGGGGGGGGGGAGTTATAATGTCAGTGAATGAGTTTCTGAGAGTGTAACTAACTGTAGTTCTTATCCTCCATTTTCGATCACTCGTGATTGAAGGATTTTTGTGGAAATTATCACATTTAAGAATATCTATTTTGTTATTAGTGGAATAGTTTTTTTTTTTTTTCATTTATGGGATAGTCTACTGAAGCGAACATGAACAACTGCACCTACAAGGGAAAAAATAGGTGAGAAATATTAATGCCACTACATAGTTACCGGTAAGAAAAATGCTTTAAAAAAAAATCAAAATCGATTGAGAGTTAAAGGTCTACTTTAGAGATTTTCGATAATTTGTTAAAAACAGGTCTACATGTCATATAACTACAGTATGGTATTCATTAAAAAAAAATCGCCGGAAGAATTTAATAGATAAAAAACGACTTTTGCACACTGTTCAAACCCCGCGCGGTAGACCGAAAACCGTGACGTCACTTGATGGACCGCGACCTACACAACATGGCAACGCCAGATGAAATCAACACGAGTTGCGATCCCCCACAGCCGAAAAAGTCACGAGGGGTGGCAGATATTGTGCTGTAGGCGAGTGCAGCAGCTCAGCAGGAGACAGATATTCTTTGCACACATTTCTGTTTGATCCAGATACTCGAAAGAAGTGGATTCGGTTCGTGCAACCATGCCGGGCCACTAAGTTCTTTTCACCACGTCAGTTCCAGCTGGACCGCGGAAACGAGCTATTCCGACAATTGCCGAGCCCGTTCGCGTGGATCAAAAACTTCGTCTGCATTGTGCGCGTATACTTTGAAGGCGGAGGGGTAAGCTCGTACAGATGAGTACGAGATAGTCGCACGTTTATTCTGTTCTTATCTATGGACAGATCACACTTGTTAAATTGAATGAACGCGTTAAGGCTTGAGGAAGGAGAATCTCCGCTCGCCGTCCACGCGTGATCGCATCAAGAAGTGAGTCGGTAGCCTCCCTCGATACTTCGGTAAAGTCCGTACGCCTTCGGAATGCTGTGTTCGGGCGTCCAGCTGGAACTGAATAGCTCATTTCCGTGGTCCAGCTGGAACTGACGTGGTAAAAAGAACTTAGCGTTCAAACTGATAAGGTAAAGGCCTTGCAGAAACGTCCCCAGAGTCACATTGGCTGTCGCAATCATAGTCACTGCTTTTACATGATAAATTAAATTCCGAGCGAGATGTGCAAGAACCATCAGAATCGCTTTCTGTCGCCGTCGCTAACACTCATGTGACGTCACATCCAAGAGCAGTTAAGCCATGCCAAGATTTAGTTGATTACCTCCCGTTTACTTGATTACAGGTGAAAATGCCCACTTTTGCGGATCGATTTCGTGTGATTGGGAGCGAATCGGATGTTTATTTTACCAATTCATCAAACATTTCATATTTCTGCATAAGCTGACCAATTATCGAAAACCTCTAAAGTAGACCTTTAAGGCTGATGAAGATGAGCTTTATTTGTCAATATGTTATGATCCAATCCCACAAACATGGTGGAGAACCAACCTTTATCAACAAAGAAAGAAGCAAACAAGGGCTGGAGAGTTTATTGAAGTATTGCCAGGCTCGTATTCTTTACTGTCATGTACGCAGGATCAAAACGAATGAAGAACTAGCCAGCCCAGATAGGAACCCAACAAACCAAATACATTATTCAACTCAGCTGCAGACCAAACGCCACTTTGAGTGTCTAGACAGGAACTTGAACAGTATCATTGATGGTGTTGAGTGATGCGGAGCTGTCTAGGGAGAGGAGGGAGGGGGGGGGGGGGGGGTAGTGCAATTTGCCTTGATACTACAAAGTCGAGGTCACTGACGAACACAAAGGGGAACATTTTTTTGTGCTATGTCAAGATTTAGATGCAGATTTCATAGATTGTTTTTGTTTCTAAGCTGTACATTTCTATGTTAGATAAACTGAGAGAGCACCACATTTTACTGAGACCTAGAAATGAGACAAGTCAAGAAACATGTGTCTTATTCTACAGTTCAGTGCCTAGGCACATAGTTTATTCGTCTTTGCGTGTGGTAACAAAGAGAGCACGCGCACAGAACGTCAGGTGATTCATTCTCAGCATAACTGGACTGCTCCTTTGTTTGCTTCTTTGTTTGTTTATTTGTTTTGGTTTGTGTGTTTGTTTGTCCGAAGAATCTTCCATTTTTCCCAACACCCCAAAATAAGGATAGCTCTAGCTTCAAGGCACTTTACTCTTCTGCCTTTTGCAGAATTCAGAGTGCTTGTGCACGTGCACGCCAGTCAAATATGATTTATTCATGGGCGGCAATGTGGCGTGGTTGATTTTTCTTTCCTTTCCTTTTTTTTTTTTTTTTTTTTTGTTTGTTCTTCTTTCTCTCCATTTCATCGAAATTTCTTGTTCCGGTGATGATCTTGACAAGAGTGAACAGGAACTATAAAACACGTCACAAAGCAAGGGCCAC
>CM065727.1:65423181-65425681 GCA_033310375.1 Conus canariensis
GTACTATTACTCAGCACCAACAATCCCTCAGACTGGTTGTGAATAAAAAAGAAAAAAAAAATCTTTTTAGCTTTTACACGGGCTTCCTCAAACATCGGGGAAACCAACTGGCTTCCTATAGAACTTCCTCTCACAGAAAAACCAACACAACATTTCCTCGCGTCTGTCAACAATGGCAATTTTCTATCCTTTCACACGCTGACAAGAAGATCCGACAATCGTACACGGGTCTTCACCACACGTGAAGCACACTGTACACATCACAGAGACCTCAAGTCCTAGCACTTGCGCTGTTAGTACAGTAAACGAATGCTAATTCACTTTTTTTTTTTAAGAACTGCATGTTTTGAAAATAAAATTAAAATAAATGTGAAAAAAGGACACATGCTGCTGTTCACTGACAGAATTCAAAACAGCGGAGATTCTGGTACAGTCTAAATCACTGTCTGTCTCCACCTTGATTCAGACAAAGAGGAATGATCTCCCCTGCTTCCGCTGCTTCTCAGGAAAAGAAGATTCCCGCTTAGCCCCTCCAGTGTAATCGGACGCGGTGAGTGACCAACGTCAGGACTGGCTACCTGCATGTGAAGAGGAATTCCTCTGTCAGGACCTGGGTTCTGGGCCATGCACTGGTGCATCTCCGGATGACACCATTGCTAAGGAAAGGGCAACGACAACAACAACAACAACAACATCAACAACAAACAAACAAACAAGCAAGCAAGCAAAAGTCAGTTTAGAGTTCACTTATAAACTTTGAGGGAAGGGAGGGCTCGTCCTGGTCATGGTAGTGCCATGAGTGTGAATAAATGCCTTGCAGAAAAATGTTTCTTGTGTGTTTCAGTCCAGAAAGCAGGCATTTGAGGAATGTCTGGCTTTGTTTAGAATACAACAATGATTTGGGAAGCAAGCGAAAGAGTCAAGATACAGAAGGAGAGACTTCAGTATGGTGAGGCTCGATGCGTCAAATACGTACAGTTAAAAAAATTTTCAGCTGGATTTAAAGATTTGTCATATCCACAAAAACACTCGGGAAAAGCTGAAGAAGTATTTCCATGGCTTAGCAAGGCAGTTCAGTCTCCACAGAAGGCTAGAGAAGAGACTGTACCAGCGTCAGCATATCAATGAGTTCTTCAATATCGCCAGTGCTGTTTTTGTTGATGTAGGATATCTCGAAGGCGGCTGTAAGAAGTAGCATCTAGCAGACCCCAAAAATGTATGACATATGCCTCCTCTTCAGCCAACATGGGTGATTCAACAGCCCTTATCACCATAGAAGATGAAACACACACAGCACTGAAGTAGTCAGACAATTTGGTCATTCATGTCATTCTACATGAATACCAACCCAAACAAACTGCGGCACCCTTCAGTGCCTATGGGAAATATACGTGAAAGAGTACGGGGGAGAACTGGAGACGATTTACACAGCAGCAAAGGATGGAAGGAGAGAAGGACTACACACAGGCAGCAGGCAGAATCAGAATTGAGGCGTATGGTTCCTCTGGGGATCTGCTTCATCCTAAGATCTGTACGTGACTTCCGGCCCTTAAGCACACATCTGGTGAAATGTGGGAGCATTGGTCCTCGTGTGTCTTCGCTGCGATGGCATCTTCGAGTGAAAAGTAGCCTGAGATCTTGCGATTTAGCCAAAGGAAGGCACACATGGAGGCGCAAACTAACGCTTGAAATATTACACATGCGATTAACTCTACCAGAAGGTCTAGCACCGACGTTCTAGACAGAAACAGACAGCAAAATATGGCCTGGAACAGCTAAGCATCTGGGCCATTGGCGCTGGATTTTCTAGATGGAGTGACTCACCAGTAGTGCACAGCAGGCCTTCCACAAAGGACGGTGGTGATGGAATATTCGAAAACAATTTCACAAGATTCATAGGGAACTAAATATCATACTACACTTCCGTTTATCAAAAGAAATGCTTCTGGTTGGAGTCAATGTGCCACACGAAAGTAAAATGAAGGCATTGCGCATGTGCAAGACTGAGACGTTATACAAGTACATCCAGCAGCTTGATGGAATTTAACTTGCAAGTCGTGGATGTTGGAGCAACAGTGCACATAGATCATATAGATCACTCTGCCTATGGTCTACAACGGTCGCTTTCGGAGAAGAAGAGAACAAGAGCCTGAAAAGCAATGGCACAAGCAGCTAAAAAGGGGTCGAAGAGGACATGGAATGCCCCGTGCATGCCTGCACCCTATGTGAACACAGCACAGGCTTCCAAGCGTGGTGCAGGATCGCTCTCCGCTGTTTGTTTGTTTTTTTCGGCAGTTGAGGACAGTACTTCTCTGAGTCCCGCCCACACCTTCGGCTGTATGATTTTCTTCTTCTTAACTTTCCCAACTGACAACAGTTGTTACGTGCTCGGTGGCTTAGCCGTCCGTCACAAGGCAAAGTGGTCTTGAGGTATTCGACCTACCTGGTGATGAAGGTTCTAGTCCAGGCAGCGTCAAAAGGAAAGGCAGTGGTAGAAAGG
>CM065727.1:65435681-65448181 GCA_033310375.1 Conus canariensis
AGAGATTACCATAAGCAGGGCACTGCAGGACAAAATCAGCTTCATCTTCGACTGATTCTGCACAAACGGGACAGACCAATTCATTGTAACTCGCATTTTTGAGAGAGAGAGAGAGAGAGAGAGAGAGAGAGAGAGAGAGAGAGAGAGGACAAAATCTTCGTAAAGATACAAAAGCTCATTGTTAGCCCTTTCTGCTGAAGTAGATATCAACAACAAGAAACGGTCTGGTAGAAAGTAGTTCGAGGCAGTTTCATATTAGTGGAGGAGTTAGTGGCTTGAACGCATGAGCAATGAGTGCCTTTCTTGACAGCTATTTCTTGTGTGATTGTTCCTCATGGATTACCTTTGGAATAACCTAGGCACAAAGAACGTTGTGAGACGTGACGTGATTCGAACTGCGTTTGCATTGTGACAGAAATACATTTAAAAAGTTTTAGATAGTTAAACCATCCTTCAAGGTACCGTTGAAGGAGGGCGCAGACGAGGACGGCAGAGAAAGAGCTGGTCCGACGATATAAAGGACTGGACCAAAATGACCATGCCAGATCTCCTCACGACAGCCACCAACAGAAGAGCCTGGAGAGAAACGGCGGCTGCCTCATCACGTCCCCCCAACGACCCCAGTGGTCAGGGGAATGACTGACTGACTGACTGAGATAGTTAAAAAAACTGTATCAAACGCCTACGTGTTTTGGAACAAATGAAATGCTAAGCATCTGCTGGTTTTCTTTCTACATTGTCCTTCTCCAAAGAAAACACTGCACACGACGAACTTGCATAGGATTGACAGTATATTTCTTGCATGCATGCCCATGAATTCACAAATATGGGGAGAGGGGGGGGGGGATACAGAGCGAGAGACAGAGGCAGAGACAGAGACGGAGACAGAGAGACAAACACACAGACAAATACTCAGACAGAATCACAGACAGACAGACAGAGGGAAGGATACACTTGCTCATATTTTTTTCGAACAATGAAGCCAGCCTACTCTGTGATATAAACTCTTTCAGCACAATGGCATCCATGTGTGCATACATGTGTGTGTTTGTGTGCGTGTGCGCGTATGCATATGTGCGTATGTTTCTGCCAGAGACAGACAGACAGACAGACAGACAGAGAGAGAGGGGGGCAGAGATACAGAGAGAGACAGAGATAGATAGAGAGAGAGAGATTCATAACTGGTCAGAATCATTGTAAAGATTTTGTTCCTAGGCTTCGACCTTTTAAGAAGAGGTACACGACAATCCTGAAACGATGTACACAACAATGCAAATTATAGAGGGTCAAATATAAATAGTGGGTGAACATAGGATGGGACACACACACACACACACACACACACACACACACACAACACAGAAGAGAGAGAGAGAGAGAGAGAGAGAGAGAGAGAGAGAGATTCACCACAGAGCAGAATCATCGTAAATATTCAAAAGTTTGTTTGTCGCTCACTGTTAGCCCCTATGCTAAAGTAGATAACAGCAACAACACAGGATCTGACGGAAAGAGGGCCGGGGGCAGGTTCAAATGAGCGGGAGAGTGACACAGGATCTGACGGAAAGAGGGCCGGGGGCAGGTTCAAATGAGCGGGAGAGTGACACAGGATCTGATGGAAAGAGGGCCGGGGGCAGGTTCAAATGAGTGGGAGAGTGACACAGGATCTGACGGAAAGAGGGCCGGGGCAGGTTCAAATGAGCGGGAGAGTGACACAGGGTCTGACGGAAAGAGGGCTGGGGGCAGGTTCAAATGAGTGGGAGAGTGACACAGGATCTGACGGAAAGAGGGCCGGGGGCAGGTTCAAATGAGCGGGAGAGTGAGCGGCGTGAACACATGACGACTGAGTGCCTTTCTTGCCAGCTCTTTCCTGTGTGCTTTCTTCCTCATGGATTGCCTTGGGAGTGGCTTAGGCACAAAGCAGGTTGTGCGGCTTGACGTGATTTGAACTGTGTTTGTATCACAGCTTTAAAACACATCTGAAAAAAAAAGAAAACAGTAAATTAAGAATTGTGTCAACCGCCTATGTTTTTTTTTTTTTTTGTGGAACAAATCAAATGTTAACGATCCACTAGTTTTTTTGCTATGTTGTCCTTATCAGAAGAACAGACCCTGTTAGGCCAACTTGCCTTGGTTCCACAGTAAATTTTATGCATGCCTGCTTGTAAAATCATAAGCAGAGAGAGAGAGAGGAGAGAGAGAGAGAGAGAGAGAGAGAGAGAGACAGACAGACAGACAGACAGACAGACAGAGAGAAGGGGTCTTAAAGCTCACCTCTTTAGAGAAAAAGAAAAAAACGAAAAGAAAGAAAACCCTAACTCTAAAAAAACCCAAACCAAACCAAACCAAACCAAACCAAACCAAACCAAACCAAACCAAACCAAACCAAATCAAAACAAACAACAACAACAAACAACAAAAACAAGCAAAAAACAACAACAACAAACAACAAAAACAAGCAAACAAACAAAACCCAAAACTTCCTCCTCAATAAAATGGCTCCATGGCTAGGAATGAATCAAGCAGTCAGTTCTCCTAGGAGCTTCTTTCACCAGCAGTCCTATACATAAGGAAAGACCCCCACATGACATTCCTGCCTTCCGTGAACCCCAGGGAACAGTTGGAACGTGATTCCTAATCTAAGACTTGCAGAGTCAGAATGTCTCCTGATAAAGCCAGTTCGCTACAATTGTATTCAAGCGCACCCGGACTCTGTCTGTCTGTCTGTCTGTCTGTCTGTCTGTCTGTCTCTCTCTCTCTCTCTCTCTCTCTCTCTCTCTCTCTCTCTCCTGCCATTCCATTTCCTTTCTTACCTCAAAAGCCTGTAAGTGCATCCGGCGAATCGATGGCAATATGTTAAGGGACAGACTGAGCAAAAGAGAGAGAGAGAGAGAGAGAGAGAGAGAGAGAGTGAGAGAGAGAGAGAAAGCAAGAGAGAGAAATATACAGACAGATAGACAGACAAACAGACAGACATAGAGACAGGCAGACCGACCTTCAGACAGACCGACTGTCAAGTGCGTGAAACCTCTCACAAAAGGCATTAAACGCTTAGAGGCAAAAGGGGCGTTGTACATAGTATACAAATAGGTAATAGAACCATTAACAAGTATGCCTTACCCATCGCACACGGTCGAAGCGTGTCAAGGAGGACGAAGCTGTCAGGTGACAGATGGCACCTAAGGTAGTAAGGAGTTCGGACCTGCCCGACAGCGAAAGGGGAGAGGAACGTAACCACTAGGACCTCGGTGCACCAAGTGAGTGCTAAATACTCAGTCAGCTGAGGTTCTTTTGTAAACAGTCAGTGAAGAGCAGGAGTCTTGGACTCGTTCGGATGGTATTGCCGTGGGTCACTGGGTTGGTTCTATTGTCAGGCTGGTTGAACGCGCGTGGATGTTGTTATCGTAGCCCTCTTTAAGATAATTACTGTGTTAAAGTGGCCTCTGAAGTCGGCGGGAATTTTCGATGTCCATCTGGTGCCAAGTGTTTGTTTGCTAATCAATTAGGTAGAGATGTGTGGAGAATGTAGCGAATGGAGAATTCAGAGTACTTGTGAACTAGGGGTTTGAGAAGCAGCATGGACAAAGGCATGGCCCGAAGGGAAATCCTTTGTTTCCATCCCTATATAAACTGAGGGAGAACAACGTGAAGGAGAAGAACACCACAAGAGAGAGAGAGAAGGCAGAGGAGAGAGAGAGAAGAGAGAAGGGCGGGCAGGACAGAGAACGGGTCGAGAGAAACGTGGTCTGGGAGATAGAAGAGACAGCAAAGTCTTAGGGAAAGACAAGCTGGAAGAGAAGAAAACTAAGTTTGAAGCCCAGAGGTGGGTGAAGACAGACAAACTGAAATTGAACCCAGAGGTGGGTGAAAGAGACGAAGAAGGAGAGTTCTACGTCGAGATCCCAGAGACGACCATGAAGACCCAGTCCTGAAACCTGGAGCCAGTCAACCAAGGCCTCACCATCAAGCAGTGCTGAAGAAGACGTGAAGAGACTTTTCAAGAACTGTGGTGTGGTGTGAAAGCGTGGTTGTGTGTGTGAAAACCTGGCCAGGTAAGAAGTCATTTTTATTATAACCCGGGATTAGGAAGTATTGATCTTTTATGTGTTGATTTGTTCATTTTGTGTAATTGGATTTTTCATGTTTGATTATAAGTAGCATAGAAATTGTATTTCTTGTGCTCAGTCGTGTTAGAAGAGAAACGAATGCGTGACATCCCATTCCCAGAGAGAGGTGAATGTTTGGTGGGCGCATGAGTGTGCATATGCGTGTACGAGTGCAAAGATAACCTTGGTGTGTTAAACCTGACTAATAATACATCAACTTAGTGCACTTAAGCAATACCATCACGATTTCCCCCGTCCTGGACAAAGTGGCGAGCCTGCCAGGATTGCATGGCCCAAATTAGTCTCAGGAGGGAAACAAAGTGAGTGCTAGAGTAGCACTGGGGCGAAGCGTCCACTAAAGGTAATTATAATTAGCTCTTCTACTTATTTCCTTTGGTTCTTTGAGTGTAGAGTGTTGACTTGCGTGTAGGGTGGTTGTATTAATCAAAGGTCGTTCAGAGAAACGAAGAACGAGGTTCTAGTCTTAACTCTCACAGAAGCTGTGGTTTAAGATTAAGGCTCCTTTGTGTTAGGAACACTACCACTGGTTGGTGTACTCGTAACGTTTAGTAGGTAAACTGTGTACTAACTTTTTCCGGGTCTATAAGAGTAACTGTTTTAGTAGTGCTAAAACGACAAAATGGCTGAAGCAAGTTTTACTCCCATAGAAAAACTAGTAAGTTTGGGGAAAGAAATGGGATATACAGGAGATGAACTGCGTAAGTTCATAGAGACTCAGCAGAAGACTGAGAGAGATGAAAGGGCTGAAAGGAGGAAGTTTGAAAAGGAACAGAGTGCAGCTGCCAAAGTGAGAGCAGATGCTGAGGCCGAGAGACTTAGGCTTGAAACTGCTGCGTTGAAGGCTAAAGCAGATGCAGCAGATGCAGAGAGTGCAGCTGCTAAAGCGAGAGCAGATGCAGAGAGTGCAGCTGCCAGAGCGAGAGCGGAAGCGGAATCAGAGATTTTAGCCAAACAAATTGAGTTGGAAAGAATAAAGTCTGAAAATCGTAGTGAAATAGACACCAGTTCTGAGTCAGTAGGCCGCAGACTGAGTTGCGCACCTAGACTTAAACTCCCACTGTTCAGAGAAGAAACTGATTCGATCGATGCCTATATCAGTCGGTTTGAATCGGTTGCCGAGCACGAGGGCTGGCCCGAAGAGGACTGGGCAATAAACCTGTCTGCCTTGTTGACAGGTCGTGCGTTACACACTGTTTCCACCTTACCCAAAGGTGATCAGAGGGATTTTGACAAGGTGAAACAAGCAGTACTAAAAGCATATGATTTGACTGAAGAAGGTTTTAGGCGTAAGTTTCGCGAGGCGAGAATCGAACAGGGTGAGACATACACACAGTTCGGAGTTAGACTGGATCACTATTTCAACAAGTGGGTAGAACTTAGTGGAGTAGACAGTGATTTTGAAAGCCTCAAGACACTGGTGATGAAGGAACAGATACTTGATGGTTGTGGGACAGGCCTCACAATCCACATTAAGGAAAAAGGTGCAACCACATTAGCTGAGGTTCTTGAGACAGCAGAGACTTACCGGGAAGCGAGGCGTGATTTGCCTGAACAAGAGGAAGGCCCGGAAGCATATTCAGAGGATAGCAGGCCAGCACATATCTCACGCAACGGGCCAGTATTGCACGCCCGTAGGCCCATGGGGTCACATGAACAAACAAGGAGCATCAGCCACGTGGTTAAGGCTGTAGATGAGCGTACCTGCTTCCTGTGCAATAAGACAGGGCACTTGGCTAGGGATTGTATATTTAAGTCACAGAAGGCAGCAGCAATGAGGGTCAGGCCAAGAGAGAGGCAGACAGAAAAAGGTGAACAAGATGACAGTGTTATTTTGTCTGGATTGTGCTGTGTGTTCACAGATTCAGGCGATAACATGGATGTGCACAAAGGCAGAGTAGGGGACAGTGTGGTTAATGTCATTAGAGAATCTGGGTGCACTGGCGTAATGGTGAAGGAATCCCTGGTTGAGAAGGGACAATTCACAGGTAAAACACAGAGGTGTAGACAAATAGATGGAACAGTAGCAGAATTCAAAACGGCACTGGTGTTCATTGATACACCATTCTATAGTGGAGTCGTACAGGCTTTGGCTGTTCCAAAGCCACCGTATGATTTGGTAATTGGGAACATTTCAGGAGCACGTGCGTACGAAAACCCAGACCTTGATTTCTGTGTCGAATCAGAGAAAAGGAATCACGTGAGGAAAACGCCCCAGGCAGTCAAACACTCCAGAAAGCATTGGAGCGTGTCCGGTGAGACTTACCGCACTCACTTACCGGCAGAGCAAAAGGGCGATTACTCGCTCAGAAAACTGGTTGGTTTTGCTCACAGAGGGCATAAGAAAAATGTTAAAGAGGGTACAATCGGGTTCGAGTTGGAGAACAGCATATTGTACCGAACTTTTACTCATTCGCGGTCGGGAAAACGAAGAAGCAGGTTGTCGTTCCTAGGCAGCACAGAAAGGCTGTGATGTCCGAGAATCATATGACGTCAGCCTCGGGCCATCTCGGTAGGAAGGCCACACAAAAGGTTGTGACGCGAGAGTACTACTGGCCCGGTATCCTAGGCGATATCAGGCGTTTCTGTGGACAATGCAGCACATGCCGAGGGGCACGGCAAGGTGTGTGTACAGAAAGGGAGATCGGACGGATCTTACCAAAAGGGGACCGTAGGCCAAATTAAAATGGTCGGGCGAAAAGTCAGGTATTGGGTGCGTGTGTCTTTTGCAGTGTCGTGTATGCGTGACGTGGCTGGTTGCGGGCCACGTGTATGAAGAGAAAGGGAGAGAATTTCCGTAGAAACATAATGTTTATCTATATATGGCCACACTACTTAGAGCTGGTGGAAGTTTCAGACTGGTGTTGATATTTGCTTGGTTTTTAGTGTGTATGTATTGATTTTTCTCTAATTTTGTTGCAAAATAAATCTTGCGTGCGTTCTCTGGTGTAAGGAGGCTTATGAGAGGCCTAGATTAGAGTTGGTTTAAATGAGAGAATTGTGAGAGTTTCAGCTCCTTGAATGTGTTTTAGCCAATGCAGGGCATTGTCTTGAAGTGGGGGAATTTGTCAAGTGCGTGAAACCTCTCACAAAAGGCATTAAACGCTTAGAGGCAAAAGGGGCGTTGTACATAGTATACAAATAGGTAATAGAACCATTAACAAGTATGCCTTACCCATCGCACACGGTCGAAGCGTGTCAAGGAGGACGAAGCGGTCAGGTGACAGATGGCACCTAAGGTAGTAAGGAGTTCGGACCTGCCCGACAGCGAAAGGGGAGAGGAACGTAACCACTAGGACCTCGGTGCACCAAGTGAGTGCTAAATACTCAGTCAGCTGAGGTTCTTTTGTAAACAGTCAGTGAAGAGCAGGAGTCTTGGACTCGTTCGGATGGTATTGCCGTGGGTCACTGGGTTGGTTCTATTGTCAGGCTGGTTGAACGCGCGTGGATGTTGTTATCGTAGCCCTCTTTAAGATAATTACTGTGTTAAAGTGGCCTCTGAAGTCGGCGGGAATTTTCGATGTCCATCTGGTGCCAAGTGTTTGTTTGCTAATCAATTAGGTAGAGATGTGTGGAGAATGTAGCGAATGGAGAATTCAGAGTACTTGTGAACTAGGGGTTTGAGAAGCAGCATGGACAAAGGCATGGCCCGAAGGGAAATCCTTTGTTTCCATCCCTATATAAACTGAGGGAGAACAACGTGAAGGAGAAGAACACCACAAGAGAGAGAGAGAAGGCAGAGGAGAGAGAGAGAAGAGAGAAGGGCGGGCAGGACAGAGAATGGGTCGAGAGAAACGTGGTCTGGGAGATAGAAGAGACAGCAAAGTCTTAGGGAAAGACAAGCTGGAAGAGAAGAAAACTAAGTTTGAAGCCCAGAGGTGGGTGAAGACAGACAAACTGAAATTGAACCCAGAGGTGGGTGAAAGAGACGAAGAAGGAGAGTTCTACGTCGAGATCCCAGAGACGACCACGAAGACCCAGTCCTGAAACCTGGAGCCAGTCAAACAAGGCCTCACCATCAAGCAGTGCTGAAGAAGACGTGAAGAGACTTTTCAAGAACTGTGGTGTGGTGTGAAAGCGTGGTTGTGTGTGTGAAAACCTGGCCAGGTAAGAAGTCATTTTTATTATAACCCGGGATTAGGAAGTATTGATCTTTTATGTGTTGATTTGTTCATTTTGTGTAATTGGATTTTTCATGTTTGATTATAAGTAGCATAGAAATTGTATTTCTTGTGCTCAGTCGTGTTAGAAGAGAAACGAATGCGTGACATCCCATTCCCAGAGAGAGGTGAATGTTTGGTGGGCGCATGAGTGTGCATATGCGTGTACGAGTGCAAAGATAACCTTGGTGTGTTAAACCTGACCAATAATACATCAACTTAGTGCACTTAAGCAATACCATCACGATTTCCCCCGTCCTGGACACCGACAGACAGACAAAGAGACAGACAGCCAGATCAGGGTTCAGGGCCAATACAAAGCGCGGATGGTTAGTTCCCATGGTCTGATGATTGTGGACAGCTGAGTGTTGATGAGTGACAGAGTTCCCACGGTCTGGTGATTGTGGACAGCTGATTGTTGGTCAGTGACAGAGTTCCCACAGTCTGGTGATTGTGGACAGCTGAGTGTTGGTCAGTGACAAAGTTCCCGCAGTCTGGTGATTGTGGACAGCTGAGTGTTGGTCAGTGACAGAGTTCCCACGGTCTGGTGATTGTGGACAGCTGATTGTTGGTCAGTGACAGAGTTCCCACAGTCTGGTGATTGTGGACAGCTGAGTGTTGGTCAGTGACAAAGTTCCCACAGTCTGGTGATTGTGGACAGCTGAGTGTTGATGAGTGACAGAGTTCCCACAGTCTGGTGATTGTGGACAGTGTTGATGAGTGACAGAGTTCCCACAATCTGGTGATTGTGGACAGCTGAGTGTTGATGAGTGACAGAGTTCCCACAGTCTGGTGATTGTGGACAGTGTTGATGAGTGACAGAGTTCCCACAATCTGGTGATTGTGGACAGCTGAGTGTTGATGAGTGACAGAGTTCCCACAGTCTGGTGATTGTGGACAGTGTTGATGAGTGACAGAGTTCCCACAATCTGGTGATTGTGGACAGCTGAGTGTTGATGAGTGACAGAGTTCCCACAGTCTGGTGATTGCGGACAGCTGAGTGTTGGTCAGTGACAGAGTTCCCACAGTCTGGTGATTGTGGACAGTGTTGGTCAGTGACAGAGTTCCCACAGTCTGGTGATTGTGGACAGTGTTGATGAGTGACAGAGTTCCCACAGTCTGGTGATTGTGGACAACTGAGTGTTGGTTAGTGACAGAGTTCACACAGTCTGTGATTGTGGACAGTTGAGTGTTGGTCAGTGACAGAGTTCCCATAGTCTGGTGATTGTGGACAGTGTTGGTCAGTGACAGAGTTCCCACAGTCTGGTGATTGTGGACAGTGTTGATGAGTGACAGAGTTCCCACAGTCTGGTGATTGTGGACAACTGAGTGTTGGTTAGTGACAGAGTTCACACAGTCTGTGATTGTGGACAGTTGAGTGTTGGTCAGTGACAGAGTTCCCATAGTCTGGTGATTGTGGACAGTGTTGGTCAGTGACAGAGTTCCCACAGTCTGGTGATTGTGGACAGCTGAGTGTTGATGAGTGACAGAGTTCCCACGGTCTGGTGATTGTGGACGGTGTTGGTCAGTGAGAGTTCCCTCAGTCTGGTGATTGTGGACAGTGTTGGTCAGTGACAGAGTTCCCACGGTCTGGTGATTGTGGACAGTGTTGGTCGGTGACAGAGTTCCCACGGTCTGGTGATTGTGGACAGCTGAGTGTTGGTCAGTGACAGAGTTCCCACAGCCTGGTGATTGTGGACAGCTGAGTGTTGGTCAGTGACAGAGTTCCCACGGTCTGTTGATTAAGGACAGCTGAGTGTTGGTCAGTGACAGAGTTCCCATAGTCTGGTGAATGTGGACAGCTGAGTGTTGGTCAGTGACAGAGTTCACACAATCTGGTGATTGTGGACAGCTGGGTGTTGATCAGTGACAGAGTTCCCACAATCTGGTGATTATGGACAGTGTTGGTCAGTGACAGAGTTCCCACAATCTGGTGATTGTGGACAGCTGAGTGTTGGTCAGTGACAGAGTTCCCACAGTCTGGTGTTTGTGGACAGCGTTGGTCAGTGATAGAGTTCCCACAGTCTGGTGATTGTGGACAGCTGAGCGTTGGTCAGTGACAGAGTTCCCACAGTCTGGTGATTGTGGACAGTGTTGGTCAGTGACAGAGTTCCCACAGTCTGGTGATTGTGAACAGCTGAGCGTTGGTCAGTGACAGAGTTCCCACAGTCTGGTGGTTGTGGACAGCTGAGTGTTGGTCAGTGACCGAGTTCCCCGTGCTGTCCTCTTTAGATCGCCCACCCGGACCACACCGCCCATCCGTCCAGCCCTGGACACAAGGGCTTTACGCCTGTTTTGAGTGCAGGCATGGGTAGCAGTGTGAATAACTCTGGCTTTGTCCTCTGATCGTTTATTTATCTTGTCTGTTCGCTAGGAAATATAGAATCGTTGACACAAAAAGTTCAACATAACGCTGCTTTTAGCGTACTGAAATGACACACCCTCCCTTCCTTCTCAAAAAGAAAATCAAATGAAACGTTAAAAAACTCATCTAAATAGAAGTAAATGTTTAATGAGGCCAGGAACCGTAAACAGTAAACAACAAACAAGTCGGGTAAATCTTGCTCCCATGATGAAATAAATATACGTTCATAACTCCAAAGGAATGCTGCTTACGACACCGAATCGCCTAGCAGATATGACAGCACAGAGCACACAGAACAAACAAGGAAATATCACCCCCAAAAAGGACGTTCCAAGCTTGCCTATACACCCTGTACCGGACACATCTACACAGCAACATTAACTGGAGAAATGAACAAATACAAATCAACATTTATTCAAGACTGTGGACTTGTGGGGTGGGATGGTGGTGGTGGAGGTAGTAGGGGGGGGGGGGCGGAAGGGTGGGAGGGGCGGTGCTGGCTGGTCAGATAAGGGACTTGAACCACTCTACCGAGGCTAGGGAGATAACCTCAGGAGGCAGGCTGTTCCAGTCCCTGACAGTCCTCGGGAAGAAGGAAAACTTCCTGTAGTTTGTCTTACAGGCAGGAAGGAGATACGTCTCCCCATGTGACTGTCTTGTAGACCTTGCTGGGGTGTTTGGTGTGGGCCTGAAAGGGGTGTTGATGCTAACCTGTTCTGGGTGGTATTTGTAGAAGGTGGTCAGCCTTGCTGCTCTTCTTCTGTCTGCTAAAGTGGACCACTGTAGGTGTGTCAGCATGGAGTCGACACTTGAGGTGTGATGGTGGCGGTTCACAACCCATCGAGCTGCACGGCGTTGGACTTTTTCTAGGTTATTAATGTTTTTGGCAGTATAGGGGTCCCAGACAGGTGAGGCGTATTCAAGGGTGGGGCGAACTAGGGCTTTGTAGGCGGTTTCCTTGATGTTGATGGAACCCACTCGCAGGTTTCGCCTGAGAAAGCCTAAGGTCTTGTTTGCCCTGTTGGTTATGTTGGAAATATGGGTGTCCCAACTGAGGTCTTGGGAGATGGTGACCCCCAGGTATTTTTGTCTCTTCAACTCTTTGGAGGTTTTGGCCATGAAGATGGTACGTGCCAGTTAGTGTGTTTCTCTTCCTGGAGACATGTAGGGCCTGACACTTGTCTGGGTGGAAGGACATTTGGTATCATAGAACAGTTAGGAGACACAAGAGCTTGGGGGAGCCGAAAAAAATCATACACATATGTTTCGTATGGGACATGTATGGGACATGAACTCGCAACTTCCAAGCCTGCAACCAGCGATGCTGACCACTGTACCACTGTGCATCCATGGCTGATTTCAGGCCAGCAGACTGATTCCCTTTCAGAACAAGTGTGGATTGTACTGCTGCTTCATGTCATGGTTTAGCGTGTGTGGGTGGTACTGCTACTTCATGTCATGGTTTAGCGTGTGTGAATGGTACTACTACTTCATATGTTTCGCACCATCCACACACGCTAAACCGTGACATGAAGTATCCGCACCATCCACACACGCTAAACCGTGACATGAAGTATCCGCACCATCCACACACGCTAAACCTTGACATGAAGTATCCGCACCATCCACACACGCTAAACCGTGACATGAAGTATCAGCACCATCCACACACGCTAAACCATGACATGAAGTATCAGCACCATCCACACACGCTAAACCGTGACATGTCACTAATACATGGGTTGATCATTGGCAAATCGGGAATATTCCAGAGGAAGTCTGGTAGAGCTCGAATGATACCGGATCTTTACTGGTAGAGACCAGATGACACCGGATCTTTACTGGTAGAGCTCG
>CM065727.1:65458181-65463181 GCA_033310375.1 Conus canariensis
GGACCGAGGTCTCTTGCAACAGAACATCGGCGAAATCCCCCCCCCCTCTCTCTCTCTCTCTCTCTCTCTCTCTCTCTCTCTCTCTCTGTGTGTGTGTGTGTGTGTGTGTGTGTGTGTGTGTGTGTGTGTGTGTGTGTGTGTGTGTATGAATGATTTCAGGTTTCACAAATGTGATTTCTATTCTCGCAAAGCCATGAGACCGTCCGTCCATCACGGAAGTGACAAAGTAGAAAGGAAAGTGGAAGAGAGAAGAAGGAGGTGGTGAGAGGTGTGTGTGTGTGTGTGTGTGTGTGTGTGTGTGTGTGTGTGTGTGTGTGTGTGTGTGTGTGTGTGTGTGTGCTCGCGCGCACGTGTTTGCGTGAATGTAGAGGACCCGGGGGTGGGCACAGGCAAATGTATAGTTATGAACCTCGTTGTGAATTCTAGCACTGAGAATTCAGTTTCAATCTCATGCATAATTCACATAGAACATTTAAAAAGACTGACGAAAAAGAAACTAATGCATCATACAAGTAAACGATGGAAAAATTACAAGTTTTGTTATGAGTGGGGAGCAGGGTACTGGGGGTGGGGTGGGGTGGTGGGGGGGGGGAGGGCGTTTTTCAAGTTCAAAGGCTCGTGTCTAGGTAATCATCGATGCACTGAACTGTCAACTGCAGCACGTGTCTGTGCTGCAGTTGACAGTTCAGTTCCATACAAATACTGAACACTTGTCTGTGCTGCAAAGTGATAGCGCTCTCCTATACAACTCACCAACTATTATACAGGTGTATAAATTGCAGTTGTTAGCTCTCGTTCATATAATATACCAACAGGTGTACACATATCTATGTCAAAAGTGATACCTCTCCCATACAACACATACGTGTGTCTATGTTGCAGGTGATGGTTCCGTCATGCAACTAACAAACTAATGTACACGTGTCTATGTCACAGATTATAGCTGTTTTCAACACAACTCATAAAACACGTGCGTGTCTCATTGTTGCCGGCGAGGACTCTCTTCCATACGACTCACGGACTATAGTGCGTGTGTCTATGTTATAGTTGATGGGTTTCTTCCATATAGTTAACAAACTATTGCATTTTTTTTCTTTAAATGAGTGTGCATGTGTGTGTGTGTGTGTGTGTGTGTGTGTGTGTGTGTGTGTGTGTGTGTGTGTGTGTGTGTGTGTGTGTGTGTGTGTGTGTGTGTGAAAACTTTCCACAGTTAGTCTCATTATGATCATAACTCACCCAGAATACTGTTTACATGTGGTTCCCTCCCCCCTTCCTTGTGTGTGTGTGTGTGTGTGTGTGTGTGTGTGTGTGTGTGTGTGTGTGTGTGTGTGTGTGTGTGTGTGTGTGTGTGACACATGATACCCTGTTTTTCATTGATCATTGCTATCTTTTCTCAACCAACATCAGCATATTAATGCCAACACACTATTTCACCTGTTACAATGAACTCCATCCCACAGCATTGTTTACTTTTTCAACAATACTATTTGTATGAACTTCCCAACCCCCCACACCCATACCCCCCACTCCATAGTGGATGGAGAGATATGAGCTCTCCTTCTCCCCCCCCCCCACATTACCCTCCTCCCCCCCACCCCCCCCCACCCCCTCCCCCCCTCCCCACCCCCAATTATACCTTTTCACCCATTAATCATTTCCATCCCCTTCCCTCCATTATTAACATTACCCACACACCTTAGACAACTACCCACGCATAACTACTACCACCTCCTTCATCACCCAGCGAAATCATTTATCTATTTTATTCACTTAATTAATTATTTTTTAATTACAGTTACTTTCATTTTATTCATCTATTTATATATTATAATTACTACTACTATCATTAGTATCATTACTATCCTTTCTCTCTCTCTATTTTTTTAAAAATTGTATTATCAATTTGTTTTATTTTATATATATATATATATATATATTTAAACCCCCCCCTCCCCCCTCCCCCTCCCCCTCCCCCTCCCCCCCCCCCCCCCCCCCCCCCCCCCCCCCCCCCCCCACTTAGCACTATTATCAATCCACCTTAACCACAACCGTCACAAATACATCATACTACTCCACTAACCAGCTACACAACCTACAAACCCCATCGTTTCACTCCCCCCCTCCCCCCCCCCCTCCTTTTCCTCTCCCATAATCCCCTCTGTCGTTTCCGTCTAGCGGCCATTTTTTCTGAACACATGGACAGATAAGTCATCGTTTCACTCTCCCCCCTCCCCCCCTCCTTTTCCTCTCCCATAATCTCCTCTGTCGTTTCCGTCTGGCGGCCATTTTTTCTGAACACATGGACAGATAAGTCACTCTTCGTTCTTTGTTTGTACTGTCCTAAATGATAAATGTGACCTGTTTTTTTGTCTGAAGAAGACCCAAGAGGTCGAAATGCATTGTGTCTTGTCCTGTGCTTTGTTTGCCAATGTCCTTGGCGGTAACTAACCCCCTCTCTTTCTAAATATTGCATATGTCTGTATTACGGGTGATGGTTCTCTTTCATATAACTGTTACCTGCTATTGTGTAAGTGTCTATATTATGAGTGAAGGGAATTTTTCATAATGAACTGTGGCATATGTGTCTATATTACAGGTGAAGGGAATCTTTCATATAACTAACGAACTATTGCATATGTGTCTATATTACGAGTGAAGGGAATCTTTCATATAACTAACGAACTATTGCATATGTGTCTATATTACGAGTGAAGGGAATCTTTCATATAACTAACGAACTATTGCATATGTGTCTATATTATGAGTGAAGGGAATTTTTCAATATGAACTGTTGTATATGTGTCTATATCACAGATGAAGGGAATCTTTCATATAACCAACAAACTATTGTATATGTGTCTATAACACAGATGATGGGTCCCTTTCAGATCACTAACAAACTGCTGCACATGTGTGCCTAAGTTACAAGTGATTGGTATATTCCACATAACTAACACACTGCGTGTTTATGTTACTGGTGATGGCTCTCTTGTACAGAACAAATAATCTATTGTGCGTGCCTGTATCCATGTTTTAGCCGATGGGTGTCTTCCACATAAATAATTAACTACTGTACGGTGTCTATATTACAGATGATGGCCTCTTCAACATCGCAAAGGCACAATTGTACGTGTGTCTGTGTCAACGGTGATGTCTCTCTTCCACATAACACACACATTCTTATACGTGTGTCTGTGTCATAGGTGATGGCTCTCCTCCACACAACTTACACATTCTTATACGTGTGTCTGTGTTACAGGTGATGGCTCTCTTCCACCCAACTTACACATTCTAATACGTGTGTCTGTGTCATAGGTGATGGCTCTCCTCCACCCAACTTACATATTCTTATACGTGTGTCTGTGTTACAGGTGATGGCTCTCTTCCTCCCCATGCTGCTGATGCTGGGCATCGACGTCACCCTGGTCTTCAAGATGATCCACAAGCACCTGCACAGAGCCAGCAGACCTCGCTCCGCCTCAGACCGCATGCTGACGTCACTCAAGGCCTTGGGCGACCACAACCTGCGCTCCACCAACAAAGACTACGCCAACGCCGACAACGGGGAGATCACCGCTCTCTCCAGACACCCACCACAGGCAGACACAGTGAGTTCCAAGGAGGGCACGAACGGAAACCGCCCTCAGACTTCAGTGAGTGACAGCCACGCTCAGCCAGCGACTGTCGATCTGAACAAAGAGAAATGCAGGTCCACAGTCATGTGTATCGTCATGGGCCTCGTTTTCATCGCGCTGACACTTCCGTCGGCTTACCTGCGAGCCCGGATGAGCTTCGCGGAGCAGGAAGGCCGCTTCCCGCTGACCATGTACGAGATTCATTTGATGCAGGTCCTGGAGAAGGTGAACCAGTTTACGGGGCTGTACAAGGTGTTGCTCTATCTCCTCTTTCTCTCCTCATTTCGCCGAGCCTTGGCTGGCCTGTGTCGTTCGGTGTTCGTCTGCCGTTGCTGCCGGCGACGTCAGTTTATCACTACCGTGTGATGGGTGGGGTGTCGCTGTTATGTGTTTTGGCTGTTTCTACTGCAGTGATATTGTCATGCGTTGCTCTTTTTCACTTCTTGTGTTCCGTGTGTACATCACTCATGTCCTGCCAGAGAGTGGCAGCCGTGTGACGTCACAGTGTCCCCGGTCAGTTCCTCAGTCGCCACTGACGTCACGGGGGCAGGAGGGAACAACTCGCCGTGTGGTCAGGGATGAGAAGACACACCAACACCCAGTTCCACAGGAAGACTCAAGCCAGCTAACAATTCAGAACATGTAATCATGCATACACTCCTTCTTGCTCCTGTGTCATAACAACTATAAAAGGATACATGAAAAAGAGAAAGTAATAAGATGTTCTGTCTGACTAGACACAAAGGAGATAACTTCTCTACCCAATGCTGTCGGGAGAGAGAGCTCACTCACGCCGGCTCCGCGACTAAGCAACTATTGTCGTCACTAATGGGCTTAGTAGGTGGTGTCCTGCCCATGCTGGGTCAGAACAGGCGCCACTGAACACCACCGAAGTGACTCGGCAGCAGTGAAGTGTCTCCTCCGGTGGGTTGCCTCTTGACGACCTAACATTGACTGCTCTCTGTGGATTGCCGGTGCCGAGGCTGCGGCGGGACGGGCCGGGCTATGGCTGTGGATGGAGTCTCAAATTGAGCGGCGTGGGTGCAATGAGTCTGATCTTGGCAGAGAGGAAGGAATAGAAAAAAAAGAAAGAAAGAAAGAAAAAGAAAAAGAAAAAAAAGAGAAGAAGAAAAAAGATTTCTCTACCCAATCCTTCCATGTCACTTTAACTTCTCCTAAACCACTAACAGAAACAATGGAAGGAGATGAAAAGAAAGCGGACTGGAGCCCACAGTGTACAAATCACCCTGCTGGAGCCCACAGTGTACAAATCACCCTGCTGGAGCCCACAGTGTACAAATCACCCTGCTGGAGCCCACAGTGTACAAATCACCCTGCTGGAGCCCACAGTGTACAAATCACCCT
>CM065727.1:65468181-65473181 GCA_033310375.1 Conus canariensis
CTGACGCACGCGCGCGCGCGCGCGCGCGCGCGCGCACACACACACACACACACACACACACACACACACACACACACACACACACATGTGCACACGCGCATTCGCTTGAGCTTACGAGAGAGAGAGAGAGAGAGAGAGAGAGAGAGAGAGAGAGAGAGAGAGAGAGAGAGAGAGAGAGATCCTTTATTAATATGATTATCACCCTTCCACACACCAGTAATGCAACACTCACATTAAACAGTTTAAATAATTCAACCAGCTTCCATTATTGTTAACACACTTTTCTTCCATCTGGATCTTAACCCAGCAATGCTGCCTGTAAAGAAATAGAGGATAGTTTGAATTATCCGAGTAGAGGACAGTGAAATAGAACCACAAAAAAAATTCTCCATTTAATGGAAACGTGTCTGACTTTTTTTTTTCAACCCAGCGCAGCATGTGTTCGTATCTCTCGGGTCTGGTTGACATCACGGTATGCCATGAAACTGCAGCTCTGTAATGTAGTCAGCGAATAGAATGGATCACCACAGCATCATCTTTATCATTCACATCCTCAGTGGTCATCAGTTCCAGAAATTAAAGGTGTCAGGTCTTCGGCCTTTCATATCCTGCTTTCATTATGACTTTAGTTTTTGCCTGTCCACTTCCACGTCCCGTGGGAATTTCTGTCTCAGTCTACATATCGGTATAATTTATGGAGATTGTTGCTAGATGGACGTGTTGGTGTTCTATCAATTACTTTCATTCCTACTTTTCTATGAACCATTACTTCCTCTTGTTCCTAGATTCTTATAATTTGAGTTTTCCCTTCATTCCTGGATTTAGAGAGAAAAAAAAAAGAAGTTTAAAGTGAGAACTGCCACGTACGCAGCAGCAAACCGGCCAGAATAGAGCGGCGACCACTTTCACATGCTGTAGGGGCTGTCTGGCATCCATTCCATTCATAAACACTGCCGCGCGAGCGACCCGGTCATGACGTGTACCGAGGACGCGACTCGAGCGAAGATCAAAGCGCTTACTGCGAGAACCGATTTTCCGGGCTGCAGGAAGGAAAGGAGGGATTTTGTGCTGCCCGGTTTTCCGGGCTGCAGGAAGGAAGGGTAGGATTTCTGCAAACCGGAAAACCGGGTTGTAGGGGGGGGGGGGGGGGGGAGTTACTAAAGCTGGCTCTGTAGCCAAGCGATTATTGTCATCAGTAAGGAGCTTGAGAAATGATGTCCTGCAGATATTTGATTGGAAGCAACAAAGTTGAACAGCATGGAAGTGACTCGGAGGCAGTGCGGTGTCTTCTGTGCTGAGTTGCCTGATGGCTCCATGTGTACTGCCAGAGCAGAGTCCTCCATGGGATGACTTCCAGGTGTGGCTGCTTGAGTGGACATGCTGAAAAAAACGTTCGGGAGAAATGCCTCTGACTCGAACAAAAGATGAGACTGAAAAGAAGAAAAGAGAAAGAAGCGTTAGAACATGGACGAAAAAAATATCATTATGATTGAACGGACTTCAAACAAATTCCTCTCTCTCTCTCTCTCTCTCTCTCTCTCTCTCTCTCTCCCCACACACACACACACACACACACACACACACACACAACCACCACCACCACCACCACCAACAACAACAACAGCATGAGCAACTCGAAGACATGTCTTGGCATGTCTTGGTAAGTCGAGTCACTCGGCGGCTTTATGGTCGGCTAGTTCAAAAATAATATTCGGGTGTTCTTGGCAGACTGTAGAAACAGAATATCATATCCAAGGTTGTCAGGATTGAATGAATTGACAAGAGAAAGAAGTTCAGGACAGCTCGCGGGTATGATAAAAGGAGACAAAAACACTTGTAGTGAAATAGGAAGACATAAACATTCAATGATTAGTTGGCGCTGACTGAAAAATTACTTCCCTTGTATTTCACTTTGATGCGGCATAGGAAATACGAAACGGAAGCGTTAACGTGATGAGAGAGATTGATTATATCATAACATTGTATCACTTCGTAGACAGATTGTAATTCTTAAAGTAGTGTCAGGTGTATGTGCCTAGTAGAAAACTACTAACAATTCTGCATCCACCATTTCACCTGAACCTGCACAACGAATCTGCACAAGAAATAAAGAGTTCATGGGCACAGTCTATACCTCTGTCAATACTGCAAAAAAGAAACATGTTCCTAAAAACTTTTTCTACGGTAACATAAAATTCCGCTTTTATAAATTAAACCAATTATCGTTAAAAACATATATGTACCTATAAACTCTTACTATGAAACGTAAAAGTCAACATTATCCTTGTACAAAGTCAATACATTATCAGTTAACAAAGTACGGTTAACATGATTTCGACGGTGTTTTTCTCTCCATTTCTATTTATCAAGATTAAATAAAAGAAATGATAAATGATCTCGCATAAAAAAGCGATGTTGCTCATAGTCCAACCGGCCGCAAGAACTGTTACTATGTTAAAACCAACTCGCAAATCATTCATTCACACACCTTTTTACAACATATCTTCTGTAAACCCACCCGAAATTTTGTTCAAAAATATTTTCGCTGTAAAATCTCGGAGCCGACGAAAATTGTCAATCACATTCAACATATCAAAGATCGCATTAGGCGGAACATAACTGAACAAAATTTTAGTTTCACATCATACTAGACCAAACACTCAAAGAATATATTTCATTATAAGAGGTGCATGACATAGAACGCACCATGGAGCTTCTTCCCTTTGTAAAATGTATAAATCACTAAAATACGAATAGCCGGCACAGAACTGTTTCTGTTTTGCGACCACTTGACGCGGATGAGAGGATCTCAGAGAGTTATCCGTTTGTGTGTATTCCAATTCTGCTGCCAGAGGTCTCCGACATACAATTAACTTTTGAAATTCGATCTGTATAGGGGATAGATACGTCAGACAGTTTCACTGTTGTGGCATTCTTGGCCAAACGATCAGCCGTTTCATTCCCTCCGATGCCAATGTGACCAGGAACCCAAGCCAGAACAATGTTGTGACTATCCGCTTTCAACGTAGTTTTAAAAAAAAAAGTGTAAAAAGTTTGGGATGCCGGAGATTGCGACCAGCTATGGATGGCCTCCAAAGCTGACAGCGAATCCGACAAAACCAGAAAGTCCTTCTCTGCAGATTAAGAGATCATATCTTCAATGCTTAGAACCAGAGCTGTAAGTTCAGCAGAGTAAACCGAAGCATCCAAAGGAATGTCTTCTAACAATATTTGAGGAGCACCAGGGCAATATAGGCTGCACAGGCCACTCCATCTTCAGACTTGGAACCGTCAGTGAAAATTTTCTGACATGACGGGAAATTTCGAACAGAGATCGGCAAACAATGTGGTTACCTCACATGTGATGTGTAACATTACATGTAATTGTCGTACGAGACGAATCCTGAGCTTAGTTTCATTTGTCGCCGTGATTACTTTCATCATGAGTACTGTTTTTAATAATGAACGCACGGAACGAGTCTAATCTTTGGTTCATTCCATCTGATGGAACAAGTCCTAGATTTTAAAAAATGATCTTGTGGAACGGATCCTATCTTTATGTATGTGTGCGTAATTAGGTTTGTACTAGGGCAGAAGATATTCCAGTAATGATGCATCTTTACATATGCAGTAATCTTGCAGAATGAATTCTATATCCTTTTTTTGCATAATTATGGTTATAGTGTTTGGCTGACCAGGTCCTAGCTTTTTCACAGTAACATTTGTAAAAAATCTTTCAGAATGGATCGTAGCATTGCCATGCATCGGCATCTCCAAATGTTCAATGCTTTCATTCGTGCATTTTCACTCAATTTGAAAAGGGGCTGCGTAGTCTTGCCGACAGACAAATAAGTGACAACATTTTCTTTAAATTTTTTCCCCGTCTTATTCGTATATCATTCCATAACTGAAGCAAATGTTCATGGTACAGTACAGCAAAGTTAATATGTGTCCTTTTCGTCGAAACTCCCATAAAAAATAATACCATTGCTATTAGTAATATAAATGTGCTGTATCTTTCTGTTTTGTTGTCCACCAAAACTTATGTGCTTACCTTTTAAGGAGAGGGAAGAACTGAGAACTATATGGGAATGTATACTGGCTTCATGAGGCTGTGATGATTGCTATCTAGAGAAAAAGAAGTATCATTTTTAAAGAAAACAGTAATATAAGAGAAAACAGTTATCAGTTTGGAAGAAAACCATGAAAATAAGTGATGTCCCGGGAGATAAAGAAAACAAGGTTGTAAAATCTGCTTTGCCTGCTGTCTTGATGATCTTAATAGAAACATGTGTTATGTCTTTCTGAAACTGGTATGGTAGCACAATGGCCTCTAGCTTCTTGACTTCTGGCTTGGGTCTGGCAGCAGACCGTATGGAAGACCCAAAAATATTCTTCTGTCATGTCTGCAAACAAGACATGGAGCCAGCCACTCCAGCCGAAATAAGTTGGGAAGTTTTAGAGGCTGACTGCAAGAAACGCAGAGAGGCCATTACAGATGATTCGCAGAGGAGCCACCAGAAGACAGCTCAGCAATAACAGGACAGATGCAACCACAAGCACCAGACGACATGTCAGATCTGCCACAGTCACAGGAGCAGTTGCAGCAAGACGTGCTGCTCCAAAATCTGACGGTACAGCCGACGGTACAGCCATTGTAGGCAGTGCCACAGTTCTATAGTCTCCCGAGACAAAAGATGCTGTTAGCAGCTTTCAGCAGCCCTGGAGTGTATGATTCAGGGTAGAAGCTATGAAGATGTCCAACTGCCGAATTTAACATCACGGTACCTTGCCTGTTTGACCCCATGGGAAAGTTCATGATCACAGTGATAACATCTACCGGTCAGCTACAACTGTTATGATAATTTTGTCCCCCCCCCCCCCCCTCCACACACACACCGACATCAAACGGCTTTCTTTTATTTCTGTCTCATAGTCTGTGTCCTATGACAGCCATGTCTCCCATACCACTTTCTCTTGCCACCCTGCACTCAACCACA
>CM065727.1:65478181-65483181 GCA_033310375.1 Conus canariensis
TGTGTGTGTGTGTTTCTTTTTTGTGGGGAGGGGGGAGGGTCTTCTACTTCTTCTTCTTCTACTTCTTTTCTACTTCTTCTTCTTCTTCTTCATGTATTGTTTTGATTCTATGGTTGTTTTATCAATGCTCTTGTTTTGTCTCTCTCTCTCTCTCTCTCTCTCTCTCTCTCTCTCTCTCTCTCTCTCTCTCTCTCTCTCTGTGTCTCTCTCTCTCTCTGTGAATTATTGTGTTTCTTTTACATGCATTCTCCTGTGTTAGAAGAAATGATTGCTCCCCCCACCCCACCCTTGCTGTCATCACGGGCAGGTATCGCGTGCATACGTGTCTACAAGTCTTACATGCCCTCACTTTTTGTTTTAAAAAAGTTTTAACTAAGTTAGTTTTCATGGAATCCTTGACCCCCCCCCCCGCCCCCCAAATGGATCGGATAACAAACAGAAATAAAAGACAAAAAGCATGATCTATGGTCCTCCTGCTCTGACTGTATGAAGGGGCACGCAAGTCTGTATGCATAATGGAGTACATGATCCAAGTTTGTTGAAAACTTTTCCTCTCTCTCTCTCTCTCTCTCTCTCTCTCTCTCTCCTCTCTCTCTCTCTCTCTCTCTCTCTCTCTCTCTCTCTCCAACATGTGCAGGAAAAGGTATTAGTTTGATAGCGCAGACTCTTAGGCCAAGCAAATGGAAAAGCTGGGAAAGGAGGGGAGTGTATATAGAATAAAAGGGATGGGGGGGGGGGGGTGCTGGGTTGAGGCGCTGGGATTGTGTGCCTCGAAGCCAGTCAACAGGACACCAGTATACAAACACATACATAGCTGAAATATATGCAGTGGATGGAACATCTTTTTTGCACTCTATGCGCTCTACTTTACAAGACTCCCTTGACTCATCAGAAGTAAGAAAGGAAAGCAGACAATATTATGATATTTTTAGTGTCTTATTTTCATTGCCCCCCCCCCCCCCCCCCCCTTCCTCCAGTCCTAAGCGTCATCACGTCTTCTCTGCTCTTTCTGGAATACACAGTCGCGCCGAGGTTGTCCTGTTAATGACGAGCCGCAGAAGTCCGCAAGGAGAAATCAATATCGAGATGTCGTGAGGCAACCCACGAGAGAAGACGCTGTGCTACTACTGTGTCACTTTGCTGTTCAGTGATACCTGGTGCGTGTGTGTGTGAGTGTGTGTGTGTGTGTGTGTGTGTGTGTGTGTGTGTGTGTGTGTGTGTGTGTGTGTGTGTGTGTGTGCGTGTATGTGCGCGCGTGTGTGTGTGCATTGCATGTATTGATAGAACTATATATCAATCTCTCTCTCTCTCTCTCTCTCTCTCTCTCTCTCTCTCTCTCTCTCTCTCTCTCTCTCCCTGCACCCACTCCACACACACACACACACACACACACACACACACACACACACACACACACACCATATATATGTATCATATATATATATATATATATATATATATATATGCTGGGGGCGGGGGGAGCGTGTGTCTATTACACCTCCTCCACCCACACTGCCCATAGCTCTAATCCCGATATATTCTCACCTACTCCCTATCTCTGAAAGATTCCTGCAGATAAATCGGCAAGGGAAGAAAAGAAAGAAAAAAAAGCAGCAGCTTGATTATTCCTAAATGATACAGCATACCCGCCGCCAATCTCAAAGGAATCCTTCAAAATAATCAATGCCAGAGTTACGCCTTTAATCCAAGTATTTGCATGACATGCCAAGCTTCTCTGGGAATAGGCTTTCCACCGAATATCAGTTCTCTTGATGTTGGGACCTTCGCATCCACCGCCACGATAACCCAACGCCTCTGCCCCCCCCCCCAACCCCCCTCCCCTTCCTCCCCTTCCATTATTCAGATCCCACATCCTCTCTGTAGAATGTCATGATCCCACCCCCTTTCTTCACCTGTTTATTGTCATTCCAACTGCAGACAGATCAAGTCGAATAGGCCAGGGATCAGTCTTGCAGAAGGGGAGGGGAAGAGAGACAATAACAATAATGTTTATTCATGGAAAGGCAGCGACCCTTAGTGAGGGGTGCGTGCAATATAAACAACTAATCCACATGACTGCAAACATACCCAGACAAACAAAGAAATATTATGAGAGTGCGTATTCTCTCATCTGAAAGGCCTTGTATAAGTATATGGATAATTTATTTTTTATGACACTGCTGCAATGCAAAGACATCAAAAGGCTCAATTTGAAAGGGGGGCGTGTCATTGGTCCCAAGGTCTATTGGTCCTAAGGTTCGTTGGTCCCAAGGTTCATTGGTCCCAAGGTTCATTGGTCCAGGTTGTTGGTCCAAGGTTCATTGGTCCCAAGGTTCATTGGTCCCAAGGTTTGTTGGTCCCAAGGTTCATTGGTCTCAAGGTCCGTTGGTCCCAAGGTCCGTTGGTCCCAAGGTCCATTGGATGCAGTAAGTGTCAATATGCTTCCCTCTGTTTCTGTCCTGTCTGTCTGTCTGTCTGTCTGTCTGTCTCTCTCTCTCTCTCTCTCTCTCTCTCTCTCTCTCTCTCTCTCTCCTCTTCTCTCTCTCTACTGTGTTTTCAAGATAGCCAGAAACTACTGTATATTACACAGGTGTATTGACCTTGGGACCAACGGACCTTGGGACCAACGGACCTTTGGACCAACGGACCTTGGGACCAATGGACCTTGGGACCAGCGGACCTTGGGGCCAATAGACCTTGGGACCAATGGCATGACCCCATTTGAAAGCATAAGGGATTCGGTAGAATATTTTCTGCTCTCAGTTCTTTTCTGAGATGAAACAAAACAGGACAACATAAAACAAAGTACGATTCATCTTTTCCAGTTTCTTCACAAAGTGGACATAGCAACTGACAGTGTACTGACTATCAGAACTGAAACAGTAGTCTCAGAAGAAGATACCAAAACTGTTATGTAACTCTTTCGTTCTCTTGAAAGAATACAAAATGTGTCGCGCGTTGAAAGTAAGAATTTTTCCCACTAAACCATTCTGGAAATTCATGGGTTCTTAGGTTGTTTTCTCCCCAAAGTTCTTTCCTTGCTGTCTTTCTTTGCTTCCCTTTGTGTCCTGACAGTGGTCTTATTTGATGGATCGTGCCCATATCGTTGCTGTTGTGTCTTTTAACCTCTTCTTTCTACCCAACGTCTATTTTTCTCTTATTTCATTCTCTATCTCCCTTCCTTCTTTTTCAATGAAATAATTGTCCTCGTATTGTCACCGTCGGTAATGTACAATGATACACGTGTCTAAAACACGTAGGTGCTCGCACGCATAAATCTTATCAGGGATTATGTGATTTTTCTTCATTAATGAAACTTTCAGTCAAAAGGATACATGCGAATGGTATGGAAATGATCGAAATAAAATGCGTTGGCATCATTCATGGTCTGTCCTGATGTGACCACATGAAACGGCACGCAACTCTGTCCGGAATGATGGAGAGGCATGACCTGATTTCTGAAACACTTTTTTCATCCTCTCTCTGTCTCTGTCTGTCTCTCTGTCTCTCTGTCTCCGGCTCTGTCTCTCTCTTTCTCTGTCTTTGTCTCTGTCTCTGTCTGTCTGTCTGTCTGTCTGTCTGTCTGTCTCTCTCTCTCTCTCTCTTTTCTCTCTCTCTCTCTCACACCCCACACACACACACACACACACACACATACACCACACATAAACACGCGCGTGCGCACACACACAGAACACACACATAGATAGATAGATAGATAGATAGATAGATAGATAGATATAGATAGATAGATAGATAGATAGACAGATAGACAGATAGAACGACAGACGGATGGATGGACAGACGAACAGACGAACAGGTAGAAGATAGATAGATAGATCGATAGATGATAGATAGATAGATAGATAGATAGATAGATAGATAGATAGATAGATAGATAGATAGAAGATAGATGATAGATGGGAAATGTTTGATTTCATACATACATGCATTTCAGAACATACACCCAGAAGAGAAAGTAAACTGTGAATGAAAGGATTTGTGTGTAGGAGGAAGGTTGGGGATTGGGAGCGAAGGGAGATGGAGGGCGAAAACCAAATGTTAACTGTGTAAAAGACACAAAATATCAGTCTCTGCACCCATGGGTCTCAGCTGCATGCAATGGATGCAACATCCATTTTCGTCACACACACACACAGAGAGAGAGAGAGAGAGAGACAGAAACAGAGACAGAGACAGAGACAGAGAGACGAGAGAGACAAAGAGAGGACAGAGACAGAGAGACAGAGAGAGAGAGAGACAGAGAGACAGAGAGAGAGAGAGAGAGAGAGAGAGAGAGAGAGAGAGAGACCAAATTAACGACTACCCTTTACGATCACACGCACGCATGCGCGCACGCAGGTAAACACGCACGCACGCACACACCCATCCAACCACTCACGCACGCGCGCACACAATTACACACGCGCGCACACACAAAGAGAGAGGAGAGAGAAAAGAGAGAGAGAGAGAGAGAGAGAGAGAGAGCGTGTCTCAAGAAACAAGAGGCAGACAGATGTGAATAGTATTGATTGACAAAACGAGAAATTAGCATGTTAGTAACAGGACCCTCTAGAGAGGTGGTTCTCTCCAAATGCACGTGCTAATTGCCATACTGGCTGCACTACTTTTACTTCTCTCGTGCTTTTTCTTTTCAGTGCACACGTCACACATGATAAGAGAAACCAAAATAGCAGAGAGACAGACAGAGGGACAGACAGACAGACGGACAGGCAGAGAGAGAGAGAGAGAGAGAGAGAGAGAGAGAGAGAGAGAGAGAGAGAGAGAGAGCTGACAGACCACGATAACAACAATCCCTAAGAAGTGAAACAACTTTTAAAAAGCAAGCTTGACATGAAAGCAGTGTGGGGAGAAAGGAGCGGAGAGGTGTATGCCAAAGTTAGGTAAACAAGCTCCATACTGTTGTGAGCTTATTCTACCGAAAGGGAAAAAAAAGAAAATGACAGACATAGAGAAAGAGAAGAACACGAAACATACGA
>CM065727.1:65488181-65543181 GCA_033310375.1 Conus canariensis
AAATTAACATCTTTTGGAAGTAATTGCGTTTAGATTTTCGTTTCATTGAGTTTACCTTATTTCTTTGTTTTCGAAATTCTTTACTTGTTCCGAAATTGCTTAAATGATTTCTTTTATTAATTTCTATATCAATTTCTTTTGTTATCCACGGTGGTTTTGTTTCTTGTTTGACTCTTTTCTTTATGAATGGAGCATGCTTGTTATATACGGAAGTAAATGTACTGATCCAATATTCAGCTGCTTCATCAGGATCTCTTATTTGATATATGTAGTCCATCTGTGCCGTGGCAAGGTCTGAAAGGAAATCTTCTTCTTTAAAGTTTCTAAAGCTTCTATAACATATGATCTTATGCCCTACCTTTGGAACTTTAACACGGGTTTTGTACCAAGTAAGACAAACGGGATTATGGTCACTACATCCACATGGTGGAGCACATACTTCAATAATAGGTTGTCTTGTGTTTGTGTAAATGTGATCAATTAAGGTGCTTGAATGTTCAGTTACACGGGTTGGTTTGTCAATAAGTTGTTCTAGGCCGTGTAAAGTGTAGTTTTGATGCCACTTGGGTTTGGGTTTCGTTAAATCTATATTAAAATCTCCCAAAATGATAGTTTCAAAACTTAGCATCGTTACTTCATCCATAAGGACACTAAATTTGTCTTGCCAGTCTGTAGTTTCTGATGGATTTCTGTATATAAATCCTATGATTAGTGGTTTACTGTTTTTCATGCTTATTTCAATCCATACAGATTCAATGTCATAATTTTCTAGATTATTCAGTTTTTTGTAGTTTAACGAAGATGCAACATACAATAGTATGCCTGTGGTTTTGGGTTTATGTGGATCTAGTCGAATTATCTGGTATCCTGGCATATTCATATCAGCATCAGTTATTTGTGAGGACAAACGGGATTCTGCGAAACAAAATACATGAAAATTGTTACCATTGTTGTGAAGAATAGTTGCAATATCGTCTTTCTTATTTGTTGCATTGTTAATGTTCAAGTAGCCTATTCGAAGTCCTTGTTTTATTGGCCACGTATCTAATGTTAAAGACATGTTGCAGATCGTTTGGGAATAATTTCAATAAGTCTAGAAAAGTTTTTTTTCAGTTTTAGAATGTGTATATACAACAAGTAATGCAATGTATATCTGAGTTATAAAGCTCAAAGAGTAAAAAAGAAAGGACAAGTAGTTCGGGTAAGTGAACACCGCCTTCAGCGTTACTAGATACACACTGCACACACTGTATCTTCTATACTGCAACAGCAATTGAGTTCAATGACAAAAATGAAAAAAAAAAAAGATTCTTTACAAAATAATCTCTAACATTCATACACACATTCACTCAGATAGGACACACACACACACACACACACACACACACACACACACACACACACACACACACACACACACCACACACACAAAATATATATATATATATATATATATTAATGTACCAACAGAATAACAGACAAATGCAACAATCTTCAAACCAGAAAAAAATGCATTAAGAAAATCAGATAAAGTACAACAGAAATAATCGCAGTCCGCCAAATTCGAAATTCAAGGGTCCAAAATTAGTCACCAGGCACAAGTTCCCAGGTCCGATATCAAAAAACACACATTCACCCTACTAACGTTCAGACTTGATATATCGATGTTGATTGTCATGGGAAAAAACGATTTACACTCAAATAAAAAAGGTGTTATAGGTGCGCGCATCCGTGTACGCACACACGTATGTATGTGTGTGTGTGTGTGTGTGTGTGTGTGTGTGTGTGTGTGTGTGTGTGTGTGTGTGTGTGTGTGAGTGTGTGTGTGTGTGTGTGTATGTGTGTGTGTGTGTGTGTGTGTGTGTGTGTGTGTGTGGGGGGGGGTGTGTGTGGGGGTGTGTGTGTGTGTGTGTGTGTGTGTGTGTGTGTGTGTGTGTGGGTGTGTGTGTGTGTGTGCGTGCGTGCTATCACCCGAGTGTTGCACCTGCTGGCTTTGATGGAAGTCACTGTTGTCACAAAATAAGTAATACTTGATTCTGACTGTATGCATATTATGTAATTCTTGTCCCCTTGTTTATTCGCATTTTCGATTCACCATTTTCATTCATCATTGCTTTTCGTTCTTTTTGGCCGTAAAGATTGATTTTGTAGCCTACAAACCTTGTTAACAATGTGTTCTTGATAAAACGTTTCATGTTATTTTCATTGATGTACGTTTGTAAATTTGTCTCATATTGATAAAGTGCTTTGGTAATAGTTGATAGACATAATCTGTCTTGGTTTTTCATTTAACAGTTGACCGTTTATGGTTTTATTGTGTAAATCTAGCTACCCATCACTTTGTGATAAGAAGTACTTTTGTTCTTAGGTCTGTGGTATGTATACTGAGTGTTAAAGTGGTAAGACAATGCCTTCTACGTTAAATGCATGGCCCTCACACGAGGGGCTTCGTGCTGGATATTTAAATATTAACAGTGCCAGAAGTAAGACCGATGATATTGCCACAATTTTACATAACAATGGAAGTAACTTTCATGTTTTTTTGTATAGCTGAATCTAGATTAACGGATATGATACCAGATTCCGATATGTACATGCCAAGTTATGATACAATCCGACTTGATCCAGTTGCACCAAAATCAACAGGATTACTTTTATATTGGTCAAATTCAGCTAGATTTAAAAGATTGTCACATTTAGAGAGTTATGGCATTGAATCTGTTTGGACAGAAATAAGTCTTAAACATTGTAAACCGATTATTGTAGGATTTCTACACAGAAACCCAGCCGAAACAACTGACTGGTATGCTAAGTTTGATTTGTTGGCGGATTCTGCGATCTTAGCATCCAAAGAATTGATTCTTTTGGGTGACTTTATGATTGATTTAACAATACCTGGAACAACATGGAGTCATAGTTATTCAATGTGTGGATTAGAACAAATCATCGATCGACCAACACGCACTATTGAACACTCGGAAACTTTAATTGATCATGTTTACGTCACCCCAAGAGCAAATATTGTGGAAGTATGTTCTGTTCAAATCGGATGCAGTGATCATTCATCTGTTTGTTTTACATGGATGAAGAAAGGTGTAAAAATTCCTAAGCTGGGACATAATGAAATCCTTTACAGATCTTTCACACATTTTGACAAAAATGCCTTTCTTGATGATTTACTTTCCTCGGGCTTAGATTATGTTTATCAGATAAGAAACCCAGATGAAGCAGTCAATTACTGGGTATACATTTTCAGTTCAATATATGATAAACATGCTCCCTTTGTTAGAAAACGAGTAAAACATACTATGAAATCCCCGTGGTTGACGAAGGATTTAGACAATGATATGCATAAAAGAGATCATTTTCTCAAGTCAAAGGACAAAGAAGAATTTAGAAAACAAAGCAACAAAGTGAATTTCATGAACGAAAAGTGAAGAAAAAATATTTTCAAGATTTGTTATTCTCTTCTCAGAATTCAAAATCGATTTGGAAGGCTATTAATCTTTTAACTAATGGTAAATTGAACTCCAAACTTAAGAACCCGATAAAGGATCTTTCACCGGGAGATTTGCTAAGTACGTAATAGTAAATGATGAAACAATTCAAAATGATTTACCTGAACTAAAGCAATACAGCTGTTCTAAAACATCTCCTCAACTTTCAATATACCATCAATTTCAGTAAAATGAAGTGTTTTATGGGCTGATATGTTTAAAACAATCAGGAACAAGAGGTTTAGATAGAATTAATGGAAGGATACTGAAAACTGCCTCATCTGCTATCGCTGATACACTCACCTATATTTACAACTTGTGCATTGATAAAAACCAATTTCCTGTTATATTTAAACAAGCCAAAGTCATACCTTTGTACAAAAATGGCGATTCCACCCTTCCCTCTAACTATAGACCTATTTCAATACTACTCCTTTTGTCAAAACCACTTGAAAGACATATTCAAAAACAATTGTATTCTCACTTTACGCATTATGATTTGATTCACGAAAATTAGTCAGGCTTTAGAGAAAATCACTCCTGCCATACGTCTCTTATACAGCTTACTGATGATTGCCTATCAAATATAAATAATAACGATTTACTGGAATTATTTTTGTCGACTTTGCTAAAGCCTTTTATGTTATGAACCATTCCTTTCTCATGAAAAAAAACAAACTTGCACACTATAAGCTATCGAACCAGGCCTTAGACTTCATTAGATATTTTCTTACTGATCGTCAGCAACTTACTGAAATTCGTAGCAGACGGTCAGAATTACTCAATTTGGAATTTGGTGTTCCACAGGGATCAGTACTGGGACCTTTCCTACTTTCCTTTTACATTATTTGCCTTTATACACAGACTGTTGTGAAATGTTTGCTAATGACACACCATGACAGTTTATTTGCCTTTATACATAGACTGTTGTGAAATGTTTGCTAATGACACACCATGACAGTTTATTTGCCTTTATACATAGACTGTTGTGAAATGTTTGCTAATGACACACCATGACAGTTTATTTGCCTTTATACATAGACTGTTGTGAAATGTTTGCTAATGACACACCATGACAGTTTATTTGCCTTTATACATAGACTGTTGTGAAATGTTTGCTAATGACACACCATGACAGTTTATTTGCCTTTATACACAGACTGTTGTGAAATGTTTGCTAATGACACACCATGACAGTTTATTTGCCTTTATACATAGACTGTTGTGAAATGTTTGCTAATGACACACCATGACAGTTTATTTGCCTTTATACATAGACTGTTGTGAAATGTTTGCTAATGACACACCATGACAGTTTATTTGCCTTTATACATAGACTGTTGTGAAATGTTTGCTAATGACACACCATGACAGTTTATTTGCCTTTATACATAGACTGTTGTGAAATGTTTGCTAATGACACACCATGACAGTTTATTTGCCTTTATACATAGACTGTTGTGAAATGTTTGCTAATGACACACCATGACAGTTTATTTGCCTTTATACATAGACTGTTGTGAAATGTTTGCTAATGACACACCATGACAGTTTATTTGCCTTTATACATAGACTGTTGTGAAATGTTTGCTAATGACACACCATGACAGTTTATTTGCCTTTATACATAGACTGTTGTGAAATGTTTGCTAATGACACACCATGACAGTTTATTTGCCTTTATACATAGACTGTTGTGAAATGTTTGCTAATGACACACCATGACAGTTTATTTGCCTTTATACACAGACTGTTGTGAAATGTTTGCTAATGACACACCATGACAGTTTATTTGCCTTTATACACAGACTGTTGTGAAATGTTTGCTAATGACACACCATGACAGTTTATTTGCCTTTATACACAGACTGTTGTGAAATGTTTGCTAATGACACACCATGACAGTTTATTTGCCTTTATACATAGACTGTTGTGAAATGTTTGCTAATGACACACCATGACAGTTTATTTGCCTTTATACATAGACTGTTGTGAAATGTTTGCTAATGACACACCATTACAGTTTATTTGCCTTTATACATAGACTGTTGTGAAATGTTTGCTAATGACACACCATGACAGTTTAGCAGTGATAATCCTATGAGTTTAGTAAATAACCTTCAGAACAAAATCGACAGATTGATTAAATGGACAGAAATGAACCACAAGTCCCTACACGGCAAAAACGGCAGCACTATTTGTCAATGACCAAAGGATCGAAGAGGTAACATCTCATAAAGTACTAGGGGCTATCGTTGATAATGATTTAACGTGGTATGACCACCTTGGAAAACATATTTCTAAAAGAATTTATCAATTATCAAAAAAAAAAACATTTTCTGAATCGCCAGTCAATGAATTTTTTTTCATGCACATATTTTATCTCTCATTGATTATGCGTCTACGTTATGGATAATTCTAGTGAAACAAATTTTAAACAAATCAATCGTTTACGTAAGGGAGCTATAAAGTTGGTGCAATTAAAATCCAATTCCTTAACAGGTGATGACTATAAAAAGTTAAATATTCTTCCATTCAAAGACAGACCCTTCTTCAATAAAATGCTTATGCATGTATAAGGTAGTTAAGGGAATAGCTCCAAAGAAAATTATCCGAAACTTTATAAATAATGAGAATAGACAAGCTCACAAACTTTCGTTTCCTAGACCCCGTAACAATCTTTACAAATCTAGCTTCACACATTCTGGAGGAACGGCATGGAACAATTTATCTTCTTCTTTAAAAAACATGTCTTTCTAAACTAGTATTTAAGAAATCACTGAAAAAATATTTTATCCTTCTAAACTAGTATTTAAGAAAGCACTGGAAAAATATTTGATGGACAAATTATAAAGTAATCTATGGTTATTTATACTGTTGCAGATTCTCACTCTCTCTCTCTCTCTCTCTTCTCTCTCTCTCTCTCTCTCTCTCTCTCCTCTCTCTCTCTCTCTCTCTCTCCTCTCTAGATTTCTTTGTCAATTCTATCTCTCTCTCCCTCTGCCTATCTCTCTGCCACCCCCCCCTCTCTCCTCTCTCTCTCTCTCTCTCTCTCTCTCTCTCTCACACACACACACACACACACACACACACACACACACACACACATACACACAAATGTCTTCATTGCCTTGTCTGATATGCTGTTCGTTATCCGTCAAAATACTGATTGTAATGGTTGTTAATTGTTTCATTGCTTTCATTGTACACTTCTGAATTCTACATATGCATTGCTTCGCGTTTCTCTTTTTTTCAGTATTGTAATTGATATTTATGCTTTTTTTGTGAGTGCAGGATGAAAAAAAGCTGAAAGCTTATTCTTTAACCCGCAATAAATATAATTTTGACTTGACTTGACTTGATTTCACACCCACACACACACACACACACACACACACACACACACACACACACACACACACAACACACATACACACACACACACACACACACACACACACACACACACACACAACGCACGCACGCACGCACGCGCGCACACGCGCGCACACACACACACACACACACACACACACACACACACACACACACACACACTCAAGCAAACAATCGCGCAACCCATAGGCAAACCCATGGGCAGACCCACACAAAACAGTGCATGAAGATACGACAGGCAGTCACGAAGCAGGGAAGTGCTTTCAGAGAAAGAAGAGGACAGGTGGAAATAGAAAACATTGGAAGGAAGAGGAAGAAACGCTTGACGTAGGAGACTGGTAAGAAAATGGTCTTGCTGCTCTTTGTTGTTCTTGTTTCTTCTTTTTGTTGTTTTCGTTGTCATTTGCTGTTCACTGTTGTTTTGGGTTTTGTTTTTTTGTGTTTATTGTTTTTGTTGTTGTTGTTGCTGTCATTGTTCTTGTTGTTTTGGGTGTTGTTTTTCTTGTTGTTGCTGTTGCTACTGTTGCTGTTGCTTTTGCTTCTGCTGTTATCGTTATGTTGTTGTTATTGTCGTTGTTGTTGTTGTTGCTGCTGCTGTTTGTATGCTTTTTTGTCGTTTTGTTATTATTGTTGTTACTGTTGTTGTTGTTGTTCTTGTTGTTGTTGCTGCTGCTGCGGTTGTTGCCGTTGTTATGTTATTCTTGTTGTTGTTGTGGTGGTTGCTGTTTATTGTCAGTTTTAACTTTGTTGTTTGTGACGTTCAGGAAAGATCAATATGGTGCATAAACGTTCAAATATTCTTTCTTCTTTTTAGAATTTCATAAAAGACGAAGTCCTCACAAAACTGCAACTTTTCACTTCCTAGCGTGTCTTATCTGTCTGTTGTCTACTGTGTGGCTGCTCCGTCTCTACAGATTTATCTAACAACAACAACAACAACAACAACGACACAATCACCACCACCACCACCAACAACAACAACAAAGGATGATGTTTGAGGTGACCTCTACTATTTTCAGCAACCTGTAAAACTTATTTCTGATGTCATCAGTATGTCTTTAATAGGAAATAGGTGATTTTACAGACTACTTTTTCTTTACTCAACTTTTAAGTGGATACTTGTGTGTCCAAACCGCTTTGCAGTGAGTAGATATTATACTGATGATAAAAAGGAGAGAACGAAAGAAAGGAAGGAAGAAAGAAACAAACAAACGAATAAACTAAGAAACAAAGAAACAAAGAGTGAAAACACGCTAAAACACCGTAAAGCACAACACATGGTTTTTGTTCTTCTTTATCTTTCTCTCTTTCTGTCTGTCAAATGGTTTGCCTATGAGACAGCTCGCAGAGAAATAAAGTGTTCATTATTTTTCCCCAATATGTACGAGTGATATATGTACAATTGAGGAAATAAGGAGAGGGAAAGTGTTAAACACACTTTTAATTCAATGCAACAATATTTCCGGCTGCATGTGAATATGCACCTTACGAGGATTAGAATCTATTACTGGCCTAAGAAAAAAGAAATAATGTGCAGGTAGATAACAAACTGTGTCTGAACAAGAACGCAAATTTTGTTTGTGCAGGGAATGGGCTAGACGATCCTACCACAACCCTGACACACGCCATCCCCCCCTATACCCTGGCGCACGTACGCACACACGCACGTACACACACACACACACACACACACACACACACACACACACACACACACACACACACGCACACACGCGCGCGCGCGCGCGCACGAAAGCACGCACGCACGCATGCAAGCACACACACACACACACACACACACACACACACACACACACACACACACACACACACACACACACACACACATACTCACACACACACACACACACACACACACACACACACACACACACACACACACACACACTACAGAGCAAATACATCTCTAGGTTTGGACCGATTCCTTTCGAGGTTTCCCTCCCCTGAACGAGTTGGTGGATTCATGGCAGATTTGTGAATATGCATAGTTGGTTGTCCGTCTGACAGTTTGTCATAATCTAGTCTGATCAATGTGTTTGTACGCTCCAAGTCAGCATATATGACTGACCATCTCTGTCGTGTCAGTGTCATCAGATGCGTCACTGATTACAAAGAAATAGCTTCCAAACAAACCACTTACTGCTTCTCTTCATGATTCTGCTTAATATGGGAACTGTGTTCTGCTTTCAGATCTTCAAACGCCCCTCTAGCTTTGTTTTTTTTTAGTCCTGAGACGGCTTGCATCGATTTCTTGAGATTCCTTTTTTCTCTTCTCTTCCGGATCTCATTTATCCCTCGCTGCTGTCTAGGCCTTTTTTTTTAAAGGTGATTTCAGCTTTCATTTTTAACTCCAAAGACGTCCCTAAAGGCTGCAAAGACAGTATTTCCAGCGATGTTCCAGTGTGCTCTTTCCTTTTGCACATCCAATCTGTGAACTTTTTCTCTATCTGATATTTACCATTCCTCTTTTCCACGTTCAAGAGATATCCTGAGTTGTCTGAAGAATCAGCGTACATGTCTTTGGCACTGTGGTGTGAGTCCTGACCTTCGTTTTTTGATGGTTTATCTGCTGGCGCTGCATCCTGGTGGTCACTTCACACAGCCATTTTTCGCCATGTGGATCTCCAGGCTGCTCTCAACGGAGATGTTACTTCAATAATCACATGAAAATGTCACTTGTTCTGTAATCGTGTTTTCTTGTGGATTTCTTGTCACGATCATTTCGACGCCGAGAAAGTCATCATTCGCTCCTCTAGACTGCGATTCCTAGAGCGTCTTTCGTTTGTGGAACGACAAACCAGTTGGAGATAGGCAAGATCAGGAGCCAACCCATATAGTCTGTAAATCTGGTCTTTACCTCTACCGTCTGTCTGTACCAGACGTCCTCTGGAATGCTCCCCAAAGCCAGTGTTCAAGTCATGTACCAGCAGCAGCAAACTCTGGAGATAGCCGGTTAGCAGAAGGTCTTTAGAGAAGAAGCACCCATCATCCAAGTTTTTTAATCCTTAAGTCCTTGCTCTCTCTGAAGGCGCTGGGTCTCATCCGAGCCATGACTCCTACATGCCCTTCTGTCAACTATTTTGTTTCTGCTAAGATTTAAGCCCACAACTCCTGGTTAGTCGGGTGCCTTTAGGCCTAGTCACTTTGAGACAGATGCCGAAGCCACAGCTACCGTAATCCTTTTGAAATTGAAAATAAACTGAAATTCATGAAGTTTTCTTTCGCCCCTTTCCACCAGATCCAGATGGAAATCGTTTCAACTATCAATGCCATGGCTTTTAGGATTCTGGTCCTTTCTGACCAGACAAAGAGGACTATCTGGTAAAACCATCGGTAGGTGCGCTGTCACCCTCTTTGACGGGGACTTTCCCTCAATGTGCTGGATAGTCTGACACATAAACGTATCTCGCAAAACCGAACAAAGTAAGCGGTTATCGCCGATGTAAATAAAGCAAAAAAAAAGTCATATGAAAGCAGGAAATTAAACGTATGTTTTAGTGTCTATGATGGCATCTGCTAAATAACATCATCACATAATACAAATGCTTACGTGATTAGAGTCCAACAATATTCTATAGCTCCCACAAATGTACGAAAATCTAACATGGATCCTACTTTCAAAACGAAATGACTGAGGGCGGAAAATGAAGCAAAATTAGAAAGAAATGGGTTAGTTACCGCCAAGGGCACAGACAAGCAGAGTACAGGACAAAACACAATGCATTTCGACCTCTTGGGTCTTCTTCAGGCAAAAACAAATAACATTTAGGACAGTGAAAACGAAGAACAAGAAACTACTTATCTTCTCATATTCGGCCCAAAATCAAAATTGTGTTTTGTCCTGTAACATGGATCCGTCAAATCAAATAACATGATCTCCCACCAGATGAATAATAACAGACGTCGACTAACATTTCAAAGAAGTTTGGTCAACAACACACGCATTTGAGATGAGACAGCTCGATCAAGAAAAAAAAATGCAGACTTATTCGGAACTAATTTACTTCGACTCTCTCCAGGAGGTGACAGCCATAATATGGCCCTTTGTGGTCGGTCAGGCTACACTGCAGTATAATCTCTGTCCCTCTGTCTGTCGGTCTGTCTGTCTGTCGGTCTGTCTGTCTGTCTGTCTGTCTGGCTGTCTCTCTCTCTCTCTCTCTCTCTATCTATCTCTCTCTCTCTCTCTCTCTCTCTCTGGCAGTAAATTATGGACAGTCTTTCTCTCCACCATCTACCCCTTCCCCCCCTCTTGCAGTCTCACCCCCTTTATCACACGTGATTCCAAACAGGCAAAACCTCTTCTTCAGAAATAGATTCCACCTTCCTTTGACCAGGAAGATACAAGTGCTCGGTTGCGTTGTTACATTTAGTTTTACTTACCACGTATCCTGCTGCGTTTAGCTGATGCTATCCCGACGTGTCAATTGGATGACGAATACATGACGTCATCAGTGCCATTAATCTTCCTTGTCTGTGCGATCCGTGTTGGCCCCGTGTCGATTTCTGAGAAAAGACGACAACGAGCTGAGCACGGGCCCACGGCTGTCTTTTAGTGACGTCATTGAATAGCTGTCACACACTGGGAAAAAAAAGCTTTGCCAGAAGATAGAGAGATGTCATAATTAAAAGCAACAGATGTTATGAACTTGACATGAAACTATCGTGAACTAGACCATTATTTCTAAATGGAATCTTTCAACTTGGATTTTATTTGTTTTGTTTTTTCATTGTTTGTCATGGAAGAGAAGGATCATAAATGTAATTTAGACCATTTCACACATCACTGTGTAAGTAAAGAAATAAAACTAAATATGCATGAACATTTCATTATAACAGATATTGACAGTTTCAAAACGAGGTAACTGAGGGCGGAAAATGGAGCAAAATGTAGAAAGAGAAGGGGTGAGTTACCGCCAAGGACATAGACAAACATAGTACAGGACAAAAAAACAATGCATTTAGACCTCTTAGGTATTCTTCAGGCAAAAACACAATAACAGTTAGGACAGTGAACACGAAGAACGAGAAACCACTTATCTTCTCATATTCGGCGCAAGATCAAAATGGCCGCTGGTTTTCGTCCAGCAGCCATTTTGTTCTTGCTCTATTCATGGACTTCAAAAAGAGTCTTACTGGAGCTGACATGGGCCACAATGAAGACATCTAACTTCGGACAAAACATCATTAAAACCGTCATGATTATCATTGTTTTTCAAAGGCACTAGTGTCACACACATACAGGGTGCTATTGGGCAAAGGCTCCATATTTCAGTTGGAGTTCATCAAGGCTACGCTTTATTTCCCAGACTTTTCAACATAATTATTTCTGTAGCGCATTATGACTAAGCATTTGTACAGCATGTCAGTGCTGTCAGAGATGGAGAAATAAAACATCACAAACAAGCGCTTTGGAAGATGGCTTCCATGGCGTAGCAGGCAGTGAGCAAGTACTTGACTGGTTCATTACGATCGTCGGACAGTTCCACGACGGCATGATGATGAAAGTACTGGATGATTGAGACGAGTCAGAAGCCTTTCCAGTGACCAACGGCGTAAAGCAAGGCTGCGTTCTCGCCCCTACACTCTTCAGCATGGTCTTCTCCGCCATGCTGACTGATGCCTTCCGTGACTGCCAGCGTGGTATGCACGTCAGATACAGAACTGACGGTGGGCTGTTCAACCTCAGGCGACTGCAGGCTGTAACAAAGGTGAAAAGGTGAAAAAGACCGTCATCAAGGACTTCTTGTTTGCTGATGAATGCGCCCTCAATGCCAGCAGAGAGCAGATGATGCAGCAGGAAATGGACTGCCTGTCCCAAGCCTGCGACAACTTCGGTCTCACCATCAGCACCAAAAAGACCGAAGTGATGTATCAGCCTGCGCCAGGTAAAACCCTACCAGAAACCACACATCATGCTAAAGGGGCAGAACTTACAGGCAGTTGACAACTTCACCTATCTGGGCAGCACACTCTCACGAGCTGTGAACATTGACGCAGAGGTCAGGAACAGGATTGCCAAAGCCAGCTCTGTGCTTGGGAGACTCCGTGAAAATGTCTGGGAGTGGAGAGGACTAAGCCTTACCACCAAGCTGAAGGTCTACCATGCAGTGGTACTGACCACTCTCCTCTATGCCAGTGAGACCTGGACTGTCTACAGCAGACACGCCAAACAGCTCAGCAATTTTCACCTCAGCTGTCTCCGCAGACTCCTACACATCAAGTGGCAGGACAAACTCCCAGACATTGAGGTCTTGGAAAGGGCCAGCATCCCCAGCATCTACACTCTCCTTCAGAAATCCTGAGCCAGATGGGCTGGCCACATCGTCAGAATGCCAGATAGTGGACTGCCGAAACAACTGCTGTACGGAGAACTAAGTCAGGGCAAGCGCAAAGTTGGGGGCAGAAGAGACGTTTCATGGACTGCCTCAAAGTGTCCCTCAAAGGCCTGGACATCAACCTCAACACCTGGGAGTCGCTTTTCCTGGACCGCCCAGCCTGGCGAAGCAGCATCACAAAGGGTGCATGCACATCAGAGAAGAGACACACAGCAGAAACTGAGAGAAAGCGAGCCATGCGCAAGGCCAGAGCTACCTCCACCTCCACTTTAGCACCCACCCACATGTGGGCGTTCCTTCCGGGCCCAGATCGGCCTCACCAACCACCTACGGACTCACACTCAGCAATCTTCCATCTGAGATTGAAGTCATGGTCATCGAAATTGAAGGACGAACGACGCTCGACGAGAATGTTAAAAGGTTGAATAAAACATTATGAGGATACCACCAAGACCCAAGTTGATGGTCAGCCACAATACCATCATCACTACTGTTGTAACTGTTCATTCACAAAATATAGACGGTGATCCATTTTCATCTAGGACAGATCTAATCAGAAATCCATTCTAGGACAGCGAAGGCAACATCAACACTGTTCTAACTAATATATAAGATCATGCTTCTGCATGCACGGGTAAATTCCATCTTTTTGTATGCTCCTGAGGCATGTACTTTCATAGCGGATCTGCAAAGACTAGTTCGAGTCGCAAGAACTGAGGTATTAGTGTTTAACATTAAATGTACCAAGTATCCAATCCCCGGTGGAAAAGTCCGTGGCACTACCAAGTAGTTCGTCAGATTACACCAGGGAACTGCTGAGGCTGGGAGAAAGAGGATAAAAACATAAGTTGGACTCACAGGATTGCAGAACGTACAAGGGAATGAGAGGCCCGTGTCTTGGTACATAACTGCTGAGCTGAAAGGAGGCCGCTTACATTTCTTCACCGCACGTCATAATGTCTCTTTGCAAAGTTAAAGAAAAGAGAGAAGAGAAAGATGACATAGTGTCCCACATATATGTGATATAGTGTAATATAGTACATACATATAGATTACTGATGTGGCATGATATACTGCAAGGAACTCAGAGGAAGCCGCAATAGAGAAAGACAAAAGAAGAGGTGGGAAGACAATATCCGAGAGTGGACTAGAATGAGCCTGGCGGAATCTCAGCGAGCGGTGGAAGACAGGGACAGATGGAGGAGAGTGGTGGCCGGATCATCAGGGGTGCCCCAACGACAACAGACGATGTCAAGGAATAAGTAAAAGGTAAATGATATACTGTTGTGGTACATTTTAATGAAATCTTTTGATTCAGTACGGCTTACCATTGATGTGTGATCCAATGTTCAACTTCGATTTACGTTTATAATACAGTCCAATGATGAGCATGAATGATATGGTATGATATATCTCATTGATAAACTTCAATGGACTGGTGTGATATACTTCACAGATATGTATTGATGACCTTGTTGAGTATATTACATTAATAAACATGAATCATCTGGTGCGATATGCTGCATTAATAAACACAAGCAATGTGTTATACTACATTAATTTACGCTAATGATTTTGTATTATCCATAATGTTGATGTACATTGTGTTATTCTCTGTTATGCCACCTTTCTGTAAATTGACAATGTGGTATTATTGTACATTGGTGATGTGGTGTGACGTAACCCCGTGATGTTTAGGGATGATCTGGTATCATTGTTGTTTTCATGTACATTGATAAAGTGATCCGATACATTGTCATATATTATATTAAGGTAAATTGACGATACAATATTCTATGTTGATTGTTTGTGCGTTGATAACATGAAGTAATGTGGGTCCAAGTTGGGGTAAATCGTGATGGTACTGCATAAGTGGATCTGCAAATGAGAACGTCAGGCTTAACACACCAACATCATGTCCTTTTAATTCCATATAACGCTGTGTGTTGTGACATCAAGGTTTACATTAAATCCTCACATTGATCTATTTCCACAAGGATTTTCTCCTTCGCTTTTGTTTCCTGAATAATCATCGTTTTCCAGTTATGTATGCTTAACTTCATTCTGAATCTGAAGCTGCAAATTACCATAGCACAGGCAGAAACATAGCACAACATTACCATAGCACAGGCAGAAATACTCCTGAACAGGTCGTGTGTGTACTTCACTTTAAAAAGAAAACGCCGTGAACACCAGAGAGTTCTGTCACATCTTAATAAACTTCAAGAAGGCTTTTGATAGTGTGGAAAGGCTGGCGTAAGAAGGAATTGTGGGGCCACAATGAAACAAATGACTCAGGGCAAAAGCTAACTGATACAATTCAACAACTATACTCCAAAGTAACCATTACGGTACTCATAGAGAGTGCTGCTAAAGAGTGTCTCCATACTTCCCCTTCGAGTGCGTCAGGGATGCCTTCACTCTGCTACAGGTTTAAAAGATTTCTGGAATGCATCAAGACTGCTGCGCTGAAAGAGTCTGTCTGTCTGTCTGTCTGTCTGTCTGTCTGTCTGTCTGTCTCTCTCTCTCTCTCTCTCTCTCTCTCTCTCTCTCTCTCTCTCTCTCTCTCTCTCTCTCTCTCTCTCGGGGAGCTGGAGTGGAAGTCAGCCGGTGAGCAGGCTTTGCGATCGCGTCTGACGGAAATTAGCCAACTGTAAGCGTTATACGCGTTGTTGTTGCTTAATCTGTGGCAGACATTGTAATTAGGTGCCATGCCTTCAGAAACATTGGTTTTCAGGCAGCGATGTGGACTCTTTCTTTTTGTTTTTATAGCATTTATGAAGAAACGCGCAAATTCAAGATTACCAAGACTGGGACTGACATTGAAAACCAAGACTACCGGTGTCGTGTGTGGTTTCCTCCTCTCGTATTTCTTCTGGGGGAGTTTGTTGTTGTTTCAATGCGGCGACGTCGAATTAAATCCAGGACCCCGTACTTCTACGAAACAAACACAACTTGGATCCCAGTCATCACGTTCGCCTCGTGCTGGTGTTGGAGACACACCAGCACCGGATGCTTCATCCCAGAACCGAGATCAGAGTTCCAACGATGTCATGTCCATGCTCTATCAGCTGAACATGAAGTTTGACGCGGTGAGGGATGACATCAGAGGCCTCAAAGACGGTTTTGATGTGCTGCATGCGGAAATGAAGAGCATGAAGGAAGAATGTACCCGTCTACGAGAGGAAAATGCCGCACTGAGGGAGAGTAACGTCCGCCTGGAGAAGAGGATCGAAGAGATGGAGAGGAAGACCGACGATTTGGAATGCAGGTCGAAGCGAAATAACGTCATCATCCACGGACTTCAGAAAGCAGAGAAGGAGACGGCAGATGACCTGGAGGCTGCAGTCAGGGAACTCTTCACTGACAGGCTGGAGCTGGCCAAAGACGTTCGTTTTGACCGCCTGCATCGCCTGAACCAGAGGCCCAACTCTCCAATAATCGGGTGCTGTACCTTCTTCAAGGACAAGGTGGACATACTCAGGGCAAGAGGGAAACTAAAAGGTACTAGTATTTTTATTGGAGAAGATTTTTCTTTCAGGGTGAGGGAAGTAAGACGCAAACTGCTGCCCCATTTGAAGAAAGCTAGAGCAGAAAAACAAAAAGGCGTCTATGGTTTTCGACCATCTTGTAATAGATGGAACTAAATTTTCTGTGGACTCAGAGGGCAACCTGAAAGATATCAAATAGGATATCGGCCGCTCTTCTTGTGGAGGTGTTTTTTCAAATTTTTGTTCTGTAAATAGTTTCTCTTCTGCATTTAATTTAGAGGGAGCAACCAAAAAACGGACACCGGTTGCGGAACCATTTGTGAGCTGTTATGTGGCTGACACTGCACGTGCCTGTATGTTGAATGCTCGTGAAGTTGTCAGTGACAGAGAGGAAAGTGTGAACAAACAGGGTACAGGCCGTGCAGCCGTGCAAAAAAGTTCAGGAACGCATTCTGTGTCAGGTCAACTTGATTCCGATTGTAACGCACGTGCATTTTCAGTTAAGCATTTTAAAGTCTTGCAATGGAATGTCAACGGCCTGCTCCTAAACTAAGACATAAAGATTTCCTTTCTTATGTTCGTTCCTTTGACATAATTTGTCTTGCTGAAACCTTTATAGAAACATTTCAATCAGATTTATTTGTTGATTACATAATTTTCTGTAAACCTGCTATTAAGTTTTCTAAACATGGTCGTTTTTCGGGTGGAGTTGTGTGCCTAATAAAGAGAGTGTATGCCCCGTTTGTTCGTTCTGTTGACGTAGATTACAGTAATATTATTGTTTTTCACATAGACAGAGCTGTATTAGGCACCATGAAGGATATGTTGTATATGTGTGTATATGTTCCGCCTGAAGGGTCACCATTTTATTCTTTTTTGGATGTACACAATGGCATTAGTCTTTTGGAAGAATGCCTGGCAGATTGTTCTGTTGCATTTCATGATGTTTACTTAGTGTTGTCAGGGGATTTCAACAGTCGAACTGCCGATATAAATATAAATGATTTATGCAGTGAAAATTTTGTTGAGTCATTAAAAACAAGTAGTTCGATCAACGCAAACAGGAAATCTCAAGACAAAGTGTTGAATAGTTATGGTAAACTTATGTTGAATTTATGTACTACATTTGATTTACGTATTCTGAATGGTGCATGTAATGGCGACCGCTATGGTTGCTACACATACATCTCAGATTCAGGTAGTAGTGTTAACGATTACTTTTTAATGTCGAGTGACATGTTTGCTATGTTTGAATCTTTCTGTGAACTTAATATTCGTGATATGTTTCATTCAGATCATATGCCACTTGAATTACATTTAACTTTTTCGGGAGAGCATGACAGTATGAAATCTCAAGAAGAGAAACAAACTTTAAATAGGATAGTTTGGAACAATAATGCATCACCGGTGTTTATTGACTCAATGCAGTCTGAGGAATCTCGTAGAATGCTAGAGTTAGCTGTAAGTTTAATTGATTATGATATTGACGAAGCTTTGTCTATATTTAACGATTGCATTAAACGAAGTGCTGAATGCATGAATAGGCAGATCAGAATTGGTGATAATGATAAATTAGATGACTGGTATGATCATGAATGTAAGGCAGCAAAGAAAAATTTAAGAAAGCTTTACAGAATATCCCGTCGAACAGGATATTCTGAAGACGGAAATGCTTTTTGTATTGCACGTAGAGAGTACAAACATTTGTTAAAGCGCAAAGAGAAGGATTTCCACAAATCGTTTTTAGATGAATTGTTATCTTCGGTGAATAATCAAAAGCAATTTTGGGAAAATGTCAATAAACTTTCATGTAAACGGAAACACGTTAGCAACGATATCACTTTGGACAACTGGTTTGAACACTTCAAAACTTTGCTCGAAAAAGAAAGTGAACCAGACGAGGACGAATTGAATGTTGATGGTAATGATGTTTATTTCAACCGACCAATATCAAAGGAAGAAGTTATTTTTGCAATTAGAAAGTAAAGATTAGAAAAGCTGCTGAGCCGGATGGAATAACTGGAGAGTTGTTAAAAAATGCAGGTGATTGTGTTGCAGATTTCTTTGTCACATTCTTTAATGCTTTGTTTCAGAAAGGTATATTTCCTGACAGTTGGACAGAAAGTATTGTGCTCCCTTGTACAAAAAAGGAGATGTCAACAACCCTAACAATTACAGGGGCATTTCATTATGCAATATTAGTAGCAAAATTTATAGTACAGTCATTAATCATCGTTTACAAGAGTGGGTTGAGGAAAATAATATTACTGGAGAATATCAAGCAGGATTCAAAAAGAACTATTCAACTATTGATCATATGTTTACTTTGTTGGCTATCATACAAAAACAGTTCTCTTTCAACAGAAAATTATATGTTGCATTCATAGATTTTGAGAAGGCTTTTGATTCCATTAATAGGAAAATTCTTTGGTCAATTTTAGTTAAAAATGGTATAAATGGTAATTTATACAATTGCATCAAAAGTATGTATAATAATGTTAAAGTTAAGATACGGTGTGGACATAAACTAACTGATTTCATTATGTGCACCTATGGTGTTAAGCAAGGTGACGTGTGCAGTCCTGTTTTATTTTCTTTGTTTATCAATGAACTTGCCATAGAAATAATTCAAAATGGTAGGCATGGTGCAATGTTTACAACGGATTATTTTGAGCTCTTTATTTTGTTATTAGCAGATGATGTTGTACTATTATCAGAAACAGTTATTGGTTTGCAGACACAGTTAAACAGTCTGCAATGCGCAGCTTTTTCTCTTGATTTGAAAGTGAATTTAAGCAAAAGCAATATAATTGTGTTTAGAAAAGGTGGCTACTTAGCAGCAAGAGAAAATTGGACATATAATAATGCTGTTATGCCTGTCGTAAATGCTTATAAATACTTAGGTATACTGTTTTCAACAAAACTCAGTTTCACATTGGCTTGCAATGACCTTGTAAGTAAAGCAAAGAAAGCTCTGCTCTGCATTATGAGAAAACTGTATATTTTGAAGAATACTAGTTTAGATTTATTGTTGAAGTTATTTGATTCACAGGTTCAACCCACTGCTCTATATGGCGCAGAACTTTGGGGACTAGATGATGCAGCCCGCCATTGTGAAAAAGTCACCTCTTTGCATTAAAGAATTTTTTAGGAGTTGAAATGCGAACACCCAACGACTTTGTCTATGGGGAGACCAATAGATATCCTATCTCTTTGAATTGTGTGTTAAGCTGTATCCGATACTGGTTGAAATTAACAAAAATGAATGATCACAGATTACCTCGGAAAGCCTATATGATGTTATATGACCTAGATGCAAGAGACAAAAGAAATTGGGCTTCAAATGTCCGTTGCAAATTATATCAATTTGGATATGGCTATGTTTGGATAAACCAAGGAGTGCAAAATGATAAATCATTTCTGTGTGAATTTAAAGACAGATTGATTGCATGCAGGTGGCAGGAATGGGACTTCATGTCAAAAATAGTGATAGATTTACCATGTATCGGACATTTTGTTCGGTACACGATGTCAAACGTTATCTACGAATGGATTTAGATAAACACTTGAAGCTGACAATGACCAAATTTAGACTGGGAATTTCAGACATAGCAGAACACCGGTATCGTTACAGTAAATATACTGGGATAGATTTGACTTGTCCATTATGCAAAAATGGAAAAGAGGATGAACTTCATTTTGTTTTATGTTGTCGTAAATTATCCAGTCTAAGAGCACAATATGTACCGACAAAGTTTTCCAAGGATCCATGTCAGTTTCGGTTAAGCCTGCTAATGGCATCTCAGAATGAAAGCATAATAAGAAATTTCTCAATTTACTTATTCAAGGCATTTCAGCTTAGATCAGTCATGACTTCGTGACGGAGTAGTCCAACCAGTTTTTCTTGTGTTCTGTATAATTCCCATATTGATGTTGTTATGTTCTCCATACCCCCCTTCATAAGGGGCAATGGCCTTTATATGAAGTAAACCATCTGAGTTCTGAGTTCTCTCTCTCTCTCTCTCTCTCTCTAGCGAACCCGAGTTGTCAAAGTGACATGCAGGTGCTGTGAACTTTGTCCCATTATCCGTGCACCACCAAGTGCTTGTCAGGTGGGTGAAATAAATGACTGGCCTGGCGAACGACGACATCTTATGAAAACAATAGAAACTTTATGTTGTGAAACAGCTATCAATCACGTGCGTGTATCATCTCTTTGTGTCTCTAACAAGTCTATGAGCATGCACGCACCGCGTATGCATGTACACACACACACACACACACACACACACACACACACACACACACACACACACACACGCATATATATATATATATATATATATATATATATATATATATATATATATAATGGACGTGTGTGTGCGTGCTTGCGTGCGTGCGTGTGTGTGTGTGTGTGTGTGTGTGTGTGTGTGTGTTTGTGTGTGTGTGTGTGTGTGTGTGTGTGTGTGTGTGTGTGTGTGTGTGTGTGTGTGTGCCTATAATTGTCCCTTTCTTGCTTCTGTTTCATACCTTTCATCATCTGTTAAATACCTTCTATCTGTATCTAGTGTAAGTTGCGAGCGAGGTATGTGCTGTTTATTTGTACAATACGATTCATGGGATATGTTTTCCTTAACAGTAACTTAACTTTCACTGAATGGTAAATTATCAACCTTTCAAAAACACCAGTGATGATGTTCTTGCAGCCAAAACCGCCGCACCCTTTCGGGACGCTCTGTTTATAAGTGCCTTCAGTTAAAAGTTTGCAGCTTTTGATCGGCACGCGACAGATTATTGTATCTTACTCGTTGCCGTCAGATCAGCTGAGTTTGTTTTCATGTTGTGCGAGCTCAATTGCATGAAACAAAATGACGCATTTGAAAAGTATCATTGAATATGTTTCAGCAAAAGTGAGTTCGTAAACATCGCTCAAGCGCTACAGCTTTTAGAGAACGACTCTCCCCCCCCCCCCCCATCTCTCTCTCTCTCTCTCTCTCCTCTCTCTCTCTCTCTCTCTCTCACACACACACACACTCTCTCTCTCTCTCTCTCTCTCTCTCTCTGTCTCCATCCCTGTCTGCCTGTCTCTCTGTGTTCCATTTCTGATCTCCATTCTCCGCATTTCCAATCTCCTTATTTCTTCTTCCCCAGGTGCCTGAATCTCTCTCTCTCTCTCTCTCTCTGTCCGTCTGCTTGTCTGTCTGTCTGCCTGCTGTCTGTCTGTCTGTCTGTCTGTCTGTCTGTCTCTCTATCTAAGATTCACCATGCGCACTTAGTCTGCATACCTGCCTTTCTGCCTGTCTTTCTCTGTCTGTCTGTCTCTGTCCTGTCTGTCTCTGTCCTTCTCTGTCTCTCTGTCCGTCAGTCTCTCTCTCTCTCTCTCTCTCTCTCTCTCTCTCTCTCTCTCTCTCTCCGCCTCTCTCTCCATCTCTGTCTGTCTGTCTCCCATTCCCGATCTCCATTATCTGCTTTTCCAATCTTATTTCCTCTTCCCTTTGTGCCTCTCTCTCTCTCTCTCTCTCTCTCTCTCTCTCTCTCTCTCTCTCTCTCTCTCTCTCTCTCTTTCATTCACCATGCGCACTTAGTCTGTCTACATCTCAATGTACAGCAGGATTTGTTTTCTGCATCAAATCGTAGAGTGATGAGATTTTTTGCTTCCTACTGTATAGCAGTGAGTCTGTATGTTTCATAAAGTGAAGCAGTGAGTCTATCTGCTCCACACTGTAAGCAGTGAATCTCTCTGGTTTAGATTGTACAGCAGTGTTGCACAACAGGGACACACCCAGCCACAGAGAGACAGATAAAGAGAATTCCCCCGTTGATATGTTTGTGTAAAGCTATAATTGTTACTTCACTTTTTGCCCCCCCCCCCCCCCCCCCCCCAACAAAAAAAATTCCGGATTAAAAAAATCAAACAAAAACACAAAAATTAACAACAAATAAACAAACAAACAGACAAACAGCTGGTCAGGTCTTCACGGATCAACACTGACCATTTTGCTCATAACACTCATAACAAAACAAGGCCACCAAAGTATATTATATTTCAGAACGACCACACGTCGAATTAACCTCCTCGGATTAAAATTTCCATTGCGTCTACACCCCTCTTAAAAGCAAAGTATTTAATTCCTGTTCTAACCGGGAAATTCTCCTTGAAAGAAAATGAAATAAGAGTGAATTATTCAAGTTTTGTTTTACCTCATTTCGTGTTTTGCAAACTCTTTTTTACTCATTGTTTTTTACTTTACGCATCTTGCCTGGAGAATTTATAACGTTATCGTTTCGTAATACGGCGCCGCTGACCAGTCCGACCACAAGAGAACTGACCCCCATCCAGGTGAATGCCCAGTATCCATTCTCATTCGTTCACTTTACACAAGGAAGTTCTTAACACAAAGCAGCACTCTTCACGTGGACTAAATGAGCCAAAACACAAGAGGGTGAACTTGATAAATATGGAAGTTTAACATCCCTCCCTTTGCAATAGTTTTATTGCTTTCGTCGACATATTCTCTTTTCTACATGAACATATATAAAATGGCCAGGAACTCGGGCACAATTTCTGACAAGCGGTGAGTCCACTTTACTCTGTGCAGCGCTGAGTCTGTCTGCTACACACCGTACAACAGTGACTCTCTCGGCACACTGAAGGGCAGTGAGTTCGTTTGCTTCATACTGTACAGCGGTAAGTCTGCCTGCTTGCTACAGTGAGTTCGTTTGCTTCATACTGTACAGCAGTTAGTCTGCCTGCTTGCTACAGTGAGTTCGTTTGCTTCATACTGTACAGCAGTTAGTCTGCCTGCTTGCTACAGTGAGTTCGTTGCTCATACTGTACAGCATTAGTCTGCCTGCTTGCTACAGTGAGTTCGTTGCTTCATACTGTACAGCGGTAAGTCTGCTGCTTGCTACAGTGAGTTCGTTTGCTTCATACTGCAGAGCAGGAAGTCTGCCTGCTTCTACTGTTCAGGGATGAATGTATCTGGTTCACAATGTACAACAGCGAGTCTTTCTTGGTCACGTTGTACAGAAGTGAGTCTGTCTGCGTCATGTTGTTAAATGCTGAGAGTCTGCTTCACACTGTACAACGGTGAATTTCTCTGTTTCACACTGCACAGTGGTGAGTCAGTCTGCTTCACACTGTACAACGTTGAATTTCTCTGTTTCACACTGTACAACGGTGAATTTCTCTGCTTCACACTGTACAGTGGTGAGTCAGTCTGCTTCGCACTGTACAACGTTGAATTCTCTGCTTCACACTGTACATTGGTGAGTCAGTCTGCTTCGCACTGTACAACGTTGAATTTCTCTGCTTCACACTGTACATTGGTGAGTCAGTCTGCTTCGCACTGTACAACGGTGATATTCTCTGCTTCACACTGTACAGTGGTGAGTCAGTCTGCTTCGCACTGTACAACGGTGATATTCTCTGCTTCACACTGTACATTGGTGAGTCAGTCTGCTTCGCACTGTACAATGGTGATATTCTCTGCTTCACACTGTACAGTGGTGAGTCAGTCTGCTTCGCACTGTACAATGGTGATATTCTCTGCTTCACACTGTACAGTGGTGAGTCAGTCTGCTTCGCACTGTACAATGGTGATATTCTCTGCTTCACACTGCACAGTGGGGGTCTGTCTGCTTCCCACTGTACAACGGTGAATTTCTCTGCTTCAAGCAGGACTGTGTCAGTATTATGGCAGTGAATCTGTCTCCTCACACCGTACAATAGTGAATCTTTCTGCCTCACACAGTGCAATGGTGAAGCTCTGCCTCACGCTGTAAACCAATGTCTGCTTCACATTCCACAGTGGCAATATTTTCGTGCCTCAAACGAAAAAGTAGTGACCTGTCTGCTTCAGGCTGTACAGCAGTGAGTCCATCTCCTTGATACTGTATAACATTAAACATATCTACATCCTACGTACAGCAAAAAGTGTATCTGATTCACACCATAAAGTGGTAAGTGCCTGTTTCATACTAATGCTGGCGAGTCTTTCGACTTCACACTGCACAGCGATGAGTCTGTCTGCCTTACACTTCACTGTGTCAAGTTTTTCTGCTTTCCTCCGCGCACCAGTGGAAAGGGTGATAGAGATACACGAAGTGGAGAAGTCACGTTTTATGTGTTCTGGCTTTCTTTGTCTTTTTATTCCGGATAGAAGAGGAACAGTCACTAGTAAGTTGCACACTGGTTTTGTAAGCTGTCATGTTTTCTGATAAACTCAGGTTTAGGCATGTGTGTAACGTATTCGTGACTTTATATGCACTATATATTATGTCGAAGCGGGCGAAATTGCAGGCCGCCATGAGTATGTCCGCGTGGATGGTCTAGAGGGAAAGTCGAAGAGAAACAACCTTGATATTCATGGTATTCCCCGCAAGAAGAACGAGAGCTGGCGAGACTGTAGAACAGGGTGAAAGGCATGCTAACTAAGAAAGTATTTTTCCCCAGAGATATTCTGTTTGATGGAGTCCATCGTCTTAGTTCAAAACCAGACTTTTCCATTCTTGTCCAGTGCACTTTTAATAGGGATAAGGGCCGGATTTTACGTGCTAGACAGAATCTCAGAGGAACTGGCTTTTTTTTTTTTTTTTTTTTTTTTTGCGAACACTTTTCTCCCAGAAAAAGGGAGATCAGGAGAAAGCTGAAAGTCTGCCAGGTCAAAGGATAAAAAGTTTAAATGATGTATGATGACCTTGTGATTGACGGCAAAAAGTTCGGGCTGGATAGCGATGACAACCTTGTTGAACGTAGATGGTGTTTGTGGCCTGAATATGACATGGAAATATCCCTGTCTCAAGCTTCAACAGGTACCAAAAGTATGTTGGCACCGTTTATTGACAGTGTGTCTATCTCACGAGTGGTCAGTAAGACACAATTGTCAACTATGTTAGTTTACAGAGAAAAAAAAAACATGTAACACAGATCCCGTGCATGATGTCAGTAGCTTTGTTGATGTGACGAACGTGAATGAAAGGTTGTGTGAAATCAGTGATTTCTGTGACAATTCACTGGATGATGATGGTGGCCTATCTTGCAGCTATAATGTTGGGGTTGAACTGGGTGTGAATGGTGAAAAGCAGGAGCGTGGGGTGACGGTAATGATGGCCGTGAATATGTTACTGATTCTGCGTGTAAGAATGACCAGGAAGTAATGATTCCACACGTAATAATAGCGCAGATCATTCATAGACTAGGTTAATAAGGACAATGTCATAGATCGGGATGACAAGGACAATATAAAAGGTGGACGGGAAAAAAATTAGCTGAGTAAATGACTGCTTAAAACTGACAGGAACCAGGCTGAATTCAAATGAACACAAAACTTATGTACAAAAGGGTTAGGAGATGGGACAGATAATGATGTGGTATATGGTACTGAGAGGGATTCCTTCTTTGGTGAGAGTGTGGCGACTGTGAGTAAATTTATAAACAACAAATCTTGTTCACATTGGAATATTTGCAAATTCTTCAACAGACTAGAGGATAGAAATCTAACCCATTATGTTTCTTCATTAAATGTCGTCTGTTTATTGGAAACTTCTGCATCGAAAAGTTTTAATCAAGTGTTTTGGAAGATCATAGTATGTTTGTAAAGCTTGCTATTAAACTTGCAAAACATGGAAGGCGTTCAGGGGGTGGGATAATTTGCTTGATACGGACATGTTTAGTTTCGTATGTTCGCCGAACCAATTGTGAAAGCCCTTATTCAATACCATTTTTGCTTGATAAAGAGGGTTTCTTTTTGGTATAAAAGCATCTTACTCGTTTGTACACATGTTCCGCCTGAACACGCACCTTATTTTTCTTTAAATGGTTTAAATAACGGCAATAACTTGCTAGAAGATTGCACAGTGAAAAAGGTGACGTCATTAGGTGATGTTGATATACTACTATGGGGTGAAATTGATGTGAGAACGTGTAATCTTGTCCCGAAAAACTGTTTGTGATCGTGAAATATGAACAGTGTTCAGGCCCAGGGGGGAATAAAGATGGGGCTCGAACGACCGGCGAAGATCGATCGTCGAAGTGAATTTACCAACAGAGTGTGAGGATAAACAAAGCGCCGAGATCGATGGAAATCGAAGTGGGAGAGAATAAAGAGAGAGGGGGAACGCGTTACTATCAGGGAGGACGCGTTAGAACACCGGCGAGTAAGGGCCGAATGGAGAACAATGGAGTGAAGAGAAATCGTGAGCAGTCACGCGTAGAGCGTGAATAAAATGAAATAAAACGCCATCCATAAGCCTCACGCGGCAATGGTACCCATGGTCTAACGTAAGTCACAACAGAACAAGTAAAGAAGGCAAGCACACAAGCAATCTCTACAAAAACAGAAGTATAGGCGAGACAGAGCAAAAAACCTGTCCTTGTTAGGCAGGAGGCCGAGGTTGAATGAGGAACAGGAAGTTTACACCGGCTTCTTCCCTGGCGGAAGTAGTGTGGGCGTCACGTGATAGTCTTATTACTGCATCAGCCACAAAAAATCTCGGCCTGGCAGAGCTGACTAACTGCCATGGAATGCTATGGTCTGACATGGTACAGTATATGACGCCAAAAAGAAAAGTTATGGGATTGTGAGATGTTCTCAAGACAATGTCCTTAACTTGTATGGAAAGAAAATGCTAAACGTGTGTACTGTGCTGGGATTGTAGATTTGAAACGGGATATTTAATGGCGACTCAGAGGGTTGTTTCACATTCATTTCGGACACAGTAAAGTGAGAATGATTATTTCCAAGTGTCTGTACATCTTTTGTTGTTATTGTTTGACAAATCAACGTTCAGAATATTTGAAAGACTTGAATCCAACCACTTATCTTTTATGTTATGTATAAATAAACAAAGTGACAATGTGTGTTTCAAGCTGACTTCGCCTGCTAAAAATGAGCAGTTTATTATTAAATATTGTTGGAACCAAGATTTTGCTCAGCAATTCAGTTTTTCGATAAGTACGGAAGATGGTCTGAAAAAGCTAACACCAAGTAAAGACTTCATACTTGCAGTTGTCAATGAAGCAATAAATCACTTCAACACGTTTGTTTATGAAATCATGGAGAAAAAACAAAACAGCAACAAAGAACTACCCACAATAATTGCTATAACTATGAATGTAAAACGTCTAAACGCAAAATGCGTAGACTGTTTAGAATATTTAGAAACAAAATGGATAAAGAAGACAGGGGTGAGTTCTGTATTGTAAGGCGTGGATACACGTTAAATAAAAGAAAACAGAGGGAGGATAATGACTGTTGCTAAAATGAACGAATGGATTCAATCCAAAGTCATCAATCTATTTGGGAAAATGTTCACAAAATTCGAAAAGGAGATCACAACCTTCAAATGACATTCCTATGTATGAATGGTACCCACGTTTTAGGAAATTGCTGGAAAATCCTGATGATGAAGATGACATTGTGGAGAAATCTTTTCCTGATGAGGACGTATGTGAAGAGTTTGTGCTCGACAGACCAAAATCTAATGAAGAGATATGGCTTGCTATAAGAAAATTGAAAATGGAAAAAATTGCTGGGCCAGCCACATTGTATGATTGGTGAATTTTTCAAAAACATTTTGAGAGCATGCTTTGAACTTTAGTAAAACTATTTTACTTTTTGTTTGATTCTGGAATATATTCTGACAGCCGGAAAGAACCTGTAATTTTGGCTTTGCTTTGAAGGAGCATATTAATTATGTGAACAGTTACAGAGGGATTTCACTAGTTATAGAAGGATTTCATTTCGTAATATTTGTAGTAAATTGTATAGTTCTGTTATCAATAGCAGATTGTGTCAGTGAATACATAGTAATGATATAACTGATAAACATCATGCTGGGTTTAGAAAAGGTTCCTCAACAATTGACCATATATTTACTTTACTGGCTGCCATTCAAAAACAGTGTGTAAATAATCAAAAGCCGTATGTTCCATTTCTAGTTGTAGATTTTGAAAAGGCTTTTGATTCCATCTCTCGTAAACTTCAATGACCTATTTTGATCACGAACGGAATTGAAGGTAAATTATTTAGATGTTTAATGAACATGTATAGCAAAGTTAAAGCAAGAGTGAGATCAGGAGCACAACTATCTGACTTTCACATGTGTGCTCGAGTTATTGAAAAGGGTATGTTTGTACACCATTGGTTTTTTTTGTTTGTTTGTTTGTTTTGTTTTACATTTTATTTTTGTCTTTTTGCATAAACAGTGTACACACATACGCGCACCAGCAAATTTGACAAAGTACATGCTATGCAACTGCATTAAACAACGCATATCATATCTACATGCCGAAGCTTTGTGTATTATTCCAGAGGCAGAGAGAGATGAGAGGTTGATATATATGCCATCGTGCTAGTGAGTTCTTCACAGTTATACCTAAACGGCTCGCATATTTTTCAATTTCATATCTTCTTTTCAGATATGAAGAATATTGTTAAAGTTGAGGTTGTTTACCTTCGAACTTACATTTGTATACATAACATTTAGCGAGCAGCAGAATAAGGTCAAATGTGCCGTCTGCCTTATGATGGTCATCGCATCTAAATAAAACTATCTTTTCTGTTAGTAATAAGTTTGTGTTTGCACACTTTTCGTTAGCCGAATCCTCAAAAGCACTCCAAAAGTTTATCACTCGATCGCATGTCCAAAAAACATGGCGTATACTTTTTTTTGACCATGACAAAAGGAACATTTGTCAGAGTCAGTTATGTTTATTTTCTGTAGAATTATGTCTGTTCCTAAAATTGAAATCTAGTCTGGAACCATTTTGATTTAACAGCTTTTATATATCCAATCTTCTTAAATGCTTTATTCCAGCATATTTCAGTTCCAAGTCTTTCTTCCACTTGCGACAACATTTGGGTTCAGTTGTATCTCACATTCAGATATTGTAATAATAGCTCGCTCCTCTAGGAGCTGACGAAACAGTTATTAATAACTTGTTTGAATAATTCAATGTCTTGAGTGTTAGTCCCAGTCCTATTTCCCTTGCATATTTCTTAAAAGCACATACGAGCCCATGATAAGTGACAAAATCACTCAACGACCAATACTTTTCAATGAAAGTCTGGAACGTTAAAAATTGCCATTATCATCTGGCAATTTTCCGATAAAAAGAACATTTTTTTCTGATCCAGTTTTTATGATAAACTGAATTTTTTCCAACTTTAATGTCAGTGTTACAGAACACTGGTTCAGAAAAGAATTATTCAATACCTTTTGCATGATTTTCTTCTCCAAATTCTTTATATGCTTTAAATACATCTTTCCAAAATGCATTTACGCAATCGTGTTTGGGCAAGTCAGACCCTAAGTTTTCAAGTATGGCATTATCTGGATACTGAAGTCACAAAAGTTCTTTTCATTTATGATTGCTATTGCATTGTACGAAACCATGTCAATTTTAATGTATTCAGGTATTTCTTAATGTTGTATATACCTATACCCCCGGATTTGATATTATTTACAGATGTTTCCTATTTATTCTATCTTTCCTTTTTTTCCATCAAATCTGTACAGTAGTATTTGAATTTCATTATTTACAGATGTTCCTATTATTCTATCTTCTTTTTTCCATACAAATCTGTATAGTAGTATTTGAATTTCATTACAAAAGTTGTCAGGTGGATTTGACAGCAGCATCCATAAAATTTAATTTTTGACAGTAAAAATGACTTAAGAACCGCCACTCTTCCGGGTGGTATAATTTGTCTATTTAACCAAATTCTTCACAGCAACTTTATTTCATAGAACTTTTGCTCTTAATTTACAACTGTACATTATTTTATATCGCTTGTAAACCATACCTCTAATATTTTGAAACGTTTGGGATTCCATCCCATTTGTAAATGTGGCTGATGAAATCCGCATACTTCCCAGCCACACTGCTTTCGTCTTTTCTGTGTTTGATGTAAGCCCAGACACTTCAACATTTCTCAATGGTCTTAATTGATTCTTCAAAAGATTTTCTGTCTTCTTGTAGAATAAGCTCAGTGTCGTCTGCTTACTGATATATCTTATTTTCAATGTTTTCAAATTTAATACCTTTGATGTTTTGTTTTTCTTTTTTTTTCAAGAGAGCTAGAACCTATACACACATGGTAAACAAATATGGTGATAATCGGTCACCTTGTCTACGACCCCTTTCAATGGTAAACCAGCTAGATAGCTTGCCATTAACAAAAACTGTTGATTTAATATTCTTGTAGAAAGTCGTAATCCAATGACAAAGTTGGGGCCTACACCAAAATCTTTAAAGACCTTAAACATGAACTTTAAGTCTACGCTATCGAATGCTTTTCCAAAATCGAAACATAGTAGTAACCCAGATTTTCTCACTTTGATCAGGTAATCCATAATGCCATAACTAAAACGAATATTGTCTCCCAAATATCGATTTGGTCTGAAGCCGCTTCGGTCATCACTTACAACTGAACTTAAAACATATTTTGATCTATTAGCAATGCAAGAAGATCCAATTTTATACACTACATTTAAAAGCGATATGGGTCTCCAGATTTTTTTAAATTTGGTCTTCAGGTTTGTCTCCTTTAGGTATACATATTATGACCCCCTCTTTCTGAGATGCAGATATATCCATTTTGTCAAATCCATCGTTAAGGGATCTTACAATATATGGTCCTAACTGTAACCAAAAGAACTTAAGAAACTCAGCAATGAAACCGTCACTTTAAGGGTTTTTATTATTGTTCATGTTTTTCAATGCCTACCCAGCTTCTTCTACAGTTATTTTCCCTTCAAGTGTATTATTTTCCTCTTCCGTTACTTTCGGCAATCGATTAACCAGATTGCGAAGTTTACACTGCTTTTCCACTCTTTCCGAATAGAACATTTATAAAAGGAATTAACTTCCCTCAAAATATCATTGTCATTACTTAAAGTTGTACGATCCCTGACGGCAAGTTTTATTATATGCTTACTAACATAGTTTCGTTTTTCAAGACTGCAAAAGTACTTTATTTTTTCTCCTTCAGCCACCCACCTTGCCCTTGAGCGTAACAAGACACCTTCCATTCTTTTTTGTCTGAAATTGATCAGTTCTTGTCTGTTATTTTCTAGTTCTTTTTTCCTCTCATCACTGAGTAAATCATCGGTTTCCAGTTGTTCAATATTCTTTTCAAGTTCTTTTTCTTTGCTAAAAAAAAATCCCGTTTCCTCATTGTTGCTAGGAAATAGTTTTCCCTATATTTTCATCAGCAGCGTATCCAGAAACAGCTGATCTGAGATAAGAAACTGCAGATCAAATTTTGGCATCTTTTCTAAGGTATCACGACAATAAGGCAGGGCTGCGTACTCTTCGGTTACGTCCTTGATCACATTGATTACTTCTTCTACATATTTCATGTTATTTAATAGAGAGCTATTAAACTTCCGCAGTAGATTCCTCTTCTCTTCTTTACCACATTGCAAGGTTAATTATAACAAAGAGTGATCGGTTCGTTAGCCTGGTAGTATATCTAAATCAGTAACATAACTACATTACATATCCGAAACGATGAAAGTAATGATCGCATCCAGTCATTGCTTTTCACAACCCTTTGAAATTGACCTTCTAAAGTCACACTGGAAGTTTTGTTAACATCTGACTTTTGTAAAATCTTAGTTCAGATAAAAAATGGTAATCTCTTTCAGAAATTCAAAGATCACATCAGGTGGGATATCTCTGAATAAGGTTTCCATGAGGTCTGCCGTAAATGTTTATGTCTCACTTCATGCAAGTCCGAACACTCTAAAAGAATATGTTTCACTGTGACTGGTGCGTAACATGGAATGCACCACAGAGCTTCTTCACTTTTAAAAGATAAGAACGAGTGTGAAAGGAGTGGCCTGTATGCAAACCATACAAGACTGTTTCTTCTTTACGGCCGTCCCTGGGTGACTCTTTCAGCCTTTCCGGAACTCGCACTGGTCATTGGCCAGAAGGCCATCGGTTTCCAGCGAGTACATCAGACGGGAGTTTACTATCTTTTCCAATGGCTTGCAGAGGCAGCTGGTCAGAGCTATTGGACGATAATTTTCAAGAATTGGTAAGGTCTTTTCCAGGTAAAACTGTAGACTTTCAGACGGATCTGGATGCAACTCTCTGGGAGATGTTTCAAAAGCTGATAATGAATATCATCCGGGCCAGGAACAGACTTGTTGCAGCTTTGTAGGGCTGATTTCAGTTCATCAATTGAAAATGGAAGGTTGTACACTTCAGATTGTCCAAAGCGAAGTTATACAAGATTTTCTCTCATTGTTTGCTTAAAAAAACCAGCAGATTTATTTTGAGGAGGATGGGCTCTGTTGAATGTTGGAGGCCAGCAGATTGGCAACAGCTTGTTTGTCAATTATCAGAGCATCGGCAAATTTCAGGTGAAGAATTGATGGGTTGCTGTTCTTCCCTTTGACTGTATTGATGATTTTCCAAACTATTTTCGCTGATGTTTTAGATGTCAGCTTGGAGCAAAACTGATGTCTCCGAGACTGACGTTCACTTGATTTAAAAGTGTGTCTTGGTTTGGCTCGAAGTTTTTGATGGGTTCCAGTGTTCCAGTGTTGGGAGCTGAAGGGCTTCGAAACACCCGACGCTGAGCCCATTTGTGTTCTTTTGTGATTTGTTGGCAGTCAGAATTATGCCAAGGTGTTTTGGCAGTTGGACTTTATTGGAAGACATCTGAATACAAGTTTTTGCAGACTTTATTAAAGTGTTTGTCAGAGATCCTGTTGGGTCTTGACTTTGAAAAATGACAATTTCCTGGAGCTCCTTTGCGTTTTTAGTTATTATGGATTTTAACGCGATGGGAAAATGGTCACTTCCATGGACAGACCATTCATAATACAGAACCAGCGATGGGTCACTCATCGACAGATTAATATTCGAAAGCGCACCATTAGAACCGTGCATAAATGTAGGGGAGCCGTAATTCAGACAACACAGATCTAGATGAGGAAAAACATCTTCCAAAAGGAGACCTAGGGATAATGCATCCACACTACCCCAAAGGACATTTATGGCCATTAAGGTCACCCAATAGCAAACTAGGGCGAGGATATTCTTCGATCAGACTGAAAAGGTCCTGACGACTAACTGAGACAGAAGGTGGGAGATATAACGAACAAACTGTAACGGTTTTATGGAGAGTAACTCTGGCAGCCACTGAAGAGGGGCAGGGAGAGCAACAGGGCTAAACAGCAAAGCTTTGTGGATAAGGAGGGCAACCCCCCCCTGTAAATCCCAACGTGGAAGGTTGTGCAGGTTTGGAAAGAATATTCAAGCCAGAAATAGTGAAGGTCTTCTGTTTTTGAATTTTTGTTTCCTGGAGAGCTTTCTGAGATTTAACAACATGAAAAAAGCTGCAGCTCCTGAAAATTAGAGTTTAAACCACGGATGTTCCAATGGACTAGTATACTATCCATAGTGCACATGACAAATAGGAGACAAAACTGTTCACCTCCGAGTCATCGTCTGCATCTAATGGAGCAAATTTGTTTTGAAGAGGGGCAGTTGGTTTCGTTCTCCAGACCCGCTGGCAGACTTGCCCACAGGCGGGGATGGCTTAGGTTTTGGAGATGGTGGAGGTCGTTGGGCTCCCTTGCCTGCACAGGCACTGCTCTTGAAATTTCGAGGCGGGAGAGCTGGCTTTTTTTTTGCCTAGCAGTAGATGGTTTAAACTGCTGAGCAGTCTGAAAAGTAGCGGATTTAGCGCCCCCACCAAGAATGTCCACTTTGGATTGGAGGGGGTGGATTTGCTTCCATCGGGGCCAGAGACATTTTCTTGCACTGTTTTTTTAAAAAATGGAACGCATATGTTTGACAAGAAACTGAGCACGTTGAAACTTACTTCATGGTTGAAGGATACGAAGAGACAGCAGTGGAGTGACTGCCTAGGACCTGTTTCCGAGCCTCGAAAAACGAATTCTATTTTCAATTTTTACTTTTTAAATATATTGCTTCCTGAATCCAAACTGGGTGGTTGGGCAAAGAGGAGGGGTGGATGCCATCACAGTTTTCACAACGGGCTGGGTCTTTACACGGCCCATCATGGGTTGCTTTGCAGCAAACACCACACACCTCCTCCAGAGAACAGTGATCCCTTACGTGCCCAAACTTTTGGCACCTGAAGCACCGCATCGGAGTTTGAATGTAAAGTTGAATGCGGATATTCAAATAACTCACTTTGATGACTTGAGGCAATGATGTCAGAAAGAGGGTGTTGGTGGGCGCTCTTCTGTTCCTTGCTAGCTGTGACCCTATGCACGTCTATGACACCTTGGAATGCACATTCTGTTTTCATTTCAGTGTCCGAGACGCCTCTGAGATCCGGGCATCTAATGACTACCTTGGACATATTCAACTGTTTAGAGGGGAGGGGGCTGTCACCCTGATCTCTCTGTCCACTAGTTTTGTGGCACTCAGCAACTGTTCTGACTGTTGCTTATATTAGCATTGGATGAGGAAGGAACCATTCTTCAGTCTCTTCACTGACTGGAGGTCTCCTGCAATCCCCTGAAAAGTCTTCTGAACAGTAAATCAACTCTATGCAGAAATAGGTTTGTCCTGTTCTATACCTTCGACAATCCACCAGCAAGCCCAACAACCTGTCATGCTCCTCCTTTCCGTTTCTGAATTACTGTCCATCTCAGACTTCTGCAATATTCTTCTTAAATTTGATTTTTTTTTTTTTTTTTTTGGGGGGGGGTGTGGTGGTGGTGGTGATGAAGGCATTTTTGTTGTTGTTTCATCTCTCCTTTACCCATCCATCATGGAGTCCAGCTATGGGGCAAGGGCCAGGAAGTCACTGTCTTGACCCTTCTAGGCTTTGGGAGGGACATACGACAAACAGGAGCCCACCAACCCATCTCCCTGATCATGCTCAGCTCCCGGGAATAGAGAGCCCAGCACTACAGGAGTTACCTTGGCCAGCCAGAGAACTGCCTGTCTTGACCCAGCCCCACGCAGTGGTCACCGATTGATACACCTGGGCCAGATTATAACTCCTGTTTAGAAGAGGTGCGAGCCCAAAAAGATATGTTGAGAGCACCTGCCCTCTAATCACCAGGATCTCATTCCCCTCCATCACAGGTCGCACCGCATGGCAAACGTGGTGGATCTTAAGAAGAGCACAGAGAACAGAAGAATGTGGAAAAGAAGGCTTGAAGGGAGGTGGGGGTGGGGAGGAATTAGAATAGATCCATTAAGAAAGGCAGAAGATAGAATATGGAAAAGGGTAACTATTCGTCAGGGCCCTCACCCTCAACCTGTCTGACATGGGAGACTACAAGAGGCGTCAACTCCTATCATGGAAGCGACGACACAGAGTTCCTCTGTTTTTCTGGCCCCCTCAAATTCCATATCTAAACCCGATCGAGAATGTGTGGCAAGTCCTCAAGACTCAAGTGAGGAAACACATTTGCCGCATCAGTACTGTCGCAGATCTGCGTTGTGCACTCACCACTTGCTGGAATCAACTGACTTTGCCTACCTCCACTCCCTCTATGCCTCTCTACCGAGATGGCGTCAGCATGTTTTGAGTCGAAAGAGCCAGATTTACTAAGTATTAGCAAGTTCAGTCCAGCCTTAAGGTAAGAACAGTAAGTTTTCAGCAACAGGTGCCTGTAGGCAGTCAGCGCCGGAAGTGCCGAGAGGGGAAAGACTTTTGTCCCATGTGTGTAGTTGTTTAGGAACTGCGTTAACAAGTTTAGGTGTGAATATCTGATATCGTCGTGCACTCTCAACGACACAGTATTGTGGAAATGGAACTGACACATCTTGTTTATGTTGTTCAGCAAAAGAGGATGAAATTGATTTCGTGTTTAGCTGTCCAGTGTTGAATGACTTAAGAAATAAATTCATTCCATCAAAATTTTATAGCAGACCATCTAGTTTTCGTTTAGTATGGCTACTATCGATACAAAAATGAAATGAGAAACTTAACAATCTACCTGTATAAATCATGTCAATGCATTGAAGCTTTTTCTCTATAAGTGCGAGATGAACACATTTGTAAGTTTTACATAGATCTCGCGTGTATAATACTGATAACTTTGTTTTTGATCCTACAGTGTTATTTACAATTTATATATTTAACTCCCTTCAGATTGGGCCATGGCCTTTGAATAAATGATAATTTATTCTCTCTCTCTCTCTCTCTCTCTCTCTCTCTCTCTCTCTCTGTGCTGTGTGTGTGTGTGTGTGTGGTGTGTGTGTGTGTGTGTGTGTGTGTGTGTGTGTGTGTAAAATGAATCCTCTAACCCATCAGAACAAATAACGCCACAGATTTCAGTAAAATCTCTCCTCTCCTTTCCCCCCTCTCTCTCTCTCTCTCTCTCTCTCTCTCTCTCTCTCTCTGTAGTGTGTGTGTTGTGTGTGTGTGTGTGTGTGTGTGTGTGTGTGTGTGTGTGTGTGTGTGTGTGTGTGTGGTGCAAAACGAATCTCATAACCCATTAAAACAAATCACTTTACATAATTCAAATAAAATCTCTCTCTCTGTCTGTCTATCTGTCTGTCTGTCTGTCTGTCTCTCTCTCTCTCTCTCTCTCTCTCTCTCTCTCTCTCTCTCTCTCTCATCTCTCTCTCTCTTCTCTCTTCTCTCTCTCTGTGTACCGTCGTAAGCATCCATCTCAAGGAAACAGAGACAAAAGAAGAGCTGAGACACGTAGAATGAACCAGGAGAAAAGGCAAGTCAAGCTTCATTGTCCCCTTCACTGTTTGTTTGTTGTTTTTTGACATTGCTAAGCTTACACTATGTCACTGACTACGCCAATGATAAATCTGTTTGTGCCAACATTATCGACAATTCTTAATCCGCTGAAGCTCTGGTTTCAAAGGACCTACGTGAAAACAGTAAGCAACACTGTTCCAGTCTGTCCTCCCAATTATCAAGGAAGTGGATTCCAGAACATGCTGCGGTACAGAAACACGTGGTCTGGTGATGTACGGAAGGAAAATCTTGACAAGACTGAACCAGATTGTGCATACCATCATGCTTGTGAGTGTGGTCATTCAAATCAGCCAAGTGAGACGCCTCAGTCTAGAAATACTGGCCTTTCTGTAGAAGAGGAAGAGGATCATGGCGGATGGGTCCACGTGTCCGAGGGAGGATCAGCAAAATCAACCCCGGACCAAGAAGATGCCGCACAGAAAGGAAGTCCTTATCAGGACATTTTTTGTGATACTAGAGCCTGTTATTACAACCAAAACAAAAGGAAGAAGAAGAAAAAAAAAGGAGGAGGAGGAGGAGGAGAAGAGGAGAAACAAAAGAAGCAAGATGAAAAGAAAAGAAAGATAGAAAGGTTTTCAACAAATATTGCCATTGCTGTAGTTATGTGCTTAAAGAAAGATAGAAAGGTTTTCACACAAGTATTGCCATTGCTGTAGTTCTGTGCTTGCTGTTACTTGGGAGTTGGTGTCATGATCATCATGGTCGTATATTTTCTATGTTGCTGTTATTGTTGTAGGTGGTGGTGGTGGTGGTGCTGCTGCTGCTGGTGATGGTGGTGGTGGTGGTGTTGGTGGTGGTGGTAGTGGTGGAGGTGATGATGGTGGTGGCGGGCTTTTTACTCATATTTTTAATTCGTTTTCACGAGCTTATTTAATGTACAACCCCTTTCCCTCCCATCCCTACTTGTTCGTAGGGTAAAGGAACCAAATCTCGAAAAAATGTGCTCTGTGTCTGTTGTCTGTCTGTGTCTCTGTCTGTCTGTCTGTCTGTCTGTCTGTCTCTCTCTCTCTCTCTCTCTCTCTCTCTCTCTTCTCTCTCTCTCTCTCTCTCTCTCTCTCTCTCTCTCTCTCTCTCTCTCTTCAGGAGTTCTCCATACCCTTCCTCCCTCCTATCCTCCCACATCTTCTTCTGCACATAATTTGCATTGTCTATTTTGAGCTGTTACGAAGTCATTGTTATATATGCGTTGATCCAGTTCTGTGTGATGTTTTCTTTCATGTATTAGCAACACCTTTCCTTGTGTTAGAGGGCTGGAAAAATAAAGCCAAGGACTTGTGCTTATTCCTTTTCATCAATAACGCATTTTCTCTCTCTCTCTCTCTCTCTCTCTCTCTCTCTCTCTCTCTCTCTCTCTCTCTCTCTCTCTCTCTCTTCTCTCTCTCTGTTCTAATTTACATACAAAAACAGTTCAGCCACGAACTAGGATAATGAAAATGTCAACATTTAGCAACATTTGAAGAAAGTAGTATGCACAATGGGTATGAATATGTATTCCTGGTGCTGCTTCTCGGTGTTGACATATTTCTTTGCATGTCAGACAATTTACACAGGACAACCCAAACTGAATCTATTCTAGCTAGCAGGTTTCAGTGACCCTAGAAGTTGCTATAATGGAGAACCTAAATCGTTTCAAACGGGGTTTTGAGGACCTAATCAAACCATATGAGAAAGTCTCTGATCTGATCAAGGAAATTGGCTACCCTATCGTGCTTGTTTCTGGACTGTTCGGCAATCTGATGACAATTCTGATCACTCTTCGTCTTCCCACATCCACGTATAGTGTGTTCTTCCTGGTTCTAGCCTGTTCCGATCAGTTGCTGCTGGTATGTCTGCCTTAGATTCATGGCTTCATGTCAGCTTTAATGTACCTGTCTTTGAGGATCGCGGCCCCTGGCAGTGTAAAATCATGAAGCTGGTGAGTTACACGGCGCCAGTGTTATCTTCATGGCTGCTGGTGGCAGTCACCATGCTAAGAGCAGCTTCTGTGTTGTGGCCACATAGCGTCAACGTCATGTGGACGAAGAGAATGTCGCGAGTTACTGCTGGTATATTGATTGTCAGCCCTTTTCTCCTTACTTCTTATATTCTCTACGTATATGGTTTTGATGAGAAAGGTAAATGCTCTACGCAGACGACAGGAACAATACACGTATGGATTTATAAAACTTCTAGCAATGGGTCAACCTGGTTCTATATTGTTTATTACCCAGCGCGCTGCTGGTGCTCAGTAACAGTGTTCTTCTCTGGACACTGGTCAGATCGGTCAGGACAGGCAGAGATCTCTCAGCGCAAACTACTCAGGATGCCAGACAACGGAAAGTGTCTTCAGTAACCGTGACTCTGATTGCAGCCACCATCTGTTTCTTCCTTCTGACTATACCTGCCTCACTATTTGGGAGTATGTTAGTCTATCTGGATATTTCCAACCCGATTACAATCGGACAAATCGACATCGCTGTGGCAGTCTTTATGATTCTCAGTACCTCTAATAGTTCTATCAAGCTTTTACTTGTATTGTTTGACCGGTAAGAAGTTCAGAGGAGAGTTCTGCAATATAATACTCAAGTTGTTCGGTGTGTTTCATCGCAAAAATATCAGGTCTGACCACAGATCCGTTTGATTACTCTCAAGTGCTAAAGAGGAGAGACTGACAGCTGCAAATGATGGCGTTTTTGGCGAGCCTTCCACGGCTGACGAAATCCCAGCACAACCTTCATCTGAATGTATCTACTTGAAATGTTTCTGTCACTGACTTTCAGAATAAAACTTTCCTAAATTGCTTTTTTAAACATTACTTCAACTCTAACAACATACGTTGTGCCATTATTATCATTGTACAGTGTGTATTTGGGGAGTGCGTTGGTGGGCATGGGCCCATGTGTGTGTGTGTGTGTGTGTGTGTGTGTGTGTGTGTGTGTGTGTGTGTGTGTGTGTGTGTGTGTGTGTGTGGTTCGTGTGTGTGTGTGTGTGTGTGTGTGTGTGTGTGTGTGTGTGCCAGCTTATGCGGTGCGCGAGCACATGTGCATGTATGCATGATGTGTGTGTATGATTGTGTGTATGCGGCGCGCGCGCGCGGTGTGTATGTGTGGTGTGTGTTGGGTGTGTGTGTGTGTGTGTGTGTGTGTGTGTAGTGTTGTGTGTGTGGTGTGTGTGTGCGGTATGTGTGTTGTGCTGGTGTGTGTGTGTTGTGTGTGGTGTGTGTGTGTGTGTGTGGAGTGTTGTGTGTGTGTGGCAGATCTGCTCACACAGCCACAGTCACAACATGCACATGCTTCTGCACACACACACACACACACACACACACACACACACACACACACACACACACACACACGCACGCACGCACGCACGCACACACCACGCTTGCACGACACACCCCACCACACACACACACACACGCACGCACGCGCGCACGCACACACACGCTTGCACGCACACACACACGCACACACACACACACACACACACACACACACACACACACACACAACACACACACACACACACAAGCGTGCAACCCATGGGCACACTCACACAAAACAGTGCATGAAGTTACGACAGGCAGTCACGAAGCAGGGAAGTGCTTTCAGAGAAAGAAGAGGACAGGTGGAAATAGAAAACATTGGAAGGAAGAGGAAGAAACGCTTGACGTAGGAGACTGGTAAGAAAATGGTCTTGCTGCTCTTTGTTTTTCTTCTGTCTTTTTTTCGTTGTTTTTGTCAGGTGTTGTTGTTGTTGTTGTTATTGTTCTTGTTGTTGTTTTTCTTGTTGCTGTTGCTGCTGCTTGTTGCTGCTGTTGTTGTTGTTATATTATTCTTGTTGTTGTCGTTGTTGTTGTTGCTGCTGCAGCGCGTTTTTGCATGTTTTTGTTGTTTTGTTCTCGTTTATGCCATGATTGTTGTTCACTGTTGTTGTAGCGTTGTTGTTCATATTTTGTTCTTGTTCTTGTTGTTGCTGCTGATGTTGTGTCGTTATGTTATTCTTGCTGTTGCTGTGGTTGCTGTTTCTTGTCGGTTTTAACTTTGTTATTTGTGACCTTCAGGAAAGATCAATATGTTGCATAAACATTCAAACATTGTTTGTTTGCTATTTTATTTTTTTTTTAATAGAAATTCATAGAATACGAAGTCTTCACAAAACTGTAACTTTTCACTTTCTTTATGCATTTTATCTGCCTAATATCTACTGTAAGGCTGCTCCGTCTTTACAAATCTACTTAACAACAACAACAAGAACAACAACACCTACAACAACAACAACAACAAAGGATGATGTTTAAGGTGACCTCTACGATTTTCAGCAACCTGTAACACCTATTTCTGATGTCATCAGTATGTCTTTAATAGGAGATAGATGATTTTACAGACTACTTTTTCTTTACTCACCTTTTCAGTGAACACTGGTGTGCCGAATTCATTTTCCAGTAAAAGAGATGTTACATTGATGATAAGAAAGTAAGAAAGCAAGAAATTAGGAAAGAAAGAAAGACTAGAAAGGAAGAAAGAAAGAAAGAAAGAAACATACATACAAACAAATGATGAAAGCATGTTAACCAGAAAGGAAGAAAGAAAGAAGAAAACGAACAAACAAACATGCAAACGATGGAAGCGTGCTAACACACGGTAAAACACATGGTTTTCTTCCTGTTTATCTGTTGTCTTTCTTTCTATTTCTCAAATTTCTGTGAGTCAGCTCGCAGACAAATACATCTTCATCATTTTTTTCCCAAGTATTTTTGAGTGATATAGGTATGCTTAAGAAAATAAGGAGGGGAAAGTATTCAACGCACTTTTAATACAATGAGCGATATATCCGGCGCGCGTGAATATGTCTCTTGCGAGGATTAGAATCTGTTACTGGCCTGAGAAAAAAAAACAATGTGCAGGTAGATAAAAGAAAAACTGCGTCTGAGAGAGAACACAATTTTGGTTTGTGCAGGGAATGGGCTAGACGATCCTTCCACCACCCTGACACACACCATCCCTCCATATACACTCGCGCTCGCGCACACACACGCACACACACACACACACGCACAGACATGCAGGCAGGCAACACACACACACACACACACACACACACACACACACACAACACACACACACACACACACACACACACACACACACACACACACACAACAGTCCGTCCCCAAATCCTTCATTTTCTCTCATCGCTTCCTTCCCACAGTCGCACACAGGTAAGAAAATTCAGCCAAACAACCAGGGGGCGTAACAAAAGGAAATACACATTTTCCCTCTGTTACTTCTGGACAGCTAATGCACAGCCACAATAACGTCACAGTACCAGCAATCAATACAGCGAACATCTTACCCAATGTATGTAGGAGACTTCCTTCCTGGCACGAACCATGGTGTAGTCTAAAAGCCAGTGTGAGTGAGCGTTCCCTTCCAGGAGGTACCACATCGTCCATCTGCCGACAGTGCCAATGAACTGTCCAGTGCCGGCGACTTTGACCGTAATTCACTTGGTTGCAAGGTGAGGCGACTGCAGGCGGAAATCTGAATGTGTGGGTGTCCATCTTGTGCCGAATTTGACGAGATCAGTGATTGCTCGTTCTTTATTTTCGTTGTCCTGAGTGTTGTTTATCTTGCCTGAGGAGGCCTAAGAAGTCGAAATGCATAGTGTTTTATCTTGTGATTCGTTTGTTTATGTTTGGAGGAGGTATTGCTTAAGCGTTTTAAGACTTAATGCACTTAGACATGAACTCGAAGAGGGAAACAGACACTGAGTCGGACACAATGGTGTGAACACACACAGACCTTGAAACTTAGAAAATAAGGACAAGGATGACGAAGATGATGGTAATGTAGGAGATGGGTTTCACTTAGCACTTTCATTGTAAGTACCAGTGCCAGTACCTTCAGACATCAGGAGCGCTGGTATGATGATTTGACCAACACTCTCTGAGAAGCATCCTGTAAGTGGCTGAACCGTAGGTGTATAGCTCGGGTCTTCCCATTCGAGTATTCAGCTCTCTATAGGAGCTGACTGGGGCAAAAGAAATACCACGAATGCATGCCTTTGATGCGATTCAAACCCCCAACCTCCCGTGCTGCAGCCCGCTATGAGGGCCATGGCACCAGGAGGGCCGGTCACAGTGGTGTCATGTCTGGGCTTTGTCGCAGTATGTTTATAACATTTCCACCCACCTGCCCTCAGCTTCCACGACCATATCCCCAGCATCCCTACTGGTACTGCAGCTAGGAAGCTAACATGATAGGTAGCCACATTGTTATTCTTTCATGACATGGACTACTGCTGGCCAGTCTTCAACTGCTTCCAGGTAAACGAACACCTCAGTTTCATTTACATTCAAATATGACATCGGCACGCTAAGGCTCTTTAGGAGTAACTTTCCCACAAGGCTGGTTGTAGGGTTGGTGCCAAGAAGCTCTTTAAGATCTGCAGGGATAGCGCTGTCTGTTGAAACACACACGCACGCGTGCGCGCGCGCGAAAACACACACACACCACACACACACACACACACACACACACACACACACACACCACACACAGCACGCACGCACGCACGCACGCACGCACGCACGCACGCACGCACGCACACAGACCACCACCACACACACCACACACACCAACACACACACTCGCTTACTCTGTCCCACCTCTTTTCTTTCTATGGATGCAGACAGCTAAAAAGCCTTCAACTGAATCACTGAGGCTGCATAGGAAGAAAAACAAAATACTATTGAGACAGGCTGTGCTGCGAAGAGCCAAGTCAACACAAAAATACGCACACTCGCACAGAGAGAGAGAGAGAGAGAGAGAGAGAGAGAGAGAGAGGAAGAAGACAGAGACAGACAGACAGACAGACAGCAGAGACAGACGGACTGGCAGACAGAGACAGAGACCGATATAGAAACACAGAGACAGAGAGAGACAGAGATAGAGACAGAGACAGAGAGAGAGAAGACAGACAGACAGACAGACAGACAGACAGACAGACAGAAACAGAAACAGAGACAGGGACAGAGAGAGAGCACAATAACCACCATCCCTCACGGAGAGAAATGACTGTGTCCAGTAAAAGCTAATGCAGATGTAACCGGTGATCATCGATGAAACGAGAAAGTGGCATGTCAGTAATAGGATCCTATAGAGAGTTTGTTGTCTTCCAACATTTCGGGGGCCGGAATAGCTCAGTCGTAGAGCGCCGGACTCGTAATCTTGGTGATCCTGGGGTTGCGGGTTCGAATCTCCGCCGGGTCGTTTCAATACAGGGGAATTTTTCCCTCGGAGTTAACATTGGTTCTGACTCCATTTCCCATAAAGTTCGAATGAGACTTTAAACCGAGGTTCCATGTGTAAACGCACACATAACATCTTGCACACACGTAAAATCCCATCACCAACTTTCGGAAGAGGGGGCCAGTTTGGCCGTTGAAACGGATGACACATTACACATAGCACGCACCCTGCGTGGGAAATGGAAAGGATGAAGGAAGTAAGGAAATGGAGTGAACAATATTGAACGATATTGACTGGATGACACGGGAAACGTCTGACTAAAACGCCAGCTGGCAGCTCTTCAGTCGGCACTACCCAGGTAGACAGCCCGTTGTGTAAACGAGTGTGGATTTTAAAGCGCTTACAGCTTGGTCTCTAGCCGAGAATAGGCGCTATAAAAGCATTCATAATAACATTTGGACCGGATGGTGTGTTGGCTGCATTCGGTTTTCATCGTCCACGCAGTTTAGTTCGCTTTTTTTTTTTCTTTCTTATCCTTCCCCCTCCTCCCTTCATTTTTTGTGCTGTTTTTTTATTTTTTGCTTTTTGTTTCTGTTTTTTTTTAATTTGAAGTTTTACAGTATGTTTCATTACTCTTGCTTTTTGAATTGCCTCTTTCTCTGTTCTCCACCCCCCCCCCCCCCTTGGCTCTTTCTCTTTCTCTCTCTCTCTCTATCTGTCTCTGTCTCTCTCTCTCTCTTTGTCTTTGTCTGTCTGACTGTCTCTCTCTCTCTCTCTCTTTGTGACTATATCTCTGCTCTGTCTGTCTGTCTGTCTGTCTGTCTGTCTGTCTCTCTCTCTCTCTCTCTCTCTCTCTCTGTGCGTGTTTGTGCGTGCGTGCGTGCGTGCGTGCGTGCGTGCATGCGTGTGTGTGTGTGTGTGTGCGTGCGCATGTGCGCGCGCGCGCGCGCGCGCGCGCGCGCGTGTGTGTGTGTGTGTGTGTGTGTGTGTGTGTGTGTGTGTGTGTGTGTGTGATGGAGAAGACAAACACGCAGAGTAGTAAAACAAAACAAAGCAAAAAAAAAAGAAAAAGAAAACGCAAAAGAAAACAAACAAAAGCTAAATACAAGCAGTCACGAATGTGGGCAGTACTGTAAAAACCAGCAGACAGACAAATGGCAATTGAAAGGACTGGAGGACGGAGAAAGCCGTGTGTGTGTGTGTGTGTGTGTGTGTGTGTGTGTGTGTGTGTGTGTGTGTGTGTGTGTGTGTGTGTGTGTGTGTGTGTGTGTGTGTGTGTGTGTGTGTGTGTGTGATACGTGTCTGTTTGGATGATGTCTATTGCTGTTGTTTTTGTTTTCGTTGTCATCGTTCTTGCTGTTGTGTTAGTCTGTCGTCTTCTCTGAGAGCTTATTTTGTCTTGCATATAAGAAAATTCTATCGTGTTGAAGAAACGTTGAAATGATTCTTACTAGATTATGGCTGAACTCTTGAAATATGAAGAATTGTTACACTTTAACTTCGAGTGTGTTCTACTACTGTCTCTTTCCATCTGTATATTTTGTGACAAGTCTGTGTACAAGGTTGTATATGAAAAATAGTAGATATTTCAATATGTGTTGATATTCAAGGTGTTAAAGGTAATCTAAACAATTTCCAGCAATCTCTTACATCCTTTGCTGAAGTCATAGGTCATGTTGTTTAATTAAAAGATGTGCTTTTATAGATTTTTTTGGTCTATTTGTTCTGCAATTGTTAACGACTGTCTGAATACACGTATGCCTAGCCTCCATTCACAGTAAATACACGCTAAACTGATCCGGAAAACAAAGATGAAGCAACCTGGAACATACCACACTGTTTTTAGCCCTGACTTTTTGTTTATGTGTTTGTCTGTCGGTCAGTCGGTCAGCGAGACAACTTAAAAACGAATCATCTTCATCCAATTTTGACAGGGTTGTTTGCAGGACTGGTGTCAACAAGTCGTAGCGATCTTGTACTCTCTGGGTATAATGCTGACATAACGATGACGAACAAAGTGAACAGGCTATGATTGTGTTGTTCACTCCTCCTCCAGATCCACACCTTCTTTATCTCCCCTTCATTAAGAGACCCTTCTACTGCCTGATACCCTGTCCTCCCTCCCTCCCTCCCTCCCAACACACACACACACACAACACACACACACACACACACACCACACACACACACACACCAACGCACGACGCACCACGCACACACCACACTCACACACACACACACACACCACACACACACACACACACACACACCACACACACACACCACACACCACACACACTTTTCTTCTACATTGCACCTTCGTAAAGATGCAGACAGCTACAAAGAAGATTGATGACTGATTTATGGCTCTGCAAAATACAGGAAAAATCCAAAATAGAGAGTCTGTGCCGTATCAGGGCAAGTTTATAGGAAAACACCCACCCTTGCGTCAAGAAAAAAAACATAGTATCAAGGTAGTGGCAGCTGACATTCTAAATAACGCCAAAGCTATCGGTCACTATATTTTTCCCTAATCAAACACGTAAACAGATGATGAATAAACAAGCGCAGAGGTGAGGACAGACGTCCAGAAAATCTGCACTGTAAGTGGGGGGGGGGGGGGGGGGGAGAGAGGAGAGAGAGGAGAGAGAGAGAAATAAATGAAATGAAATGAAATGAAAATAGTTTATTCCTGTATATAGGCCATAGCCCCAATATAAAGGGGAGTGTGATATATTCAAACAAGTACAAAATAAGAAAATGCACTAAATGGTACCATAAACAAACATAAAACATCAAACTATGCTAAGAACAATTGAGAGAGAGAGAGAGAGGGAGAGAGAGAGAGAGAGAGAGAGAGAGAGAGAGGAGAGCAAGCAAAATAACGATCATCCCTCACGAACAGATGACGACGTCGGGTAAAACGTACAGACAGATGTAAACAATAATGATCGCCGAAATGAGAAAGTCGCATGTGAGTAATGGGACCACATAGAGAGCTTCTTGTCTCGAAACATGGGAGCGTTTAGTGTGTCGTTTGTGCTGATCTCCTCTTCTTCTTCTTCTTCTTCTTCTTCTTCTTCTTCTTCTTCTTCTTCTTCTTCTTCTTCCTCCCCTCCTCCTCCTCCTCCTCCTCCTCCTCCTCCTCCTTCTTCTTCTTCTTCTTCTTCTTCTTCTTCTTCTTCTTCTTCTTCTTCTTCTTCTTCTTTCTTCTTCTTGTTGATTTCACGACATTGCGTGTTGGGCAGATCGAGTTCTGTTTGTGTCTTTGCTATTTTCCTTTCTTTCATAACCTTTTTATTCCTAGCAAATATCTGTCTGTTTTGACTTTAGTGGGAGCGTATACGAGCTTGTGTGTTGTAAACCACTCATGCATCTGTAACCAAAAGATAGGTTGTATTTTTGCTGGTCATTTCTAAACCCCCCAAAATTGTGAAATATTTGACAAGAGAGAGAGAGAGAGAGAGAGAGAGAGAGAGAGAGAGAGAGAGAGAGAGAGAGAGAGAGAGAGAGAGAGAGAGAGATAACGAGCATCCCTCACGAAAAAATGACGATGTCTGGCAAAACCTGCAGACATACATGAATGGTAATGATTGACAAAACGAGAAATTCGTGCATACGAGTAACTGGAAACTTCATGTCTTGGAATTTTGGTCTGGCTGGTTTGTGGTTTCATCCTGGTTTCCCTTCCTGCGCGCATTTTTTACAAATTCATTTTTAACTTGCTTCGGGGTTCTCTTTCTTTCTTTCTTTCTTTCTTTCTTCTTCTTCTTTCTTTCTTCACTTCTTTTCTTCTTCATTTGTTGTATATTTTTCTTCGCCATTGCTCTGTTTGGAAGCGTGAGTTCTGCTTCTGTTTCTCCATTGTCTTCTGTCCTTCATACCCCTTTTTCAACTTCACTCTTTCTGTTTGGAAGAAATAAGTCACCCCCTTGTTATCTTCAGTAGATAGATAGAAAGATAGATACATAGACAGATAATCAGATAGATAGATAGATGGACGGAGGCAGAGAGAGAAACGGATAGAAGGGGAGAGAGAGGAGAGAGAGAGAGAGAGAATCAGATAGATAGAGAGAGAGATAATCAGACAGATAGATGGACGGAGGCACGGACGGATAGATAGGTAGATAGATAGATAGATAGATAGATAGATAGATAGATAGATAGATAGAAGATAGATATGATAGATAGATAGTAGATAGATTAGATAGATAGATAGATAGATAGATAGATAGATGGACGGAGGCACGGACTGATAGAGACAGACAAGACAGACAGACAGACAGACAGACAGACAGACAGACAGACTCGCATCATTCATTCATTCTTTTTGTGACTATCCGTAACAGCACACAAATCTTCCCAAAATAATACAGAGCATGATCATATTTCTAAAATGATACTTTCAATCCCCTCACCACTCTCTGTCTGTCTGTCTGTCTGTCGGTCGGTCGGTCGGTCGTCTCTCTCTCTCTCTCTCTCTCTCTCTCTCTCTCTCTCTCTCTCTCTCTCTCTCTCTCTCTCTCTCTCTCTCTCTGTCTCTCTGAAAAGGTCTTGACTGCATAGCATATTTTCAAGTTTTGATTAACCTTCGACCCCTGCTGGGGATGAAATTTGTTTTACAAAAAAACTTTAAAAAAACTGGATTGAAATTAACGTTTGCACAACGCACGCAACGTTACATTTGATAATTTCACTTTTTTACAGTGACTTTGTGTTTGCTGAAAATCAATTACAAAATGAGAACATAGACACCGGAGACAGATACTGATTCACGAGTAACTTTTTTTGTGATTATCAGAATATGTAGGACACTCCACAATAAAACGACACTCATCTCCAATGGAATCTATGTTTTCTTGTTCTTCTTGTGAATGTGAGCGTGTGCGTGTGTGTATGTGTGTGTGTGTGTGTGTGTGTGTGTGTGTGTGTGTGTGTGTGTGTGTGTGTGTGTGTGGTCCCTTAAGTACGGAGTTCGCGAAAGACTATAAATTCTCTGTCTCAGTTTTTAGATCATGCTTGTTTCATCCGACCTGAAATAAAGGAATCATGTTAGCATAGGATGACTAACCAATGTGTTTACACGTGTAAGCTGTGTTTTGTAATGTCTATACCACATACACTTACTTACGTTTGTCGTTATGCTTCCATCCATATGCGCATGCCAGTTGAAAAAAAAAAGTTGAAAGGAACGTCATTTTTTTTCGGTTTACGCTTCACATTGCATGGCTTTTTCTGAATGCCCAGAAACAAACAAAACGAAACAAACAAACCAAGAAACATACAAACAAAAAAAGTTATATTTATTTGTTTGTTTTTGTATTTTCATTACGTGTACTTATCCGTTTATTTTTTAATTACTTCTATATCTTGAAGCCGGCGGATTGGTTTGCAGTTGTGGATAGTGCCTCTCCTGGTCCCACCGGGACCCTCGGATGTATCTCTTCTTTTTTTTTTTTTTTGCTGTCTATCTGCTTTGCTCCCTCAAATGCATTTCTTCTACTCCGCTGCTTCCTTCGATCACACACAGAGCCACACAGGCACGTTGTCCTGTGACAGTGCCAGCACCAATGGTCTACAGGAGACAATCCATGTTTGGTCGTCGTGAGGCAACCCACAGGAGGTGACACTGCACCGCTTCCTAGTTCATACCGGTGTGTGTTCCTCGGGTCTGTTCTCAACCACCATGCTCAAGATACAACCTATGAGCTCCCTACGGAAAGCAATGACTGAACAGTCTGGAAGGCAGTGTGAGAGAGTGTACCTCATGGAGAGTGCCACCACCTCCATCCACCCAGGAACTTCTCAGTACCTGGAAGTTTCATATCAACTTACAACAGGCATGAACTGCAGAAGACAGCTTTACGGTTCCTCAGTAGTATAGTGGTTAGTATCCCCGCCTGTCACGCGGAAGACTAGGGTTCAATTCCCCGCCGAGGAGGAATTTGTTTTTAAACACCACAGCCAATGCTAGGCAGGTACCCAAGATCTGACCAGCGCGCTGGGCTGATGCTTAGGTCAGACATCTGCTAAGTTGCAGCCACGAGACCCTCTTCTTAAATTCTCTCATTTTAGTCATTAATTCATTTATCCATCAACTTTTAAATCATGCGCAGTGTGGTCTCGAAACTTAGCGGATGTGGTGTAGCGTTTATGGACAAGTCCGCACTCAGTGACACCTCTTTGATGAAACTGAAACTGAAACTGCAGAAAAAAAAAATGAGCTTGTTATAACATCAGGGCAGGAAGGGCCACATGACGACAGAATTCAAAACATTGGGGAAAAAATGAGGATGATAATCTTATAAAGTTACATTATGTTTGGAGATACACGATACGACTGTCGTTTAACTTCCTTTTATGACATAGCCGAGCAACAGCCAGGCCCAGCATACGCAGACAGCTACAGTGCTGGTGTGGATGTAGGAGTTAAACTCTATGAGAGGCATTTACTGAAAGTGGACGGAGTCATCTGCGCGATTCTGCTCTTCTCAGTTGAACTCATAGCGTACTCACCTCTGGGAAATAGCCAGCCAAGTGCAGACAAATCAATTAAAGTTGCTAATGGAATTTGAACCCACATCTTACAAAGATGGCAGTCCGTGATGCTAATATCCGAACCATGATAGTTGGTAATATTCTCCATATATTGTATTGTTTTGATTTTTTTTTTCTATCCAAGCTGCCCCTTTGCGCCGACTATGGGAGATAAGAACTGCTCGTTCTTCGTTTCCAACGTTCTGAATGTTGATTATCTGGCCTGAAGAAGACCTAAAAGGTCGAAACGAGTCGTGTTTTAGTCTTATAACTTGTTTGTTCTTGTTTTTGGCGGGCTCACTAAGAATCATTTTAGAAACTTGCCGTTTCATTTAGAGAAATGTGCGTGTCTTCACGCTCTCCTATACACTACACTAAAGCTCCCACCTCTCTATCAACCATCTGTGTCCTAATGGTTGGAAATCCTCGTAGATAAGTAATAATGCCTGGGTTATTTACTAAGGAAACGGACCGCTGCCCTTAGCCAGCTGCCAGATGTCCTGAGAATAAACCAGTGCCAGAGTGACAGCTGAATCCAAATATGGCATCAACATGCCAAGCCTCTTTGGGATCAGCTTTCAACAGATGCCGGTACTGCTGTTAGTGTGCCCCCCCCCCCCCCTCTCCCGCCTCATCTTTCCATTCCATTCACCCCGTCCCATGTTTATTTTGTTTCCATGACATCCCTTTTCATCCCCCCCCCCCGCCCTCCCACCACCACCAGAAGTTCCAGCCACCCTCCTTTATTAGCATGTCCTTTTTTCAATTTCCCCTCAATGCTGACAACACCATGAAGCAGTTCAAGTCAGTGACTTAGGGTCATTCTGCACAGAACAAGACAGGAGGATCAGGGGAGAGAGAGAGAGAGAGAGAGAGAGAGAGAGAGAGAGAGAGAGAGAGAAGAGAGAGAGAGAGAGAGAGATGCAATTTCACATACACACACACACACACACACACACACACACCAACACCACCACACACACACACACACACACACCACACACACACACACACACACACCACCACCACCACGCACCACCACGCACACACAACACACACACACACACACCCACCCCACCACCACCACGCACGACACCCACACACGCACGCACCACGCACACAACACCACACACACACCACACACACACACACACACACACCTCTACACACGTACTCATGTACACATGCAAAGATAAACACACACACACACACACACACACACACACACACACACACACACACACACACACACACACACACACACACACACACACACACACACACATTGCTCTTTCTCTTTTATTTCTTTTTTCATTCTATTTTTGTCATCGCTCTTGTTTTTACATTGAGTCTGTCTTTGTTTCTTTGCCTCATTTTGTTAACGGTTTTACCTTTTTATTTTTTCCTTTTCTTATATCTTCTTTCCTTCATTTTAGAAATAATTGATCCCTTTCTTTTCAGTACTGCGAATGTGAGCGTGCATGACTGTCTTAACCACTTGCGTGCCAATGCGCAACAAGGCTTTTCTAGTGAGGGTTTTAACAGGGTTATTTTTTTCGTGAGACCTTTTCTCCTGATAATAAATGTAGACAATGATAGCGAAATAAGAAGGCAATTGTGTCATTCACGGCCGTTTCTGTCTTAACTACTTTAAGCGACATGCAACATTCTGCGGGTTAAGGGAATGAGTGCCACCATTTCTGTCATGCTCTCTGTCTCTTTCTCTCTCGTTCTCTCTGTCTGTCTATCTGTCTGTCTTTCTGTCTGAGAGAGAGGGGGCAGCAAAGAATTAGAGAGAGAGTGTGTGTGTGAGAAAGAGAGAGAGGCGGGTAGACAGGCAGAGAGAGAGAGAGAGAGAGAGAGAGAGAGAGAGAGAGAGAGAGAGAGAGAGAGAGAGGGGCGGGCAGCAGACGGAGAGAGGAGAGAGAAACAACGGCAGAGAGAGAGAGGGGGTGTGCAGAGAGAGAGACAGACAGACAGACGAACAAACGGGAGAGTCAGAGACAGAGAGTCAGAGGGACAGAGAAACCGAGACAGAGAGACAGTCTGACGGACAGACAGACAGACAAACAGACAGACAGAGGCATAGAGACACAAAGAGAGAAGGAGTCGAAAAGAGATTTAGAGTCAATGATTTATTGCCATCACGCAACATTCTTTTCTCAGAGGAAATTCTTGGCTGCTTCAGGTTCGTCATTGAGATCATTCCTGACGTGACGGTGGTACAATCAGGTCAGAGAGTCCAAACCGACTAGCAGAGAGGGTCCGAATTGCTTTAGGACCAGACTTCAACATTCCTCTTATTTGTGACCATAGCGTTTGAAGCCAACCACACGGAGCTGAGGAGGGGTGGAGAAGGGAGGGGGGTATGTCGTGGAATATTCTAGCTGCTGCCCGATGCTGTATGCAGTCGATTCTTAGTCCTGACGTGGTTCCTGACACCAGAGTGAATCTGTCCCAAGAACCACAATGAGTTTTAATTTGGTACCAATTGCATGTACCAGAGTGGTTTTCGTCCAGGTAAGAAGATGACTTTGTTTCAAGCATAAAACGTTTTATTCCACGTACCGAATAAGTTTCTTTCGGGGGAGAGAGAGGGGGGGGGGGGGGGGGGGGGGCAGCGATTTGCTGCAGAAACCAGCTTTTTCTTTCAAGGTTCTAGACTGCTTTTGTTACAGCTAGCGGAGTGTGTGTGTTTTTTTTCCCGGGGAAAAAAAGGTTTGCTAAAGAAGTCTCTCTCTCTCTCTCTCTCTCTCTCTCTCTCTCTCTCTCTCTCTCTCTGAAAGCAAATTATGGACAACCTTTTCCTCCACTATCTACCACGTTCCTCCCTCTTAGAACCTCGACTCCCCATTAACCACACATGATTGCAAACAGGCAGAAACCTCTTGTTCAGAAATAGATTCCACCTTCCTGTGATCAGGAAGACATTAGTGCTCCGTTTCGTTGTTATGTTTATTTTGCTTATCATGTGTCCTGCTGCGTTTAGCTGATGCTATTGCGACGTGCCAATCGGATGACGAATGAATGACGTCATAGGCGTCATTGATCTTCCCTGTCTGTGCGATCCGTGTCGGCCCCGTATCGATTTCTGTGAGAAGACAACGAGTAGAGCACGGGCACACAGCTGTCTTTTAGACACGTCATTGAATAGCTGTCACACACTCAAAAAAAAAAATCAAAACTTTGCCAAAAGGTAGAGCGCATGATAATTAAAAGCGACAGATGTTATGAACTTTACATAAAATTATCGTGAACCACACCAATATTTCTAAAGAGGAAATTCAAACTCGGAGATTTTTTTGTTTGTTTCATTGTTTCGGGGGTATGGAACAGAAAGATCACAAATATAGATGATTTCAAACAAGTATAAATCATTTCAGACATTACTGTGTAAGAAATGCACTTTTTTTGTCTTTTAAATTCTTTTCCGGGAAAAAGGGACATATAGATGGTAACTTTCATTGTTTACAGTAGCTATATATTCACGCTGGGACATATGTCCGTACGTGTGTATGTATGTATGTATATTTCACTCAATGTAAAGTTTCAAATTCATTGAAATTGATTTGTTAATACAAACAGTCTAACAATTTGATTATAAAGTGTTAAACGCCAGCAGACCTTGGAAATGTCGTGGTTAATGGTTAAATATACATTTGATTTATGGATTGAATCAATACGTTTTAAAAACAAATCAGAGGTGTGTATAATTCAGATAGTTTAAAATAAGATTAATACGAATAATTCATTAAGTAAAAC
>CM065727.1:65548181-65553181 GCA_033310375.1 Conus canariensis
TGTGTGTGTGTGTGTGTGTGTGTGTGTGATTGTGTGTGTGAGTGAGTGTGTGTGTGTGTGGGGGGGGGGGGGGTGCACGAGCGTGTGTGTGTGCGTGCGTGTGTGTCTGTTGTGTGCACGCGTGCACATGAGAAAAGTAATAGATTGGCTTGATTGCCTACTAAGAACCGATCATTATTCGTCTGCACTGGGACTGAAGTGCTTATTTTCATTTTGATTTACCTTATTTGTTTACAAGTAATTTGTTGTTCATAAAGATTGACAAAGTGTCAATAAGTAAAAGAGAGGTCGATGTTGAACAAAATCAGTACTATTTTGTTTCCTAGCAAATGTTTATTATACAGGATTCGTCTGCACTGGGACTGAAGTGCTTATTTTCATTTCGATTTACTTTATTTGTTTACCAGTGATTTATTGTTCAGTAACAATGGCAGAGCGTCAATAAATAAAAGAGAGGACGTTGTTGAACAAAATCAGTGCTATTTGGTTTTATTCGTGTGTGAAGTGTACATTTTAGTATGAACAGAACTTGTATGGTCTTGTTCCCGTGCACGCTTGAAGCGTGCAAGGTGAAAATGACATCACGGTCCTTCTCATTCCCATACAAGATTCAGGCGTGCGTCCTGTCAAACTCACTCAGATTTTTTCCCCGTGATTTATGCAAATATTCATGCTATTGGATTATAATCACATGCAAAAACTAAAAAATCACAACAAATTCAAAAATAATGTTCTTGGGAAGAAATGGGCTATGCGTCCTTACAAAACAAAGCAAACCAACAACAAAAAAATAACAGTAAAGCATCAGTTTGATGGTGAACAACATGCATAGGTATGATGAGGAGCTCTGACTGCTTTTTTTCTGCATGCGATTTTTAAGCGACAACCTACGAGTAGACTGCAATTCAAAAGTCTCATGGTAGTTTTAGATTCACAATCTGAATCATGCACATGGCAGTGATGTTTAATCCTGGAGGAAACTTAAGTCGTAGGGAAACTTAACTCACAACTTTCAATTAACAGTAAATGGTACTTATTACAATATTCATCTTCCTATTTTTTTCATTTCTGTTTTCTTTAACCTTTTATGCATGTGTAAGCGCTTAGGGCTTATGATGTAAGATTAAGCGCCATACATAATCATTATTATTATCACTATCATTAAACAGTCAAATGGAACAAAGTCACTTTGTATTTCAGTCACTTAAGTTTGTAGGGGTGTCGGTAAGCAAATCTGGATTCAGCAGTTTTATTCTTGTCTCACAGGAGCTATGGTGTATCAAGAAAATGCAACTGCTCAGCCAATCACTTGAATGGAGAAGGTCACCCCAACTTGTCTGAAACTTCTGCCCGAACGGGTGTGTTGACATGATGCAAAACTAAGGAAGATGAAAAATAGAAGCCACAAAACACCCATGAGATAATGGCAATATTTCGGTTTATTTCAACCTTTCTCAAGCCACACTGGCCAACTGACAAACATAACACTTAAGATTACTGTTGTTGTGTCACTGAAAAAAGTTCACTAGAAAAGAGTTCACTTAGAACAAAGTTCACTGGAAAAAAGGAGTTCACTGGAGGATGGGGGAGGGAAGGGGACTTGTTGGAGGGCAGGAAAAAAAAAAAGGGGGGGGGAGGGAAGGGGATAGGAGGGAAGGGTGAGGGTGTAGAGGGTGGAAAGCAAAGGGTGGGAAGAGGAGGGAAGGTGGTGAAATGAGCTGGGAATGGGAGAGACAATAAAAGCAACAACAATCATAGTAACCATACTAACAATAATCATTACCATCACCCTCTCTCTCCACCATTGACATGAGCAAATAAATAGATACGGGGGGGTAGAAAGGAAATTGAAAGTGAAGGGTGAGATGGGAAGGGGGCGGAGGGAGGAGGATGGGATGGGGGCTAGAGGTGTGGCCTGAGGTGGAAACAAAGTAGAAGACCTAGCAAGAGAGGGGAAGGGAGAAATGTATGTGAGAGCGCATGCACGCGCGTGCGTGCGTGAGCGCCCGCGTGTGCGCGACTGCGCGCGCTGTGTGAGCGCCTGCGTGCATGCACGTATGTATAAGAAGATCACATAAGGGAAATAGGGGGTATGGGACAGAATGGTGAGTGAAGATGAACAAGTGATATATGAGGTGAGAAAGAAAGCTGGAACTGTTGGAGGCAAATGGCAAGAATGGAGGGCGGGTACAGGGGTCTTACACACACACACACACACACACACACACACACACACACACACACACACACACACACACACACACACACACTCACACACACACACACACCCGCACACACATACACGCACATGCACACACACGCACGCATGCACACACACACACACTAGTGTGTGTGCTTGGGGGTGGGGGGTGGGGGTAACAAATAGGAATATTTTGTTAGCTGCTGGAAGCTGAAGTCAAGGAATTAAAGCAGAGACCAGAAAAAGCAAAAAATTAGGGGTAGTTTAAGACATCTAGAGAGAGGACTGAATTCAAATGAGAAACAGTAGAATGAAGTAATGCACGTGGACGTTAGCAGCAATCCATACAGGTATGAGATGTAAGTGTTGATAGTCTTTGTGAGTCTGGGACACAGACAATAAGCTGTGTGTTCCTTCACTCCCAGTCTGCAACATTCAGTCCATCAGGAAAGATTGTTCGCAATTTGTAGCACCAGTACTTTTCTCTTCGTTTGCGGCAGGTTTCATCTGTTTTTCGGATCTGTTCAATAGCAGTGCATGTCAGGTGTTCAATCGTGTGTTCAGGACTGTTGAAATGTCTTGCTACTAGTGTTTGTTTTTTGGTGTTGATGTCTGATCTGTGCTTGTAAAATCTCTGCTGTAAAGTTTTGCCAGTTTCCCCTACATACTGCATATTATGACATTTAAGACAGTCAATGAGGTAAATCATGTTTGATGACTGGCAAGTGAGATAATCATTGATAGTGAACTGCAGTTTGGTACGAACACTTGTAAAGGTGGATGTCTGTAGGAGATGATTTTTACATATAATGCATTTTCTGCCTGTTTTACAATGAAAACTGCCATGTGAGGCCTGACCTGACTGGTGCTGGGTAGGGGGGATCTTGGAGGGCATCAAAACTAAAGGAACAAAAAGACAACGACCATACATTTTCACTAAGATTTAAAAGACTGGTCCAAAACGAAGCAAAGGAGAGTCAGCACTATTCAGTGTAAGGACGTCAACAGTTTCTCACAAAAGGTGAGCATAATGAAAAGAAAGCGAATGAATATTGCTCTGAACCTAACAACAATTAAAACACAAGAAATCCAGAAGTACTAGCAACACAGGATTCATGAAATTACGATGTGTGTCTAATCATCTATAAAGAAGTCATCGCAGCAGTGAAATCGCGGAAATTTGAAAAGGGTGTAGATATGAACATTAATTATGTCTGTAGAACTCTTCAAACACGATGGAGAGGCAGTGACTGATGTGTTTATTGCCACACTAACACACTAGTGGGTGACCCGTGCCATAGGCTTGATCACTGTTTGTCACCCTTCCATAGACGATTATTCCAAATTCCACCAGAACTACGGTGTCATCAGTTTGGTCAACCCTTCCAGCAAAACGCCAATAAAATCATTCTGAGTACAATATAGCTGCAAGAAGAAACACTATCGAACAGATATTCAGCCAGCATACCCTTTGCGAAAACCACCCCAAAACCACATGCGATTCCATCCCTGCTTGATGGTAAAATGTGTGGAAAAATTATATAAATTTCAATAATGAAATAAATAGATGAATAACTAAATAAATGAAAATTGCGAACATTTGCACAAACGTGTATTTATATCTCTAACACTGCTTGCATGCACCCAGCCACTTCCTTTGATAACAATTCACTCACACAGAAAAATTATAGAACACTAACAGATCGCAATTTAAAAAAAAGTTTCCGCTTTATATATGACGATTCTTTCGAGAAGTTCACAAACATAAACGCACACTCATTTTACCGAGTAGTCATAAGGATATGGAGCTACATACCTGATTTCAGTCTGTACCATATCTTAAATTTATACCAACACTGATTTATTAACAGAATTGTGTGTTGAAATTCCGTCCGATGTCCCGGCGTCTCAGAAAACTGTTAAACATTCCCCGTGTTGTACAGTCTAAAAACGAAGAATGACGATTTCGGCAGTGTGTTACGTTGCCATCAACAACACAAGAAAGGCATTTCCAATCCTTTCTCCAGCTGTCTTTATGTTCGCTGAGGCTCCTCATCTGGACATCTTTTCTCTGGAAGATAAAGCATGACTCTTCATGAAGATTCCGCCTACCTCTGTCTGAACCCCCCCTTCCCACCCCACCCCCTCCTGAAACAGCAGGGTGTCCCTCCAATTCCATATCCTGCTGTGTGTTCTGACATCAAGCTCTACATGAAGTCTCCCTGTTTCCAGTGTTGTGTCTCCTTTGCTTTCGTTTCCTTAATAATCACTTTTTTCTCCGGTACATACCTTTTACATCTTCCTGTACCCAGAGCTGCAAATAGATATCAGCATTACCCAGGAACAGGCAGACGTACCACTGAACAGATTCTCTATGTACCTTTTCAAGAGAAGCAACTTAAACACCAGAGGGAGTTCTACCACGTCTTTCTAAACTTCAAGAAAGCGTAGATGAAGTCCGGTAGCAGGAAGTGGTGTGGGGCCACAATGGAGAATTTGACACAAGGCAAAAGCTAAATGACACCATTCAACAACTACACGCCAAAACTGCCATTACGATACTCACACAAAGTGGTGTTAAAGGGTGTCTTCATACTTCCTCTGCGGTTACCTTTAATCTTCTACACCTTCAACTGATTTTTGGAATGCATTACGACTGCTGCGCTTGAATATTATGATAGCACAGTAAACACAGTAATAATTACCACGAGTCTAATCTTTACTGACGACATCGACCATTTATTTTGCGGCAGTCAGTGAGCAAGAACTTTCTAAGCACAGAATTAAAGGGCTAACAAGA
>CM065727.1:65560681-65568181 GCA_033310375.1 Conus canariensis
CGAACGAACGAACGAACGAACGAACGAACGAAATTTGTTTAATGAGGGAAAAGAATAAGCACATGCAGGCTTGTTTGCATCTTGCCCTCAAAATGAAAAAGAAACATTTCAAACACAAAAGCGACCTCCACACCCCAACCATTAACCAAACATCCACCTGTCGCACAATCCTTTCCAAGCAATAATAATAGCAATAACAATAGTAATGAGAGATCATGATTAAAAACGATAACATTACAATTCAAATATAACACCATGCGCACATATATACATATGCATTGTCAAACATTACATCTATCGAATAGCTGATCTGAGAAAGATAGAAATACAGAACACATAATAATCACAAATATAAATCAACATGATAGTAAATCAATATTAAAACCTAGAATCTGTTCCGGAAGGGGGCGTACAACACACATTTTTCCGCCTTCCAGATACGCACGCAATTCCCCTTTCCTCTCTGTCCCGTGTTTTCTGCAAACAATTCATCCTCGCCCCTCGTAACAAACAAGACGAAAAGAGAAGAAGAAGAAGAAGAAGGAAGAAGAAGAGGAAGGAAGAAGAAGAACAAGAAGAAGAAAGAAGAAGAAGGAGGAGGAAGAAGAGGAAGAAGAAGAAGAAGGAAGAGGAAGAAGAAGAAGGAAGAAGAAGAAGAAGGAAGACGAAGAAGAAGAAGAAGGAAGAAGAAGATGAAAAAGAAGAAGAAGAAAAAATAAGAAGGAGGAAGACGAAGAAGAAAAAGAAGAAGGAGGAGGCGAAAGAAGAAGAAGAAGGAGAAGAAGGAAGAAGATGAAGAAGGAAGAGAAAGAAAAGGAAGAGGAAGAAAGAAGAAGGAGAAGAAGAAGAAAACGAAGGAGGAAGAGAGAAGGAAGAAGAAGAAGCAAGAAGAAGAAGGAAAAGGAAGAAGAAGGAGGAGGAAGAGGAAGAAAAATGAAGAAGGAAGAAGAAGAAGAAAAAGAAGGGAAAGACGACGACGACGACGACGAAGAAGAAGAAGAAGAAGAAGAAGAAGAAGAAGAACAAGAACAAGAACAAGAAGAACAAGAACAAGAAGAAGAAGAACAAGAAGGGAAAGACGACGACGACGACGACGACCACGAAGAAGAAGAAGAAGAAGAAGAACAAGAACAAAACAAGAACAAGAACAAAAACAAGAAGGAAGAAGAAGAAGAAAAAGAGGAAAAAGAAGAAGAACCCCAAAAAGCACATAAACGAAAGACAATGCATTCAATACACCACTCGATCTCCATGTTCCAAAACAACAAACTGTCTCTACGGCCCTATTACGTACACGCACATGTATCGTTTTCTCGATCATTACTGTTTACATCTGTCTGCAGTTTGTACTAAACCACTTCCTCCGCTCGTGAGGGATGGTCATTTCTCTCTCTCTCTCTCTCTCTCTCTCTCTCTCTCTCTCTCTCTCTCTCTCTCTCTCTCTCTCTCTCTCATCATCATCATCATCATCAGCATCATAATCATCATCATCGTTCGTCGTCGTCGTCGTCGTCCGTCGTCATCCCCTTCCTCCTCCTCCTTGTCGTCATCATCATCATCATCATCATCATCATCTTCATCATCATCATCATCATCGTTGTCGTCGTCGTCGGCATTGCACCTACGCCGTTCATACCGACCTTCCCCGTTCACAGCCACAGCCCAGCTAGTTCCAGCATACTCGGCAATCCACAGGGACCAATAGCATCAAGTCGTCATGAGGCAACCCACCAGAGGAGACACTGTACTGCTGCCGATGCCACTTCGGTGGTGTTCAGTAATGCCTGTTCTGGGTCCAATATACGCAGGGCGCCAAGAATAAGACCCCTAGTGACGACAGTAGCGGCTAAGCCACAGAGTTGAAGTGAGTGAGCTGTCCCTCTAGAGGACACCACCACGTCCATCCAGTGACAGTCGCCATGGAGCTGCTGATGCCGGTGACCTCGGCAGAATCAAACCAATGCCATAGGCATGGAGGAGCAATCGGAACTGAGGCCACCATGAGAGCAGGACATGAAGGCAACAGAATTTTAGACTTTTTGATCAATGAGGATGAGGATGATGACGATGAGGATAATGAGATGATCCTATGTATTTCCATTGTGATCCTAGATTGAATGACAGGGCTGTACACTACGCTTACTTTCCTGATATATCCCTGCGTCGACGAGGCCCAAGAGATAAAGACACCTGCAGTGCTGGTCAATAAAGTTGAGTAACATCTCAGAGACGCATCCATTCAGAAAATGAAACTCGACTGTGTGGTCCCAGCCTTCCACGTTGAGCCCATAGTAAACTCAACCATGGTCTGGACATAAAAATCCAGCAAACAATATTCTAATACCCACGAGCTCCCAGCCGGGAGTCCGTGGCGCCAACCACATTGCCGGTGCTTGTTGAGCGCTTGTTGTTTACAGGCTGGAGGCCTAAAGTTAAAACATTGTCATTCTCTCTCTCTCTCTCTCTCTCTCTCTCTCTCTTCTCTCTCTCTCTCTCCTCTCCCCTCTCTCTCTCTCTCTCTCTTCTCATTTGTCTGTCTGTCTCTCTCTCTGTCTCTCTCTCTGTCTCTGTCTGTCTGTCGTCTGTCTGTCCTGTCTGTCTGTCTGTCTGTCTGTCTGTCTCTCTCTCTCTCTTTCTCTATCTGTCTGTCTGTCTGTCTGTCCTCTCTCTCTCTCTCTCTCTCTCTCTCTCTCTCATGTTTAGACTCCCAACCTTGATGTCTTCCCACGTTTTGCTCATTCTACCCCTTGAATTCACACTTCTGGCTGGCATTGTTCGGGTACAATTGTGAACATTTCAGCAGGATGCTTTAAACGAGGAAATCATTGATTCTTTTCTTCTATCAGCCATTGTTGACATGTGCGTGAGCTCCTAAAGCCGTCAGCTCGAATGCACCCAAATGCTCTTTCAGAAGAATGCTTTAATGGGGCTGAAATCGCCAAAGCTTTGGATCCGGATTATAACGGTAAACACGCAAAGCGATTTGCATGATTCAAAGCAGCTTTTGTGGTGACTTTCCAACAGGATTTGAAATGCTCGATTTGAAATGTGGCCCTTCTGTCCCCCCCCCCCCCCTCCTCTTTACCTCAATTCCTCCTTCTCCTTCTCGCAACACACAATTGTCTGTCTGTCTCTGTCTCTCTCTATCTCTGTTTCTCTCTCTCTCTCTCTTCTCTCTCTCTCTCTCTCTCTCTCTCTCTCTCTCTCTCTGTCACTCTCTCTCACTCTCCTCTGTCTTTCTCTCTCACTCTCACTCTCTCTCTCTCTCTTTCTCTCTCTCTCTCTGTCACTCTCTCTCTTCTTCTCTTTCTCTCTCTCTCTCTCTCTCTCTCTCTCTCTCTCTCTCTCTCTCTCTCTCCACTAATCACAGTAAACCATTGAAAGTGTCAAATGTCTCTTTCTCTTGATTTCTTTCAGATGGTGACAGATTCAGACGAGCAGCCACTGGGAGAGAGAGAGAGAGAGAGAGAGAGAGAGAGAGAGAGAGAGAGAGAGAGAGAGAGAGAGAGAGAGAGATTTTTTTTCAAAGACGAATGTCCTCACTTTAATTCATTCTATTATACCCGTCGAAGCCAAGCATTCTTCAGCACTCAGTAACAGTTCTTAATATTTGAAAATGCTACCTTAAAGGGCATCATTAAACGAAGAAATCAATGATCCTCTTCTTTTCATCGGTCAACATTTGCTCATGCGTGCCTAAAGCCGCTCTCATGCATGCTCACAGATGCTCGTGCATGCTAACAAATGCTCGTGCAAGCTTACAAAATGCTCTTTTTCGTGACGCAAGTTTGATGTGGAAAATGAATGTTGAAAGTTACACCGACCTGAATCTTTCATGGTCACACTTGAATGTGTTTAACAGATCGCGTGATGAGAATTTTTTTTAGAGCTTTTCACTTCCTGTCCCACCCCCCTTCTTCACTCTTTCACCCCTCTCCTCCCTTTTCCACACCCCCCTACACCGTCCTCATATTTTTGTCCCTCACCCTCTCTGTGTGTCTGTCTGTCTGTCGCTCTCTCTCTCTCTCTCTCTCTCTCTCTCTCTCTCTCTCTCTCTCTCTCTCTCTCTCTGTCACTCGCTTCCTCTCCCCCCATATCTATCTATCTATCTTTCTGTCTACCTGTCTATATGTCTATCTACCTATCTGTCTGTCCGTCTGTCCGTCTGATCGAGTGCCTGAATGTCTGTCTGTCTGTCTGTCTATCTATCTATCCATATATCTACCTTTATTCTAAAAAAAATCTTTTTCCTTGGAGAAACAAAATATTGCCTTTGGCTGCATATGAATAATATGAACTAACCGAATACACTTCCATAACACGGCATGCAAATTAAAAGCAATGAATTCAAGAAGAATTCTAAAATCATCCTTAGCTGAAGCTGATTGTCATGTGCAATGAATTCAAAAACAACAACAACTGTAACTGAATTGTGTTTTCTGTTTTGCTGCACACACCTACAAAGCTCTGCATAACGAATGCAGTGCACCTGATCGTCATCGTATATTCCTCAGCGGAATGATGTTACAAGGTTCCGTCGAAAAATAACAGAAGAACTGACAACCGATCTGGCAGATTTGACTGCTACATTAATGAACACTACGGAAAAAACGTTAAAATGCTGTGCACATGTGTGTGTGTGTGTGTGTGTGTGTGTGTGTTGTGTGTGTGTGTGTGTGTGTGTGTGTGTGTGTGTGTGTGTGTGTGTGTGTGTGTGTGTGTGTACGTGCGTAAGTCGTGTGCGTATGTGTGTGTGTGTGTGTCTGTCTATCTCTCCGTCTGTCTGTCTGTGTATCTCTCTCTGTCTGTCGGTCTTTCTGCCTGTTTGTTTTTGTCTGTCTGTCTGTGTCTGTGTCTGTCTGTCTGTGTGTGTGGTGTGTGTGTGTGTGTGTGTGTGTGTGTGTGTGTGTGTGGGGTGGCGCGGTGCGCGCATACGCACGTGCATGTGTGCGTGCGATTTAGTGCGTGCGTGCGAGCGCGCGTGCGTTTGCATGCATATGCATTTGTTATGAGAGGAGTTCGTTTTGTTCATGGTCAAGTATCAAGTACGCTGGCTGTCTGGCTGAACGGAGAACGGATTGCTCTCTTAATCCAAAGGTCCTGAAGCACATCCCTGCTTCAGACATTCAAGCTAAAGGTGACTTTCTCGTCGGTATCAACATAACGTACAAATTACACGTCGTTTGCAGTCCTAACGATACGACTCTAAGCCTGCATAATGTATGTGAGCAAATACAAGAAACTATCAAAGAAACAAACTTAAAATGCACGTTAAATCCCATTCTTTCTTCACAAGAGTCGGCGATCATGTCAGCGGGGAAACAAATATGGAAATAACACAACAAAAACAACAATAATTACTACTACTACCCCTTCTACGACTACTACTGCCACTACTACTACTGCTACGACGACGACGACGACGACGACGACGACGACGACTACAACGACAACAGGAAGAAGAAGAAGAAACACGTTTATTCTAGTATCCTTTGAAAACATTACTCCGGAAGATCTTTATGATGACTACCTTTAAAATGGTCAAATGCGCGCACACTTGAACAACGTTAAATGTAGTTCTTCCCAAGAAACGAAGAAGAGGAAGACGGAGAAGAAAAAGGAGGAGAAGGAGGAGAAGAAAGAGGAGAGGGCGGAAGAGGAGCAAGAGCTCCTTCTAAAAAAAATATCTTGATCACCTCTGTTGACGGTTTTAGGTGGACTAACTCTGTAGAACAGATCGGACGCAAAAGCAGATGGCACACTTTTCGTGATCAGTTCAGACCTAAAGATATTTCAGCTTCCAAGAACAACAAAGAGGAAATAGTGATCGCATAATGATCGCTGTGTTATGGTGTTTTTATTCATGCTTGTCTTACTTTCTTTCGCGTCTCGAGTTTTGGACGTTTTTTTTTTTTTTCATATCATGAGAAATTATCAAAATATTTTGGTTTCCAACAGACAAAAAATAAGTTATCGAGTTTACATTTGGCAGAGAAGAAAACGACATATAGGCTGACAGACTCATCTTATTATTGTTTGAAGAAGAAAGAGGCCCTGTGGTGATTTCAGCGAGACAGATCACACAATATTTAGCAGTAGGCTGGGACATTAATCTTCTCGTCTTTTCAAGGGGAAGAAGGCTTGGAGATGAAGACAGTGTGACAGACAACTCAGCATTACACGAGTATAGGGATAGTGGATGGATGTAGGGATGGACACGTCAATGGGTGTAGACATTTCAAAGGTGATTCCATTAAGATGTTCCTCCAAGATGGTCCACCTCTTGTGATGCTGTTTAATGGAAAATTTATGCGCACCTGAACTACGGACAAGTACACATTCATACACACACACAGACATACACACACGCACGCGCGCGCGCGCGCACGCACGCACGCACACACACGCACGCACGCACACACACACACACCACACACACACACACACACACGCACGCACGCACGCACGCACACACACACACATGGAGAGAGAGAGAGAGAGAGAGAGAGAGAGTGAGAGGGAGAGAGAGAGAGAGAGAGAGGGAGAGAGAGAGAGAGAGATTGTAAGATTAGAGACTGACTCGACCATTTCAATCAATCAAATGATGATGCTACATCTTATTGACGTCCTCTACATGCGAATGGAATTAATCATATATCTCTTATAACGCACTATCATAATCGTGACTATCCTTCATGTGTCTGATTTTCTGTGCTTCTGCAATGCATTTCGTTACTGATTTAATTATAAGTTCGCCATCAGATGATAACACAAAAGCAACATCATGTCTTTGGGCTACGTCTGACTGGAAAAACGAACACTCTGCCCACACTTCTTTGTATACAGAACAGTGAAACAGGAAGCGTGTTCTTCGTCGTCAGTTGTGTATTCACCTCCAGCGCAAGGACACTTTATGGATGATCGACATTCGAGCTACCTTTAGTTTGCATTGAAGTCTAAATCTTACGTAATTTATTCTGTGCCATTTATCTGTTGTGACATTTAGAAACTTTTCTGAGTGAAATACATTCTAAATGAGAAGAACCAGCGATATTTTTCTTTACTTTCCATGTCTGAATGCCATTCTGTTTAAAAGAACAAATAAGTCTATCCCTAAATTTTGCAATAAACTGTCGCTCGTTTCCTACTCCCCGAGTCATCCACTCGATTCCAAACCCTGTTCTGAAAGAACTTTCTTTAGTTTATAAGCCCAAGAGTTATCAAAATGATGGAAAACACCCCAAAAATGGTCGGCACTGTTGTGCTGAGATTTCGTTATAAACAAAACTCTTGATTTACAGATCTTATCACTGACCAGAAATTTTAGAATCATTAACGGAATTCTTTACATTCTTTAATCTATTTTCTGTAAACTCAAGTTCGTTTCCTTTCCCAAGAGTAACATACTTTTTCGGTGATAAAGCGGATTCTAGTCTCTTGATATCCTTGACTGTTCTGCATCTCTGAAATCTTTTCGACTTCCGGTTTCTTTCGTTTGCA
>CM065727.1:65575681-65578181 GCA_033310375.1 Conus canariensis
TTTATTTCTCCCCCCCCCCCCCCCCCCCTCTCTCTCTCTCTCTCTCTCTCTCTCTCTCTCTCTCTCTCTCTCTCTCTCTCCTCTCTCTCTCTCTCCTTTCAACAATGAAGCAGAAATCAGTAGCTCAACAGGTCACCGCGTTGTCTTCGAAACCATAAAGCTGCTGGTCATGAAAACACTGAACGTGAGCACAGTATATTGTGAAAATGGTAGATATCTCAATAAGCCTATGTGCAGACATTCAAAACATGCATTAAGTTCTGGATGAATATATCAACATGGAAAGGAACCGTTTTATCTGCTTGGCCACCTGGCCTTTGCTTGTGCTAGCAAACATCTCATTCATTCCCCGTGCAGACAGACATGTCTTCAATGTCCTCCCCTCGGCCGGTGGGTATATCCATGGCTAAGGGAGGTCATGCAGTACAGATTGTACAGAGGGACAGGACGGAGACAGACAGAGAGAAGGGGGACAAGTCAGATGCCTCGTGATTAACTGATTGGGTGGGGAATTCTCGCCATTCCTGCCTGAGTTATTGTCTCCCGTTTGGCAACACCGAGAGTTATCTGTTCTTTATACTGTTAGAATAAGATAAAAGAAGTAGGACACTTCATCACGACATTTTCGTCCGAAAACACTGAGAGTTCATTTCCCTTTTGCCTTCACCGCTTCATTACAATTCACCTATCTGGCTCACAGATCTATACAGAAAGCTGTGTCCTTAGGCTTTCACCTTGTTCTCTGGCTCATAGAAAGCCGCAGTACTTACGCCCGCATTCTTTTCATTGATTTTAGTGCGGCATGCAACAGGGTAGTCCCTCTCCATCTGAACAAGAAGCTACTTGGCCTTGATGATAACATCAAATTGTGCCATTGAATTGCAAATTTCCTGATTAGTATACTACAGAGTACGAACCTTTTTGTCTGAAAAGATCGTTTTAAACACGGGCCCTTTCCAAGGATGTGTGATATCTCCCTTGCTGTTCACACTGTCCACCAATGATTTTTGTTCTAAAACCCCATCTGTTTCTGTCACTACGTTCTATAATGATATATTCATGTAGAGGTTCAATATTCAATGGTAATGAAACAAGATACAGGGAAGAAGAAGTTGGATAAATCACTGACTAGTGTTCTTCAAATCATCTCGAGTTCAACGTCTTAAACACAAGAAACTGATATTTCTAAAGAGAATTTGTAAGTAATCCGCTAGACAAGACAGACAAACAAATTACAAGACAAAACATTGTTTCACTTTGAATCGAAAGGAAATGATCATTGATTTCCGAAAAATAGTCCTTTTCGCACTGCTGTGTGTCAAGATCAAGAAACTCTTGACAACAAACTCAAAACAACAAACAAAAAATAAAAGAAGGAAAAATCATGAAGTGAAAAAATGTCTGAAAATAGTAGGCGCAAAAAACTACTACATCTAGATAATATCAAGACGGGAAGCAATGCGTTATATCATATAACACAACCCACCCAGCCATCTATTTCATCTCTCTCTCTCTCTCTCTCTCTCTCTCTCTCTCTCTCTGTGTGTGTGTGTGTGTGTGTGTGTGTGTGTGTGTGTGTGTGTGTGTGTGTGCGCGTGCGTGCGTGTGTGTGTGTGTGTGTGTGTGTGTGTGTGTGTGTGTGTGTGAGTGTGTGTGTGTGTGTGTGTGTGTGTGTGTGTGTGTGTGTGCGCGCGCGCGCGCGCGCGCGCGCGCGTGCACATGTGTGTTTGTATTCGACGTAACGTATATTAATTCAACGTGTTCTTGTGTGTTAGAGCGTGAGGGGGGGCAGTTGTTTTCTCCTTTGCATCCCAATGCCACATATGAATACGGGCATAACTTGCGGTGAATGCTGTCACTCTCCATATGCTTGCGTACTATGTCCATGCGTTGGTCACCGCACATTCTCCTTAGACAGTTCATTGACTGATACAGACTCTTTAATCTTCTTTTCATAGCCTACGCCATGGGAAGTCTGCACCATCTCACGTATGTGGTTATCCTGGAAACCATGAGACGACATAATACAAAAGGTGAAGCGTGATAGAGAGGGCCTTTAGGGTACTGACGGGCACTCGCTGGGTGTGGAGATAATAATAATAATAATAATGGTTTCTTGTATAGCGCTTAATCAAACGAATTTCTCTAAGCGCTTTACAAAGTCATACTACATTCACCCTTCTCATATACAATAATACACCTTACACCCAACTACAAATACTATTACTACAATAACTAACAAATCCTAATCCTAGGAATGTGACATTCACTTATTTTTCAAATATCACAACAAAAACTTAATCCTATAACGTTCAATCATACAACAAATACATATAATAGAGAACATACACATACACTACATTTGAAAAGGCCAGACGGCTATGAGTTAGGTTGTACCCTTCCCCCCCCCTCCCCACAGCATTGACTAATTATGAGAAAATAGATGGGTTTTAAGTTTAGACTTGAAAGAAGAGATAGAATCTGAATGTCTGAGAGAGTC
>CM065727.1:65583181-65588181 GCA_033310375.1 Conus canariensis
CCTCCCCCGTCCACCACACACACATACACACACACACACACACACACACACACATACACACTCACACACACACACACACACACACACACACACACACACACACACACACACACACACACTCACTCACACACACACACGCGCGCGCACACACACACACACACACACACACACACACACACACACACACACACACACACACACAAACACACTCAAGATCCCTTTTCCTCCTCGCTCACCAACCTCTAACCCCTTTCTCCCCACTCAAACATATTGAGCAGATTACCAATCATCGTTCTTTTTGGCCGCTGCAGAAATGTGCCGGCTTTCAACGAAAACTAACGCCATGCGGACATTGAACACACTGATCAGGGATGTGGTGAAAACTAACACCATGCCGACATTGAACTCACTGATCAGGGATGTGGTGAAAACTAACACCATGCCGACATTGAACTCACTGATCAGGGATGTGGTGAAAACTAACACCATGCGGACATTGAACTCACTGATCAGGGATGTGGTGAAAACTAACGCCATGCGGACATTGAACTCACTGATCGGGGATGTGGTGAAAACTAACGCCATGCGGACATTGAACTCACTGATCGGGGATGTGGTGAAAACTAACGCCATGCGGACATTGAACTCACTGATCGGGATGTGGTGAAAACTAACACCATGCCGACATGGAACTCACTGATCGGGGATGTGGTGAAAACTAACGCCATGCCGACATTGAACTCACTGATCAGGGATGTGGTGAAAACTAACACCATGCGGACATTGAACTCACTGATCGGGGGTGTGATAAAAAGCTAACACCATGCGGACATTGAACTCACTGATCGGGGTGTGATAAAAAGCTAACACCATGCGGACATTGAACTCACTGATCGGGGGTGTGATAAAAAACTAACACCATGCGGACATTGAACTCACTGATCGGGGGTGTGATAAAAAAACTAACACCATGCGGACATTGAACTCACTGATCGGGGGTGTGATAAAAAAAAACTAACACCATGCGGACATTGAACTCACTGATCGGGGGTGTGATAAAAAAACTAACACCATGCGGACATTGAACTCACTGATCGGGAATGTGGTGAAAACTAACACCATGCGGACATTGAACTCACTGATCGGGAATGTGATGAAAACTAACACCATGCGGACATTGAACTCACTGATCGGGAATGTGGTGAAAACTAACACCATGCGGACATTGAACTCACTGATCGGGAATGTGGTGAAAACTAACACCATGCGGACATTGAACTCACTGATCGGGAATGTGGTGAAAACTAACACCATGCGGACATTGAACTCACTGATCGGGAATGTGGTGAAAACTAACACCATGCGGACATTGAACTCACTGATCGGGAATGTGGTGAAAACTAACGCCATGCGGACATTGAACTCACTGATCGGGAATGTGGTGAAAACTAACACCATGCGGACATTGAACTCACTGATCGGGAATGTGATGAAAACTAACACCATGCGGACATTGAACTCACTGATCGGGAATGTGGTGAAAACTAACACCATGCGGACATTGAACTCACTGATCGGGAATGTGGTGAAAACTAACACCATGCGGACATTGAACTCACTGATCGGGAATGTGGTGAAAACTAACACCATGCGGACATTGAACTCACTGATCGGGAATGTGGTGAAAACTAACACCATGCGGACATTGAACTCACTGATCGGGAATGTGGTGAAAACTAACACCATGCGGACATTGAACTCACTGATCGGGAATGTGGTGAAAACTAACACCATGCGGACATTGAACTCACTGATCGGGAATGTGGTGAAAACTAACACCATGCGGACATTGAACTCACTGATCGGGAATGTGATGAAAACTAACACCATGCGGACATTGAACTCACTGATCGGGAATGTGGTGAAAACTAACACCATGCGGACATTGAACTCACTGATCGGGAATGTGGTGAAAACTAACACCATGCGGACATTGAACTCACTGATCGGGGATGTGATGAGGATGGGAGGAATGGCGATAATGGCAAGACGAATTGTTAGAGATGCTTTGGACCGATCAGCCTTTCTGCATCTGGTTAATTTGATGTTAGGGGTGGGTTAGGGGGGCATCTTTCCCTCTGTCTTCTTGTGTGTGTGTGTGTGTGTGGTGTGTGTGTGTGTGTGTGTGTGTGTGTGTGTGTGTGCGCGTGCATGCGTGCGTGTGTGTGTGTGTGTGTGTGTGTGTGTGTGTGTGTGTGTGTGAGAGAGAGAGAGTGAGTGAGTGAGACAGACAGAGACAGAGATAGTGGGGGAGGAAGGGAGAGAATGAGAGAGAGAGAGAGATCAGGGAGAGATCAGAGAGAGACAGGCAGACAAACAGGCAGACAGACAGGCAGACAGACAGGCAGACAGAGAGACAAAATAGGAATACACACAAAAGGAGACAGACTGACAGAAGTTATTCAACGTGAGTGTTGCTTTAGTCAGGTATATTAAAACTGCTCCTGACAATGGAGAATGAAACGCTGCCTCACATGCTGTTCGGGGCATTAATTACACTTTATTATGCAAATGACGACTTCCATGACAAGATTTTAAAGGTTCCGTCAGATTAGTAGTCAACAGAATAAGACGTTCTCGGATCTATTTCCGTGGATCCGGATCGTGTCACGACGCTGAATCCATCTCTAATTGACCGCCTCCATTTGCAGACTGACTGCTGCTGATGTCCACTTCTTTCTCCTGTTGCTTAGAGAAACGGAAGAGGCCAAGTGTGTCAGTGACGTCAGAGACAGATGGGATCGACCGTGTCTGGACTTACATGGCGAGACAGAATTGTTGTTGCACGAGTTGTCTTTCTTGGCACTTCTTTCTTTTGGTCATATCCACCTATCAGCAGTTTTTTTTTTTTTTTTCTGTCGGTTCCTTTACTTCTTACCTTGGTGCTTTCTGGGAAAGCATGAATTTGTGTGTCTATGATAATAAAATCATTGACAATAGTTCGATTCTTTTTTTTTTTTTTACAATAGGTCAAACCTGGGTGATATAAACAAGCAGTCACCTTTGCGTCGACACTGACTAAAATCATCTTGCAGTGAAAGCTTGTCATACGACTCAATAAAATCTACGCAAGCAACAGCACCAACTAATTTTCGTGACCTGATTGAAATCTGAGTAAGCAGCAGGACCAAGGAAAATGCGATTTAATCAAGTCTGTACTGCCAGCAATGCTCAGGCTTATGAAAGCATTTGGGCGTGAAGACAATGAGACGTTAGGAGTGGGTTGTTATCATCCGTTCTCTCTTCCCCACCATGTCGTTTCTTTATTTATTTGTTCGTCTATTTGTTTGTTTGTTCGTTTATTTATCTAGTTATCTTTATCCGTTTATTTGCCTATTTATTTATTCATTTATGTATCTGTTCATTTATTCATCTATTTATCTACCTATAAATCTATCGATTCCTATCTGCCTGTTCTTATGTCTTTTAGTTTTTCTTCGTTTCAGTTTTACATCCTACAGCTGTTTGTTAGTTGGTTTGTTGGTTTTTTTCATGCTTTCTTTAGAAATCACTTTTGTGCTTTCTCTACATTTCTTTTGTTCTACTACTATACTACTACTACTGCTGCTGCTGCTGCTGCAACTATACCATACACACACGTGACTTAACTCTCCTGCTATTCTTTTGTTGCAGTACCAATGTCTGTCTTGTCATCAGTATCCGCTAGGAAGAACGGGCTTACCAACTGCAGGCCTGGGATGATTTGTCAGCAGAGTTTTTGTCTTTCTTTCAAATCTTTGCCAAGTCGTTTACATAATGACGGAAGAATTGTTAGCCTGCACTTGTCTTCCCCCACTACTAATTTGTTCAGAGTTCTGTCTAATGATAAAATAATCATAAGAACAATTGTCAAATAATTTCGCTCCTTAACCTCAACCTCCCACCTCCACCCAATCCCTTCATTCCCCCCCTCCTCCCACCTGGACCCCCACTTCGTCTCGCTCCATTTTCATGATATACGTCGTGAATCCAATGGGGCTTTGTCCAAGAGATATCCTCTTCTGATGGAATGGCGTTACGTAATTCTCATGTGCACGAGACGTGTCTTTTCAGAGGTGAATGGCGCAGGGGGAGGGGGTGTAGACGTGGGGAAGGAGGACCGGAGAATACAGAAAAGGTGGATTGGTTCGGTTGGGGATGGAAATCAGGATGCAAACATCCCGGAAACTTTCACATGATGTTTTATTCCAGAAAATAGACAATCCCACACACCCGGACTGGCAAATGATGATGCAGCCATAATAGAAACCCACGTTTATCAGATCTCCCGTCGGCAGAGATAGTGGCAGCTGTTATGATTTGACAAAGCCATGTAATGGGGGGTAATTTGGTTGTGGTGTGGCACGCTGGTTTAAGCACTCTTTTAGCAAACTGACAGACAAATATTTGTGGTGGGTGGACAATGCTGACAGTGTGTATTAGAGACAGTCTGAGTACGGAATCTTCCTGATTCCATCATCTCACATCTCACACAGATCACAGGAAGTGTGTGTGAAGATCAGTGCGGGTAGGCTATTGTGGTAGAATGCTTTACAAAATGCAGACGATAACTAGCGTTTGTTTTTTCGTTAAAATGTCCCTTTTTTAGGGGGGAGACATTTAGTCAATATACCGACACATAACATTATACAGTTTAAGGAACACAATGTAAAGCAATTCATAACTGTCTCTAAAAACAACATGATAACAATATGGAATGAAGACAGTAAAACGCAACCTGTTCAGCTGGAATTACTATAGATCCTATCTCACTCATGCTAACTTACACTGGCTCGACGACTGAGGAAACATTGTCGTCAGCAGGGAGTTAGTAATAATGCCTTGCTCACGCTGCATTCAAACAGACTGCACTGAACACTTATGCCTTGCTCACGCTGCATTCAAAACAGACTGCACTGAACACTTGATGCCTTGCTCACGCTGCATTCAAAACAGACTGC
>CM065727.1:65593181-65620681 GCA_033310375.1 Conus canariensis
GTGTGTGTGTGTGTGTGTGTGTGCGTGCGTGCGTGCGTGTGTGTGTGTGTGTGTGTGTGTGCGTGCGCGCGCGCGTGCATGTGTGTGTGTGTGTGTGTGTGTGTGTGTGTGTGTGTGTGCGTGTGTGTATGAGAGAAAGAGAGAAACAAATCGGAAAGTAAGGAAACAGTAGCCCAATCCCATAATTTAATAAGAGACCAAGAGAAATCAGCAGAACTCAAGAAATGAGAATTTACAATGCAAATGTTCTGAGGGGGAAGGAGGAGGAGGAGTCAGAAGTTCCATTTACTCTCTATTTGTATTGATTTTCCAAACGTGTGCAAACTCGAATTGCTCTGTTTTTTCATGGAGCAAAACAAATTGCCGAAGACACCAGTATGCGTAAAATGTGTAGATGTGGACTGAAGGACCAGTTTGTCGCTAATGCCGGCTGGAAGATACTGAATCCCAGGATAAGTTGGTGAATGTGCTGTGAATAAAGTCTGGATGTTGCCATCGCAGGAGATGGCGCGAGGTGCTTAGAGCGTGGACGATTTTCTTCCCCTCCTCTTTCTTTTCCCCCTTGTCCTTCTCCTCCTCGTTCTTCTTCTTCTTCTTCCTTTCTTCATTCTCTTTCTACTCTTCCTCTTTCTCCTCCTCCGCCTTCTCATCATCTTCTTCTTCTCCTCCTCCTCCCCCTCCTCCTCCTCCTCCTCCTCCTCCTCCTCCTCCTCCTCCTCCTTCTTCTTCTTCTTCTCATTCTCATTCTTCTTCTTCTTCTTCTTCTTCTTCTTCTTCTTCTTCTTCTCCTCCTCCTCCTCCTCCTCCTCCTCTTTCTCCTCTTCCTCTTCCTCCCCCTGCTTGGGGGCTTGTCTTCTCCTCTATCCTATGATCTTCAGGGTGCACTTCGTTCTTGTTTTCTTCTTTGTTAAAGTCATGAGACCCTCTTCTTAAATTCTCTTATTTTACCAGCCGCCTTAGCGAAGTGGTTAGCGTCGCGGACTCCCGGCTGGGAGGTCGCGGGTTCGATTCCCATCAGAGTCATGTGGGATTTTTCTGCCCCGACCGGCTCCTACACAGAGTTGAGTTTGCTGCGGACTCAGTTGGGAAGACTGGGACTACACAGTCGAGTTTCATCCACTTAATAGATGCGTCTCTGAGAGTGTTACTCAAATTTCCTGACCAACACTGCAGGTGCCTATATCTCTCGGGCCTGGCTGACGCCAGGTTATATTATGAAAGGAAGCGTAGAGTACAGCCCTGTCATGTAGTCTTAGACCGAAATGGAAATCCGTAGCATCATCTTAATCATCCTCATTCTCATCGATCAGCATAAAAAAGTGTCTCAAATTCGGTGGCCCTTCATGCCCTGCTCTCATGGTGACCTCAATTTCGATCTCTTCTCCACGTCTGTGGCCTTGGTTTGGTTCCGTCGGGGTCACCGGTATCGGCGAGTCCATGGGGGCTGTCGTTGGACAGACGTGGTGGCGCCCTCCGGAGGGAGAGCTCACTCACGCCGGCTCCGCGACTAAGCAATTATTGTCGTCAGTAGGGGGCTTAGTAGGTGGTGTCCTGCGTATGTTAGATCAGAACAGGCGCCACTGAACACCACCGAAGTGACTCGGCAGCAGTGCAGTGTCTCCTCCGGTGGGTTGCCTCTTGACGATTTGACATTGACTGCTCCCTGTGGATTGCCGGTGCCGGGGCTGCGGCGGGACCGACCGGGCTGTGGCTGTGGACGGGGTGTCGGAATGAGCGGCCTGGGTGCACTGCCTCTGAGGTGGCGCAGAGGTTGGGACAGGGAAAAAAATCTCTTATCTTAGTCATGAATTCATTTACCCATCAGCTTTGAATAATGCGCTATGTGAGCTCGACACTTACCGGATGCGAGGTAACGTATATGAACTAGTCTGCACGCATTGACACCTCTTTGATGAAACTGAATTCTCTGTTGAAGACATCAGGGTAGACGATTTCAATGGAGAAAAAACAACATAACAAGTCTACTCCAAGGTCTTCTAAACACAAGACAAACAATATGAAAAACCCACACTGAAAGTTTTCAATAGACAGAAACTTCAGCTTAGAAAAATTCCACCGTAGGATCCTCAAAAGGCAAGATAGATGGCGACAATCTTAGTCATTGTTTGTCTTTCGTGTTGAAGACCTCAGTGTTGATTATATCGTTGTTTGCCTTGTGTGTTGGGGCCCATGGGATCAAAACGCAGCACTTTCTCTCATCTTGGTGTTTCCTTTTACCATTCAGTGACTGCTGTAATACGTTTTGATTTTTTTACCTTGCTTCACCACCACGCGTCTGGCATTTAGTTGCTCTTCTTCAGACCGAAAAAGGGTGGGTGGAGGAGGAGGAGGGGTAAGGGATGACATCACAATGCCAGATCCTACCAGACACAATCAAAACGGAAACATAAACAGTCCACGCACGCTCAGACTATCATTGGTCGAAACCAGCGTCTGTCACTTTGCTTTTTTTTAATCTAATGGCCAAGGGATGTAACTCTGTCGCGGATTTCACTTCTGTCAGAGTGCTACGCGCTTAGAGTCCTTCGTGCCACGGAAAAGGGAAGCACTTTTTTCTTAGGTCACGAAACTGAAAGACGTAAATTGATGGCGTGTTTTGTATTTTCGTTCTCTGATTTGTGTTCCTATTTTGTCTTGAGACAAACGTTTCATTCAAAGTGCACGCGATAATTTTAGTTGGACTAGTTTTCTTCAGGAGCTTGTCATGTCTACTTCCTGTACTCATTGATTTTTATCATTTGTTGTTTGTCTGTTTGTTTGTTTGCTTGTTGTTCTTTTTGTTTGTTTCGTTGCTTGTTTGTTCGTGTGTTTGGTTCAAATAATTTCCAGTGTTTTCATGTTTTCTGTGTTTTAACTCTTTTCCGATGGAATCCATCTACAAATGAGCCTTTGGTCAAACCTCGGTGTCAAGGAAATATTTCCCCTGTGCTTAACTCATTGTGATGGACAAAAACGACAGTCAGCTACAAGGACTGTGTGCACTTAGGTTAGTCTCTGTCACGCCTTGTGGACCTCACAATTACATGAGCAAAGCTGGTGATCCTTGTTTTCCTTTAGCCTGCCTGTCAAGACTTTAGGTGATTTTATAAGTTTGCCTTGTGTGTGGAAGACCATAGGGTCCATAACCGTCGCTTGGTCTCACTCAGTGCTTAATTTGACATCCGCTGACTGCAGTATTCTGTTTTGATTTTGCATGTTTCAGCGTTTTACTGGTCACCAGTTGTCGCTCTTTTTTTTTTTTTTTTTTTTTGTTCAAAAGACTAAGTAAGATAGATTTGGACGCACACGCGCGCGCGCGTGTATGTGTGTGTGTGTGTGTGTGTGTGTGTGTGTGTGTGTGTGTGTGTGTGTGTGTGCTTCTGTGTGTGTGTGCGTGCGTGCGTGCGTGCGTGCGTGTGTGTGTGTATGTGTGTGCGTGTGCGCCTGCATACATGCGTGTGTGCGTGCGTGTGTGCATGCGTGCGTGCGTGTGTGGGTATGTATATGTGTGTGTGTTGTATCTGTGTGAGAGAGAGAGAGATAGAGGCAAAGAGAGAATGAGAGAGAGAGAGAGAGTGTGTGTGTGTGTGTGCGTATGTGTGCGTGCGTGCGTGTGTGTGTGTGTGTGTGTGTGTGTGTGTGTGTGTGTGTGTGTGTGTGTGTGTGTGTGTGTGTGATGGGAGGAGGGGGGGTCGCTAGCGCACATTACAATACCACGTCTTTGTGGACATGAAGAAGAGGTGGCGCAAACACCCCCATATGTTCAGACGCTTGATGTCGAAAGCAGCCTCCCTCACCCATTGAACACTTTGTGATAACTGAGCAAGTGTTGCAAGTCTATCATTGGCATGACTTCTGTCATAAAGTGGCATCCCCAGAGGTCGTTGTGTTAACAACAAGGGAACCAGCATTTCTGAGCAAGTAGCCAAAAGACTTGCCATGGTCGAGTGCCGGCACTGAAACGTTCTTGTGTCATTTTTGCTCCAACTCTGCCCCGTGTCACGTGGCTCCTCTTCTTCAAGAGTTTCACAATTCCTTTTTCTGTCTTATCCATTTCAAACAGCTTTTACAATGGTCATTTTCTTGTTCTATCCTCTAGGTCTTTTGCTTTTACATCTGCGGGCGAAATGTCCAGAAGATGTATCAGGGAAACATCTGAATATGCGTATCTCTCACTGAAGGGAAAATACGTCAGATACATAAATACAGTTTTCCCAGTTGCCCAATGCTTTGATTATCCTGGGTAACACCATACCCATCATTAGCCACCACAAGCAATCACAGTTAAGGGCCTTAGTCTTGTTGTCTGTCGATAAAAAGCCCCGGTCATCTTGGCTGCTGTTTGATTTGGTTGGTGTTGAAGACTATACGGTCGAAGGCCGTTGCTCTGTTACCTTCCGTGTTAAATTCTCATCCAGTGGGCGCTGTTGTCCATTCTGATCGGGCGTGCCCCATGACTACACCACTTGTTTGCATTCACTTTGCTTTTGACTAAACATTGAAGCACTCTCACCTACACCAGTACCGTACATCAAGCCACAATGAAGTGGTGACATATTCAGTCCGCAGTTATTCAGCAACTCAGTGGTCAAAAGCAGCCTCGCTCGCTTTCCTTTTCGTGTAATGGGCAAGGGATGTAACTCTCTGGCAAGTGTCACGCCTGAAACAGAGTTATGTCTTGAAAGCGACCTGACAGCTAAAAGGGAAAGCTCGTTTCTGGGAAAGAACCTGAAGGACGTGCCAGAGTGGATGGCGAGTGCTGAGAGTTTGTGGTGTGATGTTTGTTCCCATGTTGCCGCCAGGCCACACAAGTGCGTGAAGCGGCACATTCGTTGAAATTGGACAAGTTCTCTTCTTTGATCAACACCCCATTTCTGTCCTTTTTTTCTGTTTTCAGTTTTAGCCCTTTAACTGTCATGACCAATTTCAAAACAGTTATTAAAAAAAAGTGAGGGAGCATGCGGTCAGACGGTTAAAGCGTTTGTATGCGAAGCTCATAGTCGTGAGTTCGGACCACTCGTGGACTTGGATTTCTACGGCTTAAAAACCTCATCTGTCCACCCAGTAGTAACTGGGTATCTGATTCAGTTCAAGGAAAGGTAGAGGCTGTGTGAGGAGATGGATAAGAGTTTTTTGAGGATGGTTGTGGTGCTGGCTTAATGCTGCATATCCTCTACCCCTACTGTTACCCCTTCATCAACACTTCTTTTAAATGATACTGAACTCATTAGAGTAAAAGGAAAACTGTCACACACACACACACACACACACACACACACACACACACACACACACACACACACACACACACATTCCTCTCACGGAGAAAGAGACACAGGAGAAACAAAAACAACTCAGATACCCTTCAAGTCATAGAGAACCCCAGCTGTCGCCGTTATATTCAAAGAATTGGTAGGAAGAACGCAAAGAAAAAAATTGTCCAAATACAATGATTAGTTTAAGAACTGTGCACAAGTGATATCTGGAGAGAAAAAAAAAGAAGAACGAGCGAGAAAAAGGAAAACAAAACATTTCATAAAACCCAACACGACCAGTGCACCAGCACCAAGAAACAATCCTGATTTCATAAAAGACTCTGTAACCAGTGGGTCAGGGAGTTTTGTGACTTATTGATTGTATATATAACTGGTAGAAGCAAGGAATGATTGTCACATGAGAGGGAAAAAAAAGAAAACCAACCAAACAAACAAACAAAACATCGTGGCGAGGAGAACCAGTGGATTATTGCGAATTGACAAAAGTTTGCAACGACAGAAGGATCATGGACTACTTTTTTTTTTAGAACATTGCTTTGTCTGCAGGACCAAGCAGTAATGGTGACTTAATCAAAGTCAGTTTCATTAACAAGACCAAGGTCACAGTTATTCCTCTGTCCTTGATTTTTACTTAAAGTTTCATCATGTTGCAATGTTCTTGTGTCTTGCTGTCCAGCATCAGGTCAAAATCTCTTTACACCATAATTTAAACTGAAAAAGAAACATAACAGCCTAAGTACACCTCAAACAACAAGAAAATTAAAATAAAAAAATAACAACAACAACAACAATAACAACAAGAAGACGACAAAACTAAGACAGTAACAATAGTTGTTTGATTTTTTTCGAGGAACTAAGAATCTGCATGATGTTTAATTCAGCACTGGCTGATTAGATTACATCTTTCTTTGAATGTTCGTCGCTAGTCTGCTCCCTCATATCCATCTCCTCTCCACCCCCCCTCCCCCCCCCCCTGCTCATCCCAAGTACACACACACACACACACACACACTCACTCACCCCAAGTACACACACACACACACACACACACACGCACGCACGCACGCACGCACGCACACGCACACACACGCATACACACATACGCGCGCGCGCGAGCTCGCGCCCGGGCGCACACACGAACGCACGCACGCACACACACACACACACACACACGCGCGCGCGCGCGCGCGCACACACACACACATACACACACACACATACACACACTGACTGAATGAAACCAATTTATTGTCAGATTAACTCAGGGTTGTACTGACTAAAACACACACACACACACACACACACACACACACACACACACACACACACACACACACACACACACACACTACGCTCCCTCTAAACCCTTCTCCCACCTCACTGACCAAGCCCTAACGCTCTTTCTTCCCTCTCAAACATCATCTAGGGGGTTATGAATCATCCGTCTTTTTTGGCCACAGAAAGGTGTCGCTTTCAATAAAAGCCAACGCCATGAAGACATTGAACTCAATGGCCGGTGAGGCGAGAGGGGTGGGAGGAAGGGAGATAACGACCAGATCATTGTTAGCGATGCTGTGGATGAATGGCCCTTTCTGCATCAGGGTGATGAGACGTTAGGGGTGGCTTGTTGTTATCTCCCTTTGGGTCTTCATAAGGGTTTTATTCGTTGCTTTGGATAGTTCATCCCTTCCTGCCTTTCCTTCTGTTTTTTTCATTCTTTCCTCCGTCTTTTTTTGTGTGTGTTGTTTTTTTGGTTTTTAGATTTGATTTCAGATCGGATCCTTTTCCTTCATTATGTTGTTTTTCTTCTTCCTTTCTTTTTCCTTTTCTTTTTCCTTTTCTTTTTCTTTTTTATTTCTCTTTTTTTTTTTAGGCTTACTATTTTTGCGCGCTCTCTCTCTCTCTCTCTCACACACACACACACACACACACACACACACACACACACACACACACACACACACACACACACGCACGCACGCACGTACGCACGCACGCACGCACCACACACACACACACACACACACACACACACACACACACACACCACACACAAAAACAATCCTCCCCCCTCCCCCCCCCTCACACACACACACACATTGTACTTTATTAGTCTGCTATTTGGTCCTCTCAGTTGCAGTTTTGCTATTGTTCTTATCATTTAGTACAATACGGGATACACCCGTGCAGGCCTGAAATGATTCGTAAACAGACTATAGTCTGATAACAAAACAAATGTAAGAACATCATATGGTAACACTAATTTCACTCCCCTCCTCCTACGACGATTCATTCTCAACTCTGACCTTTCTTTTATTGAAAGTGTTTCAAAAGGAACCATATTATTTCCGCTGACAAAACAGACAAACAGACTAGAGGGCAACACAGGATGCATTTCGACCTCTTGGGTCTTCTTCAGGCAAAAACACACAGCATTTAGGACAATGAAAACGAAGACCGAGCAACCACTAATCTTCTCATACTCGGCGCAAAATGGCTGTTGAATGAAAACGAGGCCGTTGGGAAGTGGATCATGGGAGTATGAATAATAATGACGACAATAATCATGATAATAATAAATAATGATGATGATGATGATGATGATGATGATGATGATGATGATGATGATATGATGATGATAGCGATAGCAATAACAGTGATGATGATAAAGATACTCAAATAATAGGAGGAGGAACACTGTTACGTTTGACGATAATATGACGATAAGAGTTTTGTATTGCTAGTGGCTAAACACAGAAGTAGGAACACTAGGGGGTTGGAGGGTAGTAAAATAACGGGGTTTGTTTGTTTGTTTGTTTTTATTTTTTAATTATTGTTTACTGGTATGACATGATAGCGATGATAGTGATTATGGTAGACTGATGATGATGCTATGTAGCGAGGAATAGAAATGATCAACGAATAAAAGCAAACAAAATGAATAGGTGGTGATCAAAATGATAGTAGTTATATGTAGTGAGTTTGGTACTGATGATAATGGTAGGGGTGATCAATGAGTAAAGGGCTGTCATTGCTACTGGGAAGAAAAGAAAAAAGGGGAAGGGAAACTCATCCACACAATATTGTTGGAATGGTAAACAGTATTGTATTTTGTTTAACAGTACTGTAATGTTGTGTGTTTTTGTCTGAAAAAGACCCAAGAAATGCATCGTGTTTTGTCCTGTATTCTGTCTGTCTGCGGAAATAATATCCTTCCTTTTTCAGTCACCCCGGTTTGAAAGTTTATTTACAGTGATAGAAATCAAATTTCACAGAACATGTTTGGTGACCTCGTGTTATGTAAGCCCCAAACGACGATCTTTGAGGGGAAAATTCTTCCAAAAGACGAAGCTATTCACATCTGTTAGCATAGCCTTTGTATCGCTGGCACTACAGACTCGCTCAAGTCACATTTGTCATCAGTCCTGCGGCTTATACAGATTTCCATCAGGTCACAGGGAATAATGGTCTCTTTTGCTTATACAGACTTCGTTGAGTCACACTGTAAGATCATTGCAAGATGTCTGTCATCAGCGTTGGCAAAAAATGTGACTACTGTTCAAATCATCTGAATCAGACTGAATGAAATAAAATTAAACTATCGTGGATGCCATTATTGTCATAAGCGAACAGCGTCCTGCTTCCACGGAGAACACCGAATTAGACAGAGAAGGAACAGACAGGAAAGAAAAAAAACTGCGAATGGATGGAGATGGGAAAAAAAGAAACTTCAAGAACGATGGCTCGTGCAACGACGATTGTATCTCGCCATGAACCATGTTTTGTAAGTCCGTACAAGGTGGATGCTATCGGTCTTTGATGTCAGTGGCACATCTCGTCTCTTTCATTTCTGTAAGTAACAAGAGATGATGGGGAGAAAGAAGTGGACATTAGCTTCAGTCACTTTGCGAAGGGAGGCGGTCATTCAGGGATCTATTCAACGTCGTGACGCGATCCGGATGCACGGAAAGAGATCCGAGAATGTCCAGTTTTTTCAACCACCGAGACAGCTTTTAATCTGAAGAAGCTTTTTTAAATTGTCTCGTGGAAACCCTCATTTTATAATAGTTTTGCACTGGAGTTTCCATGTCATTCTCAGTTGTCTGAAGCTGTTTTATTTTACTTGACGAAAAGCGTAGTTACTGTTCACTTTGAATAACTTCATCAGTCTGTCTTTCTTTCTTTCAGTGCACCCCTACTCTGTTTCATTCTGTCTGTCTGTCTGTGTATATATCTGTTTGTCTGTGTCTGTCTGTCTCTGCTCCTGTCTGTTTTCTCTGTCTTTGTCTCTCTCTCTCTTTGTCTCTCTCTCTCCTCTCTCTCTCTCTCTTCTCTCTCTCTCTCTCTCTCCACCCTTTAACAGTCTTCGTCCTCCCCTACTCCTTCTTCTTGCAACCCATCTGCTGTTTTTCTCCTCCTTGTCCTCCTCCTGCTACTGCTCCTCCTTTTTTTCAATCTCCATTTTCATGTATGAATTCTTCTTCTTCTTCTTCTTCTTCTTCTTCTTCTTCTTCTTCTTCTTCTTCTTCTTCTTCTTCTCCTCCTCCTCCTCCTCCTCCTCCTCCTTCACCTTACTAATTCTTCATCATAATCTTTTGACTTGTCTTCCCCTCTATCTTGTGGTCATTGAGGTGTCTTTATTGCTGTTTTCTTCTCTGTGGAAGACATCAGTGTGGAATATTTCAGCGGACAAGACAAACAACGTGTAAAGTCTACCCGGAAGTCTTCAACACACAAGACAAATAACATGTAAACTCTACCCGAGGTGTTTAATAGATATGAAAATCAGCGTGAAATGTTCATCCTGAGGTCTTCGATAGACAAAAAAATCAGCGTGAAAAGTCCACCCTGACGTTTTCAATAAACAAGAAAATCAGCATGAAGAATCCACTCCGAGGTCTTCAAAAGACACGAAAATCGGTGTGAATAATCCACCCTGAGGTTTTTTTTAAAAAGCAAGGTAGATGGCAACAATTTCAGTCATTGTTTCTCTTGTGCGTTGGAGACCTCAGCGTCGGCTTTGTCATTGTCTGTCTGGTGTGTTGAGATCTACAGGACCAGAACGCAACACCTTCTCTCGTTTTGTGTTTCATTTCCCGATACGGGGCTGCACTATTAGTTTAATTTTTCATTGCTTCATTACTAAAAAAAAAAAAATCATCTTGTGTGTAGTTATTCTTCTTTAGGCCTAGAAGGGGTGGACAGAGGAAAAGGGGGAGGAGGGGACAGGAGGGGACACCCCAATGCCAGATTCTCTCAGACACTGTCAAAAGGAGACACAAACAGTCCACGCACGCTCAGAAACTCAATGGTCAAAATCAGCGTCTTCCACTCTCTTTTTTTCTCTGATTGGGCAAGGGTATAACTCTGTCACGGGTGTCACTTCTGTCAGAGTTCTATGCGTTTAGAGTCCTTCGTGCCACCGAAAAGGGAAGCATCTCTTCTGGTCACGTGACTGAAATACGTGAATGGATGGCGAGTGCTGTATTTTTGGCCTTCGATTTCCTCTGTGCCATACTCTGAATTAACGATTGCCCCAAATTACACGTGACGTTTTTGTTGGAATAGTTTCCTTCAACTACTTGGCTATTCTACCTTCTTCCTGTTTAATGTGTGTGTGTGTGTGTGTGTGTGTGTGTGTGTGTGTGTGTGTGTGCGTGCGTGCGTGCGTGCGTGCGTGCGTGCGTGTGGCATGCGTGCGGTGTGTGTGTGTGTGTGTGTGTGTGTGTGTGTGTGTGTGTGTGTGTGTGTGTGTGTTGTGTGTGTACATAATTTCCTGTGTTCTCATGTTTTATGCGTTTTAACGTTTTACAATCGAATTCATTCTGAAGTTGCCTGTGTTTAAAAGTCAGTACCAAGAACATTTTTGCACGTGCTTAACTCGTTGTGGTGGACAAGAATGGCAGACAGGTCCATCAACTGTGTGCACTCCGGTTATGCTTGTTCGCACCATGTGGAGCTCACTCAAGCACACTTAAAGGTCTTTTTTTGCTTTGGTTTGCCTGTTAAAGACTTTCCGGTCAAGTTTTTTTTCTTAAGTAAGAAGTTTGCCTTGTGTGTGGAAGACCAGAGGGCCGAAGCCCGTCGTTTGGTCCTACTCCGTACTTAATTTGCCAGCCGGTGACTGCAATAATCTGTGTTGATTTTGCTTGTTTCAGCGTTCCAGTGGCCACCAGCTGTTACTCCTGTGTCGTTCAAATGAAGAAAGTTTCTTAGTTGTTCGTTTGGTTTTTCACTCACACACATGGCAGTGTCATATCTTTGTGGCTATGAAGACGACGTCACGCAAGCATTCTACATAATAGTCAGAAGCCCGATATCAAATGCAGCCCCTCTCACCCATTGATCACTTTGTGTTAACAAGGTAAGGGACTTCTGTCACAGAGTGGCATGCCCATAAGGCTTTGTGTTAACGACTGGCAGCACTTCAGAGCGAGTCACTGACAGGCGTGCCAGAGTTGGGTGACAACGCTGAAAGGTTCTTGGTTGACTCTTGCTCCAGCTCTGCCCAGTGACACATGGCCCCTTGGAGCATCATTAACTGCACATGTTTTCTTCAAGAGTTTCCTATTCCCCTTTCATGTCTTCTGTATTCAAAACAGCTTTCACCATGTTCATTGTCTTTGTCTCCTCGTGAGCTATTTTGCTCGTACAACTGCGGGCAAAGTGTAAAGAGTTTTCAAGGGTGTGTTAGGGAAATATCTGAATAGTTTTGTCTCTCTTAGTGCATATAAAACCAGATCTCTTAGTGCATATAAAACCAGACAAGAATATGAAGAAGGGTTCCTAAACTGCCTGACGCTGAGATTATCCCGGGTCATACTGTATCCAGCATTAGACAACACGAACGAACACAGTTAGTGACCTTATCTTGTTTGTTTTGTCTGTTCGAAAACCTCGGTCCTCTTGATTGTTGTTTGTCTGTCTGTTGTAGAGTAGCAGGGCCGCAGCCTGTAGCTCTGTTATAATCCTGTGTCAAATTTCCATCCGTTTAGCGCCATTGTCCATCTTGATCAACCTTTCTTAACGACTTCCCCTGCCTTTCTCACTCACTTTGCTTTTTGTGTTTATTTCACCATTCGTGATACAGTAACAATTTTGATTTTTTCCCCTTGCTTCACTACTACACATCTTCTGAGGTGGTGACACAGACTTCACAGTTATACAGGAACTCGGTGCTCAAAAGCAGCCTCGCTCGCTTTCCTTTTCGTTTAATGGGCAAGGGATGTAACTCTCTGGCAAGTGTCACGCCTGAAACAGAGTTATGTCTTGAAAGCGTCCTGACAGCTAAAAGGGAAAGCTCGTTTCTGGCAAAAAAACTGAAAGGACGTGCCGGAGTGGATGGCGAGTGCTGAGAGTTTGTGGTGTGATGTTTGTTCCCATGTTGCCGCCAGGCCACACAAGTGCGTGAAGCGGCACATTCGTTGAAATTGGACAAGTTCTCTTCTTTGATCAATACCCCATTTTTGCTCTGGGTTGTGTGTGTGTGTGTGTGTGTGTGTGTGTGTGTGTGTGTGTGTGTGTGTGTGTGGTGTGTGTGTGTGTGGTGTGTGTGTGTGTGTGTGTGTGTGTGTGTGTGTGTGTGTGTGTGTGTGTGTGTGTGTGTGTGTGTGTGTGTTGTGTGAGTGGTGGGTGCGGTGTGTGTGGTGGGTGTTTGTGGTTGTTTTGAGGGAGGGATTAACCGTTTTCACCATCATGACCATTTGCAACACAGTTATTTGAAAACAAAAAAATAGGAGGCGCGTGGTCAATTTGTCAGTCTGTTTGCATATGGAGCTGCCGGTCGTGAGTTCGAACCACTTGTAAGCTCGGGTCCTTTTCGGATTTGTTTTTCGGCATGAACACAGTATCTCTCTATCCAGCCGTAAATGAGTACCTGATTCAGTTCAGGGAACAGTAAAGGCTGTGGAAGGAGACAAGCTCCACCTTCCATCATGCCGTGCCCCAGACATGGAGGACCTCGGACAGTTCACCGTCCATAAGCCAACACATTATGGGAACTTTAGCCTTTTTAACCTCAATAATAAAAAAAAGAACAGCAGAAACACACTCCTGAACATAGTCATCCATTGAATGACTCTAAGAGGATGTATTTATACACAGAGCTTTTAGCCGTCTGTTTGATAGTTTTATTGCAACAGTCGCGCCATTAAAAATTTTGTACTTTTCTTTTTCCTATTGACAGCATCTACCAACACAAACCAGTAAAAGACATACTTAAAGCACCCCCCCCCCCACCCCACCCAACCCCCACCCTCACCCCAAAAATCAGGTTGAAGTTGGGAAAAAAATGATTTTAAGTCTTGCCTTCATGAAGTTCAAGCAGAGGACTTTTCAGTGCAAGCTGCCGCCACTTGTCGTCTGTACCTGCACTTCGTCCTTCATGACGTAAACTCAGGTTACAAAATCGATGTCCACAGGTTGTGCCTTGCCTTTTGCGTTTTGAGTCGTTTCTGCCATTGATTTTCTTACGTCATAAATTTATTGTAACGTATCCTGCCGAATGGTCGATATGGGACCGTCGGCATCGACGTGGCGTTTTTGTTTTGTTTTTGTTTTTTATTCTGCACCGATATACATCGTTTCGTCAAATTCAGAGTCAGATTCCTTATGCCAAGCTTCCAAAGCAACAAGTAGCTGCAAGGCAGTCCTAGCAGACACTACAACTCAAGAGAAATGTTCACATCTTATCTTGATCGCAGTTGCGTTTCTGCTCCCTTCTGTACGATAATGTTTGTCATATGATAAGTAAGCGAAGTTGTCCAGGAAGCCCCCCCCCCCCCTCCCACCCCCCACCTCCGCCCCCACTTTTTTTTTTAAGTTTAAACACATTTTTTTTTATCATTCTTGTTGCAACCGCACAAGTGTATACAAATTTGTGAAAAAGTTAGGCTACGCTATGTCGAGCACAAGCGAACACCAGTAACACATAATGATCTTACCCAATTGGTACTGTTTCTGCTTTACCGCCTTCTGTCCCCTCAGTCTGAGTTTCTTTGTGTCTCTGTCTTTGTTTCTCTTCGTTGCCTCGTTCTATGACGTCTCTGTCTCAGGTTTGGTTTTTAGATAAAAGCAAACAATCTCGCGAAAAATATAGTTTGGGTCAAATGAAATTCAGACGCTTAACAAGAGCAATTTTAAAACAACTGAAGACAAAGCCTGGAGAAAATGACTAATGATTAATAGACCTAGTTGCAAAGTGAGGCGACTGCAGGCGGAAATGTAAACACATTTTAAATGTAATTAATAGCGAACCGCCAAGAAAACGTAGACAAACGAATCACCAGACAAAACACGATGCGTTTTGAACTCTTAGGTCTTCTTCAGGCAAGACACAAAACACTCAGGACAATGAAAATGAACGGGCAATCACTTATCTTCAATCACAAGTGGTAGTTATCCTGTCTTTATTCATTTTTTCAATATTTTTATCATTATCGTTACCGTTATTAGTATTCCTATCAGTAATACAATGATCAACACTACTACTTTTACTCACACATTATCTCCCTTCTGACAGCCTCGTTTTCATTCAATGCCTATCTTGTGCTGAAGTGATCGAAGATAAGTGATTGCTCGTTCATTTTCATCGTCCTGAGTGTTTTGTGTCTTGCCTGAAGAAGACCTAAGAGATCGAAACGCGTCGTGTTTTGTCTTGTGATTCGTTTGTCTACGTTTTCTTGGCGGTTCGCTATTAATCACATTTAAAATCTAATAATTATTAATGACTGGATCGACCGACTGGAGAATACGTAAATCAGTGGACAGACGCATCTGCCTGTCTGCCTGTCTGTCTGTCTGTCTCTCTGTCGCTCTCTCTCTCTTTCTCTCTCTCTCTCTCTCCTCTCTCCTCTCTCTCTCTCTCTCTCTCTCTCTCTCTCTCTCTGTGCGTCCGTGTGATGTGTGTGTGTGTGAATGTGTGTGTGTCTGTCTGTCTGTCTGCTGTCTATCTGACAGTCGGTCTGAGAGAGAGAGAGAGAGAGAGAGAGAGAGAGAGAGAGAGAGAGAGAGAGATGAATTTGAGACGAGGTTTTTTTGTTTACAAAATCTACTCTCCTCTAGAATGGAAATACACACAGAACGACTTTGCCCACCAATTATTAAAACACGACCTCAGCTTATACGGTGCTACGTTATTTAAATCCGTTACCAAAACTTTCAATAAGGTATGTCACTGTTTCATCACTTTTTTAAGCCAGTAACAGTCTCAAAGAAGGAAAATGTCATAGGAATGTATGTGGGATAAACTGTTGTCTAATATCATTTAAATGTTAACATAAAAAACAACACTGACTTCAAACAGTAAATAAGTAGGGTAACTTTTGCTCCCATAAGAAAACCTAACACCGAGTAACGTTTATTCAAGACTGGCACAGCCTTTTAAACTTGAATAAAGTCAGACAAATGCAAAGACGAACAATCTAATAGTGGGGGAAAAAACACGCGCAGGCCAACAACTCCTCTGTCATTATAGTAATGACTTGGCAAAGATTTGGACTTAATGGGATTGGGGGGGGGGTGTTGAAGATGAAGAAAATGGGAACATGAAATTAAGAAAATATATTATAGATATGAAAACTCTTCACTAGCTGCATGAGGGAACCATCGTTATCCCCTTTGAAGGCAGATATATTTGTATTGCCTGCTCCGAGGCCTTTCGTCTACTGTATCGGAACTCACCAGGGAGACACGGCTGGTTTTGTCTGTGCTCCTGGCGTCAAATAGAGACACACCACAGTCCATAATACCGTGGTGTTCTCAACACTGACTTCGTTTTCCTTCATTTGATAATATAACAGGCATTCATACGATCATCTGAAGTTTCACAACGTTGGTGAGGTCCTTGAAAATGTGAAATACGAAATCTGAAGTTTATTACCATCTGTTTTAAATTATATGACTACATATTGAAAATACTTTGAGACACAAGGCAGATATGTTGACAGTGAATTAATATTACAGCTGTTTTCTTGACCAAGCTAGTTTCATGTCTTCCAACTGCTGTCAATCAGTCCTTGATGAACTGCACAAATGAATGATTTGTCATCTACACCAGGATTCTCCCGGACAAAATCAAATCCATGTTCATACAATTCGTCTTTCCTTCCAGCTTCAATTTTTCTTTCCCCTGGCATTCAATTCTACAAGCATGGTATAGGCATTAAAAGGTAACTTATGATGTTTCATCTAAGTTTTCTGTAAGCAGCAACAACATCACATTTCCACTAAAATTAAGAAAACTGGATATCTGTTCGTCTTTTCATGTCTTTTTTTCGGGTTTTCACTGGTACAGAAAGATATTTCATGTAGAATCAAACCCCACAGCCCAGCATACTTGTTATTGTAACATGGGTTGAACTAAATGATAATGAAATCGACGACACACATTAACTGATCACTTCAAATTAGACATAGAATATACATTTGCTCTGAATTCAAAATCCTTATGTATCAAAAAAACTTTAAGCAAGGAGAAAAGGCTGTCCACTTACATAACCAATCTTTTTCTGGAGGCGGTATGTCTTTTTTTCTGAACACTATGATATTGATGTTCTGAACACTATGATATTGATGTTCTTCTTTTGATGAGATAATGACCAATGCGTCGCCAGCTTAAGATTCATTTTTCCTGGTTCTTTCCCGCCACCCAATCCCAAATATTTCTCCTGATGCCGTCTCTTTATAGTTTATTTGTCATATCTTCTTTAGGATAGAAGAACAGCTGAGTATGCCAATATTTTCAAACTACAAACTCTAACAGAGAGTATTACAAGCTCGTGATGATGTCCATCAACGAATCAGACTGGAATGCATTTTTCATCATCTCGTCATATCGTCAATGATTTTACCCAAGTCATCGGTTTAACTACTTTTTACAAAGTTGTTCAAGTCACGAAATTCCACTCACACACATATACAAGAGAGAGAGAGAGAGAGAGAGAGAGAGAGAGAGAGAGAGAGAGAGAGAGAGAGAGAGAGAGAGAGAGAGAGAGAGAGAGAGTAAATCCTAAGATGGGATGCGTCATCTTGATAGCAGGATTGAAAACTATCTCAAGGAAACACACACACACACACACACACACACACACACACACACACACACACACCACACACACACACACACACACACACACACACACGCGCGCGCGCGCGCGCGCGCACGGACGCACGCAAGCACGCACGAATGCACGAATGCACGCACGCACGTACGCGCACGCACGCACGCACGTACGCACGCACGCACCACACACACACACACACACACACACACACACACACACACACACACACACACACACACACACACACACACACACACACACACCGGAAGAGGAACGTTTAGGTTCCATATTGTAATGCTGAAGAAGAGGAAGAAGAAGAAGAAGAAGAAGAAAGAAGAAGAAGAAGAAGAAGAAGAAGAAGAAGAGAAGAATGAACTTCATTTTCCCACTCGTCGGTCCACAACGAGCCATTACATCTTATTTCAGAAGGTGACGAAGCCAGGATACACCAGTGACGCACAACCTCTGCGCATTGACATCATTCCCTGCACAATGCAAGCTGTACCAGTTCGGTATTCAGTGTCTTCAGTACGTAAGTGTTACACTGATTTCAAAACTTGAGTCGTGTTAGGCGATGACCGGAAAGAGCACACGATAAGCCAATATATTGAGTGAACTCCCTTCGACCTTTTGGTGTTGTTATGTAGTCATTCCACCATCCATGCCTTCTCAGTAGTATTAATCATGTCGGTGACACTCTACAAAGCTACACCCATAAATTTCCACGGAGACGGATACATTTACAAACAAGGAGCAAGAACATCGAGTGTAACCAATAATCCCTCCGTCTTTAGGACAACAACTTAGTGAAGATTTATATTGAAAAAGAATAGTGAGGGGAGGGTTAGGGGTGAAGAAGATGGTGCTGGAGTAGTGTATAAGGTCCCTTCTTTGCGAACCATCAACTTTTGTTTTGAAAACAGAAAAGTTTGTGTGTTTAGAGTCCATTTTCATCTCATGAGATAGACTTATTAGTAGAATCTGGCATAATACAGCTATTTATTCATAGTATCTTCTGCTTCTGCGGTTGATTTTTTTTTTTTTTTTTGCGTCAGATCTTCAATCATGCCACCACGATGAATCCCACAATCTTCTCTAGGTCTTGACGGCTGCCCCAAAACTGCATCTTGCAGTTCTGTACCCTCTGGATAGGTTTGGCGCCGTAGAACATCATGGGCTGGACAGTGTTGGAGGATGTGTTCTGGGGTCTGAGATCCAGTGCCACACAGATTCGTCTGTGTGGGCAATCTTACTTCGGCTGAGGTGGCTCAGCAGTCGGCAGTGGCCAGTTCTCAGTCTGAAAAGGGTTGTTTGCTGTATCTTTAGAACTGAATGATTGAATCAGCAGGACTCATAGTATCTAATCCAGGCATCGTTGAATACAATCAATATAATTCTGTGGTATTTTCACTAATTGCAGAAAACGGAAAATCCAACAGCATCCCAACGCAGCAAGCTGCAGGAAGGACAGTGAGATTCAAAGAAAATGTAATCCAATATTTAGCCAAACAAGTCATGAGTGATGAGTTATAAAAAGAAATTTTAGAGCCTATGCCTTAGGGCCTGCAGAAGGCAAGGAAGGTCCAAATGTGCCGGGAGTCTGAATGCTCTGCTCTACTGTTTGATAACCCAAGCATTGACAGTCACATCAGCATTGACAACGACTGAGAACGGTGTAAAGTAGACTTTTATATGGATTTCATAAGAGATGCGATCCCCCATCTCATAGACTTACCACAATGAAATATAGTACTTACACTACAATGATATATAGTACTTGCACTCACAGACAGACACACACACACACAAACACACACTCTCTCTCTCTCTCTCTGTCCCTCTCTCTCTCTCTCCCTGAGAGAGAGAGAGAGAGAGAGAGAGAGAGAGAGAGAGAGAGAGAGAGAGAGAGAGAGAGAGAGAGAGAGAATCCGCCTTAATTCGGTTTCCGTCTAAATCTATAAGACTTGACAGACAGTGTTACACGTAACCTTAATTTCTTGCGTCAACATTGTCTGAGAGCTTTGACCCACATGACTGTGGCTGATATTCATTCTACTGGTTCTCTCTCTCTCTCTCTCTCTCTCTCTCTCTCTCTCTCTCTCTCTCTCTCTCTCTCTCTCTCTCTCTCTCTCCACTGGAAACCAATCCGAATCACAATCACTACTACTATCAACACTACTACTACTACTACTACTACTACTACTACTACTCTGCTCTGCTCTTGCTCGGGCTGCTGTGCTGCTGCTGCTGCCACTATCACCACAACCACGACCACTACCACTACTACTGCTGCTGCTGCTGTGCTGTTGCTGCTGCTGTGCTGCTACATGTACTACTACTACTACTATTACTGCTACTGCCACTGCTGTTGTTGCTGTTGCTGTTGCTACTGTTACAACACAGCTGACCTCTCTGACTGTTGACACCTTTAAACCTCCCTTGTATCCTAAATGAGACCCTGTACCTCTTTTGCTGTTGACACCTTTTTTAAACCTCCCTTGTAATTCCCTAAATGGATCCTCGAGGATAGGCGCAAAAATTTCCCCCTACACTTCATTCTGTTTACACGGTGATCTTAGTTTTTCAGCAACTTATTTCTCTACCGCACTTTTGTTCGTTTTGCTCTCCCACCCTTCGCGGGCTGCTTTGGGCTGCTGTTGGATTCTGTTTCTTTCACCTTGGAAGTCAGAATACCACTGACTCGTAGAATATGGTATGTCAACATTTGACGCCAATGGAGCACAAACACAGTCAGCCGCGCTTCCCTGATGAGTCCACTTCAGCGGACGAAAGGCCTCGGACCAGGCGAAATGAATGGTTGTCTTCACGATGGATTCTAGTAGTACAAGCGGTCCCCATATGCTGCCAGTGAAGGGTTTTATATTTATGATATATTTCCCCGAGTTTTCAATCTTTCTTTTTCCACCTATTTCTCCCACCTCCCTCTGGTTTTTGTTTTTGTTTGTTTGTTTGTTTTTTGTTTGTTTGTTTGTTTTGGTGGTTTTTTTGTTTTTTTGCCGTCATCATTGAAATGACAAATGAATTGTTAGTCTGCATTTGCCCCCCCCCCCCCCCTTACAAAATTGTCACACACGCACACACTTCATCACAAGAAGACAGACCTACACCACCACAGACCGTGTTACACTGGATGGATAGACTGACTGTTCCAAATTCTCTGATGTCTCCTCAAAGACTGCTTATTTCCTTTTGGTGCCGAAGTGAATGATCTTGTCACGACACCACAGGGATCGAGAGTCACGTTAAAATAGACAACTTAGTGTCGGAGATGTGTTCTTGCAAATGCTCGGGCCGCTTTCTCTCCTGTTGTTTGTATCACGAAGAGTGTCTGGAACCATGTCCGATATGGTTCTTCACTGCTGTCAAAAGGAGTAGTTTAAATATATATGCTCATTGACTATTTTGTCAAAACGAGCAGATTAAAAAGCTGATAAGTTGGTAGATAGCATGGACCTCTGGATGATTTAATCATGTTCATGTTTAACCAAGGCCCCCATTTTGTGTTCTTGGCAACTGTCCAGTTTGCGTATTGACTCCATTGTCCCTTTGATTGTCTTCAAATCCTAAGTGGATAATCCCTCTTTCTCAATTGTCTCTGTACAGATCTCTCTCTCTCTCTCTCTCTCTCTCTCTCTCTCTCTCTCTCTCTCTCTCTCTCTCTCTCTCTCTCTCTCTCTCTCTGCCTGTTAGTCTGTCTGTCTGTCTGTCTCTAAAGAAGAAAACTTTATTGTGTCAAAGCAGTTGTGTTGCTATTGTCCAAAACCTGTACAATCGGTAGTCCTCGGAAAAGAGCAGACGCTCAAAGTATTGGAAAAGCTTTATTTACCACATCCCTGTATCTTTTCACTTCAAGTATATTATACACGTGTAAGGGGGGGGGGGGAGAGAGAGAGAGAGAGAGAGAGAGAGAGAGAGAGAGAGAGAGGATGGATAGACTGTGGCAGATTCTTTAATATCTCCTTAAAGACTTTTTGTTTCCTTTTGATGCGAAGGAGAGGGGTCTTGTCACGACCACGGACAGTCACGAGTCACGTCAAGTGGACACGTTGTCTCGGAGATGTTGTCCCTGCAAACACTCAAGTCACCCTCCCTCCTGTTGTCTGTATCACGAGACTGTCTGGAACCATGTCTGATATGGTCATTGACTATTGTCAAAAGGAGTAGATTTTTTTTTAAAGCAAATGATTTGTTTGATTGTATGTGCATCTGGTTGATTTGATCATTGTCATGTTTACCCAAGGTCCCAGTCTGAATGTTAAGTATTGTTAGTATCGAATTCTGTGTGTTTCATTGTCCTTTTACTTATCTTTAAATCCAAAACGGATTTCTCTCTCTCTCCCTCTTTCTCTCTCTCTCTCTCATGTGAATGTGAAACAGGCAAAGTGGGTTTGATTCAAAGCAAATATGACTTGCTTTTCAGCCTGTCCTCTGGATCATTCTCTTTTCAGCCTGTCCTCTGGATCATTCTCTTTTCAGCCTGTCCTCTGGATCATTCTCTTTTCAGCCTGTCCTCTGGATCATTCTCTTTCTTGTTCTCCATTTGTTAAAGTGACTACTTGTTCTTCATTTGATTGTGTCATGCGGTCATGCTGCTATTATCTATTATATACATACACGCAATCTACCCCCACTCTCTCTCTCTCTCTCTCTCTCTCTCTCTCTTCATATATATATATATATATATATATATATATATATATTGTGTGTGTGTGTGTGTGTGTGTGTGTGTGTGTTTGTGTGTGTGTGTGGTTGTGTGTGTGTGTGTGTGTGTGCAGAGATAGATGGGGAAGAGAGAGAGAGTGTGTGTGTATGTGTATGTGTGTGTGAGTATGTGTGTGGGGGTATGTGTGTGAGTGTGTGTGTGTGCGTGTGTGAGAGAGAGAGAGAGAGAGAGAGAGAGAGAGGAGTGTGTGTGTGTGTTGTGTGTGTGTGTGTGTGTGTGTGTGTGTGTGTGTGTGTGTGTGTGTGTGTGTAAAGTCATATGAACCTGCACATCATACACTCATAAACGTCGGCTCTTTGCTACTCTATCTATATCTTTTATTGTTTGCATGTGAATGTCTTTGGGAATAAATGATGTTTAAACCAGTCTTGCCACCAAAGAAATGAACGCAGAAACCAAGCAGAAAAAAAGTGTGGCCAAATACGTTTCAGCACAGGGAGACAGGATGACAGAACTACACCACACGCTGTGTCAGGCTGGAAGGATAAACCGTGCCAGATTCTCTACTGTCTCCTCAAAGACCTCTTATTTCCTTTTCGGAACCAAGGACAGTGATCTTGTCACGACACCGGGGAGTCAAGAGTCACGTCAAGAGGACATTCCATTTCGCCTCGGAGACGTTGTCTCTGCAAACACTCAGGCTACTTTCCCTCCTGTTGTTTACATCACGGAGATGTCGGAATCGTGTGTGATATATCATTGATTATTGTCAAAAGAAAGTATACTGTTCAAAAAAAGTTAAGGACCAACATTTCACTGACTTATAAAAAAGAAAATTGGGAAGTGATCAATCTCCTAGTGTAACATGAATTTATTGAATATGTGAAAAGTGTGTAAAGACAATGACAAGTCCGAGGAATCAAAACTGGAATCGAGCGCAGTACAAACACCCCCACCCCCAAATTTGAAAGTCACAGGAGGAGTGTTTGTTCAATGTCATGGTTAATAACGTGTGTATCCCCCGTTATTGGCAAGGCATTCAAGGCAGCGTTGTCGCATGGAGTTCACCAGTGTGCGCAGAAAGGCCTGGGGGACAGCAGCCCACTCCTGCTGGAGTGACTCAAACAGCTGACCCAGGTTAGCAGGAGGAGGACGACGCTGCTGCAGCCTCCGGCCCAGCTCATCCCAAAGATGTTCGATGGGGTTCAGGTCTGGGCTGTTTGCGGGCCATGCATTCTGTTGACACCAGCAGCTTGGAGAAACGTGTTTACTGCTCTGGTGCGATGGGGCCGTACATTGTCGTCTTGAAAGACTGCCTGAGGTCCAAGCTGTTGAAGGGCTGGCAGCACCAGGGGTTGCAAAATCTCTGTTTGGTACGAACACCATTCAAGTTCCCTGCCACATTGTAGAGAACCGTTCTGTAGCGTGTGCTTATGCCGCCCCAAATCATAACGGATCCCCCACCATAGCGGTTCCTTTCCAGGACAGCTTCTTCTGCAAAACGCTCCCCACGGCGTCTCCAGACCCTCTTCCATCTATCGCTGGGATCCAGGCAGAACCGCGACTCGTCTGTAAACATCACGTTAGCCCACTGTTCATGTGTCCATCTCACGTTCTGCGTGCACCATACTCGGCGTGCTGCTCTGTGGGCATCAGTCAAACGAGGTCTTATGGCTGGTCGTCGAGCACAGAGGTTAGCGGCGTGTAGGCGGTTTCGTATGGTCTGATCACTGACAACAGTGTTGGTGGCATCTCTAAGGCGACGTCTGATGTTGTTTGCACTTGCTGTTCTTTCTTGTGTGGCCTGCCTTTCAATGTATCGGTCGTCTCGTGGTATTGTTATTCTGGGTCGACCAGAGCGTGGTCGTTCTTGCACTCTTCCTGTGTCTTGAAAGCGTTGTCTGAGTCTGATAACAACAGTGTGATACCCCAAGTCTCCGTGCCACTTCCCGGACTGCAACTCCTTCTTGGAGCCATCCTATTGCTCTTCCTCGATCCAGCTCGTTCAGTCTTCGACGTGGAGGCATGCTGTTGCATTGCATTTTTCGCCAGTACAGTGTCTTTTAAAGACATTTGGTTGAGCATACTTTATGACCTACAGCCTGATTTAGCTCGTCTTTCACATGATTTTGATTCAGCACATGCTCCTCGGATCCCAAGCACATCAGAAATTCACCCCAATTTGTTCCAAAAATGACAAGTCGCGACACGTGTTTTTCAAGGCGCGTGAGAAATGTGTGCCACAAAATTGCAGTTGCCGCATTCACTATCAATTTGTGCGTGTGGTTCAATTTGTTTGGACCACAAAGGCGGTACAATTGAATTTTTGTGAATTTTTTAAAAGTTTTTGTGCATTCTCAATGTTGGTCCTTAACTTTTTTAACAGTATAGAATTTGTAAAAAACAAACAAACAAACAAACAATCAAAAACCAATAAGATGTCCGATTGAATGTATATCTGGATGATTTTACCTTTTTCGTGTGTGATCAAGGTCCAGGTTTGTGTACTGACTACTCTTACTATTGAATTCCGTTTGTTCCATTGTCTTTTCAATCTATCGTCAAGACGACAGGCAGACAGACTCTCTGTCTAATTCTATATCCGTGTCTGTTCCTGTCCCTATCTGTGTCTGTCTCAGTCTCCTAATCCCCACCCTACCCTCCACCCACCCCCTGTGCCTTCTTCTTCTTCTTCTTCTTCTTCTTCTTCTTCTTCTTCTCTCTCTCTCTCTCTCTCTCTCTCTCTCTCTATTTGCAGATTGGAAGAATAGGTACTCTGCCTAAAATCTTCTCTCTCTCTCTCTCTCTCTCTCTCTCTCTCTCTCTCTCTCTCTCTCTCTCTCTCTCTCTCTCTCTCCGGACTGGAAGAATATTCTCCGCCTAAATCCGAATCCTTAATGGAATAAAGCTTTTCTGAATTCTCAGTTCTGAGTTCTCTGGAAATGTGTGTGATGTTATTAGAGCCCCCCCTCTCTCTCTCTCTCTCTCTCTCTCTCTCTCTGTCTCTCTCTCTCAGTGTGTGTGGTGTGTGTGAGAGACAGGCAGACAGAGAGACAGGCAGACAGACAGACAGGCAGGACAGACAGAGAGAGACAGACAGACGACAGACAGACAGCAGACAGACAGACATACAGACACAGACAGGCAGACAGACAGAGAGAGTGCTAAAAGCAGCGCTGTCAAAACAAATGGGCTTTATGTAATCTTGGACCTGGCGAATGAAACGGAGGTAAAGCGCTGACTAAGAAAAGCGGAACCAGAGAAAGGAGGGTGCTGCTGGGGAGGGGGCGGGGTGGGATTGATGCGGATGGAACTGGGATGCAATCCAAAGCTGTGAGTCAAAAGTGGCGAAGTGCGGAAGCCATCAGACTGGCGTCCGAAGCAGCGCTGACGAAAAAAGCCGAGTGTCAGATGCAGAGCACCGAAATGTCAGTGGACCGACTTAGTATCCCAGGCTAATGGACAAGTGATGTCACTCTATCGCAAGGTGTTGTTGGCCTTGGAAGAGAGTGGCCTGCCCACGGGATCACGTGACTGCAAAAGGTGACGCCATATTTCCGGTTTAAAAAAAGAGGGAAGGGGGTGGGGGGGGGCTCTAGACATTTTTTTTCTTTCTTCTTTTGTTTTTCTCTTTCTTTTTTTTTGTGGCTTTTACCTCGGGGCAGTTGAGATCCGTTTCATTTATGGCCTATTTATTTCCACCAGTATAAGTCTAAAGCACTGACACCCCCACCCCCACACCTTTTTTTCTGTTTTGTTTTCGATTACTTCCGTTTTCTTCCAAATATGGTCCACACACTTTCATGATGACAAAGAGAAACCTGGTAATTTTTTTTTGCTATCAAGGAGCGCGATATCTAAGGTATTTGCACCACATGCACCCAGCCTTTACCGTCTTTCTTTAGTAATCTCCCCCCGCTTCTCATTGCGTTGCCATGGGAACAAGAAACGTTTGATCTGAGGGTGATTTTCCGAAAATTACCCCCACACCACTATCCCTCTAACACCACCTCTCCCACTCCTCATTCCCTATCTCCTCCTCGGTTTTATTTCTTAAATCATTTATTGCTTATACCATCGTAATAGGGAAGATTTGATTTAAGAGACAAAGCTTTTATATACCTTCCCCACCTCTCGCTTCCCCCTCCAGTTGCACCTCTCTCTCTCTCCTCTCTCTCTCTCCTCTCTCTCTCTCTCCCTCTCTCACACACACACACCACACACACACACACACACACCACAAACTCTCTCTCTCTCTCTCTCTCTTTCTCTCTCTCTCTCCACTCACTCACACACACACCACACACCTCTCTCTCTCTCTCTCTCTCTCACACACCCTACACACACACACAAACTCTCTCTCTCTCTCTCTCTCTCTCTCTCTCTCTCTCTCTCTCTCTCTCTCTCTCTCTCTCCTTCCATTGTTCCTTTCTGTGACTTCGATACAATGTACCCACCACTAGCATAGCTCCACAATCCGAATACACACTGAATAATACTATATTACTATCGATATTTCGATGAAGGGGCCACATGATTTCTGTATCTTCTGACGCCGTTGTCACTACGGTATGCTGGGACACAGTGAATAAACTGTTACTTATGGTGTGCGGTGCGTGTTTTGCTGTCTGTCACCCGAAGAACTTTGGATGCGTGTACGACTTTTCCCTACACACACCCACACCACACGAACATAGACAGCCAGGCAACAGTTAAGTTTGTTCTCTTTTTGTTTGCTACCTGAACCATCAAATCACAAAAAAACACATGTTACACAATAAACGAAAGCAGGCACATCAATAAACTCACGCCACCACCATCAATGGCGCGCAACAGCACGTGGTACTATACGGACATATCAAACTTTTTTTTTCTCTGGCGCAGGCCAAGCTGGCACCCACAGCAGTGTCACCACAAACAGTCTATGCACTTGGCCGCGTCCGGCCCAAGTCACACAGTCCTCGCACAGTACGGAAGCCGCTCACGGAAACAGTTCGTGGAGTCCTTCAGGGTCACTCACAAAACAGAAGAGACACACGTCATCGTCCCGACGGAGAACTCTGAAGTCCTTTAACACACGCGATGTCTACTGACCACTCGGTCAGCCTCTCCACGTCCCTCTGGATGGAGACAGCGGCTGGGCACGGGCTGCACCCCACACCCGGCTGGCAGTCAGCTCCAGGTCGGACACGGGGGCTTCACCGACACCTGGGGAACTGACCACCAGCAAAATTCGCCTTCAGTCTCTCTTCGGCTCTCTGGAGATGTTTCTGTGCCGGCAGCTCTGTGGGGACTGAAGGGAAATCTTCGCTCACCTGACTGACACAAAACGCAGGTGAGTAGCTGTCAGGTAAACGGGTCAACCGGTGAACAGGTAAACTTGTGCCTGTCCGAAGTGTCCCCACAATTTGGGACCGGACAAAAAATGGTCCGTCACATATACTTTAAGTCTTAAAATGTGGTGGAATAACCCTGACT
>CM065727.1:65625681-65638181 GCA_033310375.1 Conus canariensis
TATTGTACAAAATCCACCATTGAACACATTCCAGTGTTATTGTTGAAACTATGGTACAATTTTACAGAGTCAAGAACTTTTATGACAAAATGAAAATACAAAAAGAGTTGTGTGTTATTCTTCAAAGTCGTCTACTACTGCATAAAGCTGGCGCTATTGCACACAATCTGGAAATAATATACGAAGTCTGAGATTATCGTGAATAGTCTGACACTATCATATAAAATCCGATACCATTGTACAAAACCTGACTGTACGTGCTAACTCTGGCGCTTGATACACACTGGTCGTCTGGCTGACAAAGGCAGCGATCTCCCCCACTGTAGACATCAGGAATCTGGCAATGAGTGCCCCTTTCCTGGCAGGCTTCCAGAGGCTCAATGAGCATGACTGGCACCCGGCAGCCCGGGTCCAGAGATAATCCTGACAGAAATGTTCTGACCCAACACGAGGTGACGATGTATAGCAATGTTGCATGCTATGTTGGCATTGTATACGCCTGTCTACAGGTGGCATTCTTACCTAATTCACGAGATGTAGGTTTTCTCAAAATAGTAACCGACATGAAAGATTATTTTTAGGATACTGTCGAAGCGGGTGCTATTCATATGTGACTTAAGTTAATGTATTAACACATAACGTAACTTATATACATACATTTATATGACAGCACATGGGGGAACACACACACCACACACACACACACACACACACACACACACACACACACACACACACACACACACACACACACACACACACACAAAGAGACAGAGAGACAGACAGACAGACAGACAGACAGACAGAGTAACAAAAGTGCTACTAATGTTAACTGCAAGATGTGACGACGTTGGAATTAGTTTGATTGAATGTTTTAACCTGATCATCTGTGCCCCACAAAACCTCTGGTTTTCATATGGCAGTAACGTATATTCTTGTTCTTATTTTTCACACACACACACACACACACACACACACACACACACACACACACACACACACACACACACACACAAAACACACACACACTGTTCACTGAAAAACGCACGCAAACACCCTTATCACACCATCATCACCACCCAAACCACCCCTGCCATCGAACAGGAAACAAATAATGAAGACTAATGACAACTTAATGCGGTTATCCTGCGAATAACCCTGGATGCGCCCAGCTCATTAATCAATAAACGATTAATTCGGGACATCTCATGCACTGTCCTTATCGATCCTTGTTCATTATCTTCATGGCTCATTCGGTGGTCCCAAAATGGCTTGGGACTTAACAAGGCAGTGAAGAGATGATGATGATGATGATGATGATGATGATGATGATGATGATGATCACACACACACACACACACACACACACACACACACACACACACACACACACACACACACACACACACACACGGGAGCCGGAATAGCTCAGTTGGTAGAGCACCTGACTCGTAATCTTGGTGATCCTGGGGTTGCGGGTTCGAATCTCCGCCGGGGCGTTTCGGTACAGGGGGATTTTTCCCTCGGAGTTAACATTAGTTCTGACTCCATTTCCCATACAGTCCTTCGAATGAGACTATAAACCGAGGTTCCGTGTGTGAACGCACGCATAATATCTTGCACACACGTAAAATCCCATCACCAACTTTCGGAAGAGTAGGCCAGTTTGGCCGTTGGTATGGATGACACGTTACACACAGCATGCACCCTGCGTAAGAATTGGAAAGAATGAAGGAAGTAAAGAAACTGAGTGAACGATATTGAACGATATTGACTGGATGACACGGGAAACGACTGAATGAAGCGCCAGCTGGCAGCTCTTCAGTCGGCACTACCCAGGTAGGCAGCCCGTTGTGTAAACGAGTGTGGATTGTAAAGCGCTTAGAGCTTGGTCTCTAGCCGAGAATAGGCGCTATATAAGTATTCATTATTATTATTATTATTATTATTATGCTCTGGTCAATGAGCAACAGGCATCTGCTGCACGTCAGTTCAACTGTTCACATGCTAAAACGCTTGCTCTTCCTTTTCCCCTCCCCTTATAATCGTTGAGCCTTGTTAAAAAAAAAGTTCATGCGGTTTCTATTCTGTTCCATCCTGTTCTATTTTATTTCACTCTACTCTACTGTATATACTCTAATCTGCTCTACTTTGCATTACTCTGCTCTACTCTGCTCTGCTCTGCTCTGCCCTGCTCTGCTCTGCTCAGCTTTGCTCTGCTCTGCTCTGCTCTGCCCTGCTCTGATCTGATCTGCTCTGGTCTGGTCTGATCTGCTCTGCTCTGCTCTGCTCTGCTCTGCTCTGCTATGCTATGCTATGTTATCCGATCCGATGCGATGCGATGCTGTGCTGTGCTTGCTGTGCTTTGCTATGCTGTGCTGTGCTTTGCTGTGCTGTGCTGTGCTATGCTGTGCTGTGCTATGCTGTGCTGTGCTGTGCTATGTTGTGCTGTGTTATGCTATGCTGTGCTATGCTGTGCTGTGCTGGCTGTGCTATGCTATGCTGTGCTGTGCTATGCTGTGCTGTGCTATGTTGTGCTGTGTTATGCTGTGCTGTGTTGTGCTGTGTTGTGCTATGCTGTGCTGTGCTGTGTTGTGCTGTGCTATGCTGTGCTGTGGTATGCTATGCTATGCTATGCTATGCTGTGCTGTGTTGTGCTGTGCTGTACTGTGCTGTGGTATGCTATGCTATGCTGTGCTGTGCTGTGCTATGCTATGCTGTGGTATGCTATGCTATGCTATGCTGTGCTGTACTGTGCTATGCTATGCTCTGCTGTGTTATGCTATGCTAGGCTATGCTATGCTACGTTACGTTACGCTACGTTACGGTACGATATGGTATGGTATGGAATAGTACAGTATGGTATGATATGTGTGTGTTGTGCTGTGCTGTGCTGTGCTGTGCTGTGCTATGTTATGCTGTGTTGTGCTGTGTTGTGCTGTGCTGTGCTATGCTATGTTATGCTATGCTATGCTACGTTACGTTACGGTACGGTACGATATGGTATGGTATGGCATGGTACGGTATGGTATGGTATGTTGTGTTGTGTTGTGCTGTGCTGTGCTGTGCTGTGCTGTGCTGTGCTGTGCTGTGCTGTGCTATGCTATGTTATGCTATGCTATGCTACGTTACGTTACGGTACGGTACGATATGGTATGGTATGGCATGGTACGGTATGGTATGGAATGGTACAGTATGGTATGGTATGTTGTGTTGTGCTGTGCTGTGCTATGCTATGCTGTGCTGTGTTGTGCTGTGCTGTGCTATGCTGTTCTATGCTATGCTGTGCTGTGCTGTGCTGTGCTATTGCTGTGCTGTGTTGTGTTGTGCTGTGCTGTGCTGTGCTGTGCAGTATTGTGCTGCACTATGTTATGTTGTTATACTTCATTACATTATATTATAGTAGCATACTGTAGGTTTCAGTTTGTTCCTACTCCACATGCATCTGTATTGTTTGTATACGTGAATGGGAATAACACATGCATAAAACCGAGTCAATTAAGGCAACAACAACAAAATATGGGATACTTTGTTCAGTAATCGAGACAGGTAAACTGTGACACCACTGCAACGCTATCTGACAGGTAAAACTGACACACTGCACGCTATCTTAATCGGGATGGATAGACTATGCTAGATTCTCTGATGTCTCCTCGAAAGCTTATTTCCTTATGGGACTTGCATGATGTGAGACACAATCATTTTACAGCAGATTCCATGAAAATCGTGTTAAGAGATGTTCCGCCTGATGCGATCTTTGAATTCTTGAAAGAGATCAACATTTTTCATCGGATCTGAGATTTTACTGTGAAAAGATTTTTAACAAAAATTCGGGCGGGATTTTGGAAGATGTATTTTAAAGAGTTGTGTGAATGAATGATTTGTGAGTTGATTTTAACGTGGTGACAGCCCTGATATGGCCCTTTGCGGTCAGCTGGGCTATAAGCAACATTACCTTACCTTACCTCGAAAGCTTCTTATTTCCTACAGGATCCACGGAGAGTGATCTTGTCACGACACCTATGGACAAGAGTCGCGTCAAAAGGACACTTTGTCTCGGAGATGTTGTCACTGCAAACACTCAGGACGCCTTTCCTTCTGTACTTTGTATGACGGAGAAGTTTTAAGCCATGTTTAGTATGGCCATTGATTATTACCAAAGGGAGTAGATTTTTCTTCTTTCTGCCTTATTTTGAATGGAATAACGCTTAACGCTGTACGTGGATCTGGATGATTTTCTTTTTCTGCGTTCTAGGTCGTAGATGTATGTTCAGACTGTTACTATCCAAAAGGTTTTGCTCCGCTGTCCTTTTATATTTAAGTCTTCAGGCAGGCGTTTGTTCTGTCTCTGTGTATCTCTTTATCTAATCCTGTTTCCGTCACTCTGTCTCTGTCTCTGTCTCTCTCTCTCTCTCTCCATCTCTCTCTCTCTCTCTCTCTCTCTCTCTCTCTCTCTCTCTCTCTCTCTCTCTCTCTCTGCTAGTCCGTTAGAATCTTTGCCTGTCTTTCTGTCTCTGTGACTTTGTCTTTTTCCTCCCCGACCCGTTCTCTCTCTCTCTGTCTCTCTCTCTCAATCTCTCTCTCTCTCTCTCTCTCTCTCTCTCTCTCTCTCTCTCTCTCTCTCTTGCTGGTCCGTTAGAATCTTTGCCTGTCTTTCTGTCTGTGACTTTGTCTTTTTCCTCCCCGACCCCTCTCTCTCTCTCTCTCTCTCTCTCTCTCTCTCTCTCTCTCTCTCTCTAACCATGTACATTTTCATATGTGAATACATTGACGTTATGCTTTTCTGTATATGTGGAGAAGAAGAAGAAGAAAAAGAAGAAGAAGAAGAAGAAGAAGAAGAAGAAGAAGAAGAAGAACAACAACAACAACAACAACAACAACAACAGAATTCTAAGAAAGGAATGGATGTGGAGATGGCTAATAAGAAATGGGAGAGCTAGGAAAGAAAAATATTGGAGGGTAAAATAGGATGAGATAAAAGGAAGGAAGGAGGTCCAAACAATAGCCATGGATAGAGAAGGAGCGGAAACCCTGAGATTTACGTGTGAAACAACACTGACGGAGAGATCGTATATCGGGAACAGAGCGTAGAAAGGTCAGACACAGACTTTTACTCAAACTGTCCATACAACTTCAGAAATCCCCTTTCACTTTACTATCTCAGCTAATGGACAAGGGATGTAAATCTATCACCCGGAGTCTGTCGTGGAGGAGAGTTGCGTGCCCACGGAGTCACGTGACAGCCAAAGGTGACGCTACATTTCTGGTTCGGAAATTGGCAGGATGTATCCCTCCACTGCTTGATTTAGCTGAAGGGCGTTTTGTTGTCCGGACTATTTTTTTTTCACCTTTGTTGCCTTAGAGCTGTTGAAGTTTTGTCCATTTATGGTGTGTTAAATTCTACTGGTTTATTTTTTATACCATTGATATTCCTTTTTAACATTTTTTTTTTCATTTTCATTTAAAACGTTGGTGCGTAAACATTTCTTATGATACAGAGCAGGTTGGTGTTAAAGATTTGCCTTCAGAGAACGCAATACTTGGCCTTCGCTATTACAAATGTGTCTGTGTCTTTGAGATTCCTTGTTGTTACCATTGCAGCGAGGCAGTTTTGATTTAAGAAGCAGTGACATTTTTCCCTTGAAGCAGATCCCGGCCCCCTTACTTCATTTCCCTCTTCTCCCGACACAAAAACTGCCCGCTCCAATCACTTACACTGAAATAGAATAAGTGACGCAATACGAGTTGGTATATGTGCACAGAAAAAAGAACAACTCAAGCAGAATCACGAAAATGTTTGCAGGCTTACTTTCACTCAAAAGTTATCTATCCTGCTATCGCTAGTCGTTCAGGCAAAGCAAAGTGAAACAATGTTCGCTTGATAGTGAGCTCTCCGTGCAAAACCCATGGGCAGACAAATCAAATGTCTAGAAGTAAATCTGTTCTTTGGGGTTAAGATTCTTTTTTTTTTTACCTGTGGAGGTTTCAGGGCCAGTTGAAGGTCCATCCATCACTGCCATCACAAAACACTCTGTTTCTTTCTGCTTTTGAAAGGTTCTCGGGTCTTTGCCCAGACAGAGTGGACACACAGGATCATGTTTTCGCCAATTTTACGAGTTTTGAACGTAGGAAGTCATGGACAAACCTTAGAATGAAGGTGATCGTAAAAGGTGCCACGCGCCATTATTCATTCTAGCTGAGACTTCGTGGGAATGTTTTTCCCCATGCAGTCTACTGCCCCTTTTGCCCTTGCTGGACTATCTTCTCTTTTCATCCTCTTCTTTCTTGAACTTCTGCATTGACATATTTCTCCACTTTCCTTGTTTGCTTTTGACCGCATCTACACTTCTGTTGACCCCAGCCCGGTCTGCTGGTTTGACCCCAGCCCGGTCTGCTGGTTTGTTTGTCTCCTGTTACTTCCTTGATCTTAAAGTTTTCGTTTACCGCGTCTTCTGTTCCTGAAATTTCCAGTTTCTACCAGGTTTTCGCTTGGACTGAAGTGATTTCACAACATCTGCAGGAGGTTCCCACATCATTCCTCGCAGAACGGCAAGCACTGCATTGTGCTCTGGAGGGCTGGACACGGGCTGAAGAGGCGTTGAGGATCCTTGAAGTGTTGGCTAAAGGGCAAAACTGGTCAGGTCTAAAGCTTTTAGCTCTGTAGTCTGGCATCACGCAGATGACTCACATTTATCCCCAGCATCGCAATCCCAAAGTTGAAGATCTTCATGTTGGAGTAAGTATCACTATCGCCTCCAATAGTGGAAGTGCCCTCACTGCAATAGAGCGAATGCAAACAAACAAAGCTCTTAGAAAGAGTATCACAGCACAAAATGTGTGGATGTAAATACGACGCCGAAACATTGTCATTTTTTTTTTTTTGTTTACTTTCACGAAGACACTTTGTGAGGAGCGAATGGGGAATGTCCGCACTGGTCCCCTGAAAAACGTTTGGAGCGGAGAGAGAGAGAGAGAGAGAGAGAGAGAGAGAGAGAGAGAGAGAGAGAGAGAGAGAGGGGAGAAGTACAGAAACAGAGAGAGAGAGAGAGAGAGAGAGAGAGAGAGAGAGGAGAGCATGCCATGGCGTACAGAGCTAAAACTTCCAATACTCAAAATCTCCATATGTTTTAACTGAGCTTCTATTTAAAAACGCTGTCTCATTGAAAACGAAGTTTGAAGTGGATCTTTGAAGAGAACTGGAAATACAGTTTTGCCCCCTATATGAAAGCAGCAGGTTTCATGATACCACACTAGAACAGGAGATACAAAAGCCATCCACAACTTTCTGCTGGAAGTGTGTGGGTGTACTGAATGGCCGTTGATCCGGAGCAAGCCCCGAAGATAGTCTAACAGACCCACAAGGCAAGGAGAAGGTTCCTCCAAGCGATGTACGCCCACTGCCTTTCAATCCACAACCCTAGACCCTCACAGGCCTAGAGGTTCCCATTGACTAATACAATGACGACATGTGGCCAAGACATCAACACAACGACGTAAACTCAACTGGGAAATGCCTTTGATGTTTGTATTCGTTTACTCCATTTGTCCTTAAGGCTAGAAGTAATGACGGCTCGGGTAGGGGGTGGGGGGGGGGGGGGGGGGGGGGGGGGGTGAGGGGGGTAGTGCGGGGGGAGTGGGGGGGGGTACAGCATTCAAATGAAACAGAATGTAATTCCGTTGTGATTTACTTTGAAAACAATGTCAATATTAGAAGCACTCGTTCGAAAGGCTTGACAGTGTGGGAGTGATAGTCTACAACTGAGAAATTTACCATGGAAAAAAATCATTTCGTTTGACGTGTTTACATAATGGTGTGACAGTATGCGAACACACACACACACACACACACACACACACACACACACACACACACACACACACACACACACACACACACACATGAGCGCGCGTGCACTTTAGCGCACGGACGCATGGGTGCACACATGCACACACACACACACACACACACACACACACACACACACACATACACACACACACACACGCACACAAATGCACAACACACACACACACACACACACACACACACACACACACACACATGCATCATGCACCATGCACGCGTGCTCATCAGCACACACACACACACACACGCGCGCGCGCGCGCGCGCGCGCGCACCCACGCACACACGTACACACACGCACGCACACGCACGCACGCACACACACACACACACACACGCACCGACGCATGCACGCGCACACAAATACACACACACGCGCGCGCGCGCACACGCACACCGATGCACGCATGCACACGCATGAACGTGCGCGCGTTTATGTACACACAAGAACGACATCTTTAGTCGCAGTGATAAGTTAAAAACTACTAAAATTGTTTGTTGATTTTTTTTTTCGTTTGGCTGGTTGCTTCTTTGTTCCATAACAAGATATTACAGACAAGAAAGGCAGAAAGAGAAAGAAAGGCAGAAAGAGAAAGAAAGACAGAAAGAGAAAGAAAGGCAGAAAGAGAAAGAAAGACAGAAAGAGAAAGAAAGGCAGAAAGAGAAAGAAAGACAGAAAGAGAAAGAAAGGCAGAAAGAGAAAGAAAGGCAGAAAGAGAAAGAAAGGCAGAAAGACAGAAAGAGAAAGAAAGACAGAAAGAGAAAGAAAGGCAGAAAGAGAAAGAAAGGCAGAGAGAGAAAGAAAGACAGAAAGAGAAAGAAAGGCAGAAAGAGAAAGAAAGGCAGAAAAGAGAAAGACAGAAAGAGAAAGAAAGACAGGAAGAGAAAGAAAGGCAGAAAGAGAAAGAAAGGCAGAAAGAGAAAGAAAGACAGAAAGAGAAAGAAAGACAGAAAGAGAAAGAAAGGCAGAAAGAGAAAGAAAGACAGAAAGAGATAGAAAGGCAGAAAGAGAAAGAAAGGCAGAAAGAGAAAGAAAGACAGAAAGAGAAAGAAAGGCAGAAAGAGAAAGAAAGACAGAAAGAAAACAGAGGTAAAGAGAGAAAAGAACGCGTAACGACAAGAAAACAACGAATCTCAGGACACAGGGCAACAAGAGAAATAGAGAGGCATCAAGAAAGACCACAAGTGAGTCTTGTCCAAACTGGAGAGTTGGCCATCTGCACTAGTTTCCCTCCTCAATGGTTTAACTCACAGACGGCTTTCCCAGTGTGCACTCACCACACACACACACACACACACACACACACACACACACACACACACACACACACACACCACACACACACATACACACACACATACATGCAATGATAATGATTGCACAACCAATGCTAGGTAGGTACCCAAGGTCTGACCAGCGCGCCGGGCTAATGCAGTAGGTCAGACATCTGCTGAGTTGTAGCTGCAAGACCTTCTTCTTAAATTCTCTCCCCTTAGTCATCAATTCATTTATCCATCGGTTTTAAATCATGCGCAGTGTGGTCTCAGAACTTAGCGGATGCGGTGTAGCGTATATGGACTGGTCCACACGTAGTGACACTTTCCTGAAACTGAAGCTGAAACCTCCCTCCCTCCCTCCCTCCCTCCTCGCAGACAGCACGAAACCAGACCGTTTTTGACAATGGTCCCTCTAAAATCTGCCAGCCTCAGCCCTTTCCAAAGAGCAGCGCACAGTTCAAGCCTGCAGAGAGGCGATACCCGAGACAGAGACAGACAGATTGGGGGACGACTCTCAGAGAGTTCCTGACAGATCAAGGGCTCCAGTGAAGCCAATCTCCGCGTCACTGTGGGGCTGCACGTGCACTGTCTCTCCACAGTCCGATATCAGCACCGCTGATTACCATGCGCGCGTGCAGGGTATCGTTGAGTAGGGTATTGTTTTCACACCCTCTTCGTCGTGTCTCATCCTCATCCTCCCCTCCCACCCCACTCTCAACCTCAGCTGCTAATCCCATCTTCCATCTTTCCCCACCCTCTCCCACCTTATCGTTCATTCCAGCCACCCCACACACAGCCACACCCACGTTCGTCCTATTATAGCCCCAGCTGCGGTAGACAACAAGGAGCAGTCGGTATCAATGTGCCATAAGGCAACCTACTAAAGGAAAACCTGCACTGCTGTTGGGTCACGCCTGTGCTGTTCAGAGATACCTTTTCACCGCTGTTGAGTCACGCCTGTGCTGTTCAGAGGTACCTTTTCACTGCTGTTGAGTCATGTGTGCTGTTCAGAGATACCTTTCACCGCTGTTGAGTCACGCCTGTGCTGTTCAGAGGTACCTTTTCACTGCTGTTGAGTCAAGCCTGTGTTGTTCAGAGGTACCTTTTCACTGCTGTTGAGTCATGTGTGCTGTTCAGAGGTACCTTCCACTGCTGTTGAGTCATGTGTGCTGTTCAGAGGTACCTTTTCACTGCTGTTGAGTCATGTGTGCTGTTCAGAGGTACCTTTTCGGATCTTTCCTACTCAGGCCAACACCGTCCAAGCTTCATGCTGATGACAATAATTGGTGACCGGAGAGCCAGGGTGAGCGAATGTCCTCCTTCGGTATTAGTTTACACTGTGTCCTGCAATACCCGAGAGAGACGGACAGATTGGGGGACGACTGTCAGTGTGTCTGACAGACCAAGGGCCAGACTACAGTGAAGCCAATCTCCACATCACTGTGGGGCTGCACGTGCACTGTCTTTTCACAGTCCGATACCAGCACCGCAGATTACCACGCGCGCGTGCAAGGTATTGTTGAGCAGGGTATTGTTTTCACCCCCTCCATTCCCTCTTCTTCCGGCTCATCTTCCACACACCTCAATCTTCATGGCCTGTGTTTATCATCCATCGGCCCATCCCGTCTGCCACTCTTCCCCGTAAGTGACACTCCTAAGCTGCTTATTCCAGTTGCTCCTACACAGCCACACCCAAATTCGTCATTATCAGAGCCCCAACAGCGGTAGACCTCTGGCAGCAGTCAATATCATGTTACCATGAGGCAACCCACCAGAGGAAACCCCGCACTGTTGTAGAGTCACGCCTGCGGTGTTCAGAGATGCCCTTTCTGATCTTTTCTCCTCAGGCCGCCACATTCTAAAAGCTTCATACTGACGACAATGATTGGTGACTGTAGAGTCAGGGTGAGCGAGCGTCCTCCTCCTCCTCTGCTTTCTGTTTGCACTGTGTCCTGCAACTTCTATCATCACCAAAACCTTTGTGTTTCTGGAATCTGGGTTGGTTCTTCTACAGCAAGACCGGGTTAATTTAGTTTTTTTTAAGTTAAAGTTGTTGCCATAGTTAAAGAAAAGTTAAAGTCCCCATGGCCCATCGACCGAAGGGGCAGTGGACTGTCAGAAGTCTGGGGCGTGGCATGATGGACATCATGGCTCATTCCTCTGCTTCTGCGGACCTTTAACCTTCCCTGAAACGAATCAGGTGCCCATCAACTACTGGATGGACAGAGAGGGTTTAGGTGCCCATCAACTGTTGGATGGACAGAGAGGCTTTAGTACCCATCAACTGTTGCATGGACAGAGATGGTTTAGGTACCCATCACTGCTGGATGGACAGAGAGGGTTTAGGTACCCATCAACTGCTGGATGGACAGAGAGGGTTTAGGTACCCATCAACTACTGGATGGACAGAGAGGGTTAGGTACCCATCAACTGTTGGATGGACAGAGAGGCTTTAGTACCCATCAACTGTTGGATGGACAGAGAGGGTTTAGGTACCCATCACTGCTGGATGGACTGAGAGGGTTTAGGTACCCATCAACTGCTGGATGGACAGAGAGGGTTTAGGTACCCATCAACTGTTGGATGGACAGTGAGGGTTCAGAACCCATCAACTGTTGGATGGATAGAGAGGGTTTAGGTACCCATCAACTGCTGGATGGACAGAGAGGGTTTAGGTACCCATCACTGCTGGATAGACAGAGAGGGTTTAGGTACCCATCAACTGCTGGATGGACAGAGAGGGTTTAGGTACCCATCAACTGTTGGATGGACAGTGAGGGTTCAGAACCCATCAACTGTTGGATGGACAGAGAGGCTTTAGTACCCATCAACTGTTGGATGGACAGAGAGGGTTTAGGTACCCATCACTGCTGGATGGACAGAGAGGGTTTAGGTATCCATCAACTGCTGGATGGACAGAGATGGTTTAAGTACCCATCAACTGTTGGATGGACAGAGAGGGTTCAGAACCCATCAACTGTTGGATGGACAGAGAGGGTTTAGGTACCCATCAACTGCTGGATGGACAGAGAGGGTTTAGGTACCCATCAACTGCTGGATGGACACAGAGGGTTTAGTACCCATCAACTGCTGGATGGACAGAGAGGGTTTAGGTACCCATCAACTGCTGGATGGACAGACAGGGTTTAGTACCCATCAACTGCTGGATGGACAGAGGGTTTAGGTACCCATCAACTGCTGGATGGACAGAGAGGGTTTAGGTACCCATCAACTGCTGGATGGACAGAGAGGGTTTAGGTACCCATTAACTGCTGGATGGACAGAGAGGGTTTAGGTACCCATCATCTGCTGGATGGACAGAGAGGGTTTAGGTTCCCATCAACTGTTGGATGGACA
>CM065727.1:65645681-65655681 GCA_033310375.1 Conus canariensis
GGTAAAGAGATAAAAGAACGCGTAACGACAAGAAAACAACGAATCTCAGGACACAGGGCAACAAGAGAAATAGAGAGGCATCAAGAAAGACCACAAGTGAGTCTTGTCCAAACTGGAGAGTTGGCCATCTGCACTAGTTTCCCTCCTCAATGGTTTAACTCACAGACGGCTTTCCCAGTGTGCACTCACCACACACACACACACACACACACACACACACACACACACACACACACACACACACACACACACATACACACACACATACATGCAATGATAATGATTGCACAACCAATGCTAGGTAGGTACCCAAGGTCTGACCAGCGCGCCGGGCTAATGCAGTAGGTCAGACATCTGCTGAGTTGTAGCTGCAAGACCTTCTTCTTAAATTCTCTCCCCTTAGTCATCAATTCATTTATCCATCGGTTTTAAATCATGCGCAGTGTGGTCTCAGAACTTAGCGGATGCGGTGTAGCGTATATGGACTGGTCCACACGTAGTGACACTTTCCTGAAACTGAAGCTGAAACCTCCCTCCCTCCCTCGCAGACAGCACGAAACCAGACCGTTTTTGACAATGGTCCCTCTAAAATCTACCAGCCTCAGCCCTTTCCAAAGAGCAGCGCACAGTTCAAGCCTGCAGAGAGGCGATACCCGAGACAGAGACAGACAGATTGGGGGACGACTCTCAGAGAGTTCCTGACAGATCAAGGGCTCCAGTGAAGCCAATCTCCGCGTCACTGTGGGGCTGCACGTGCACTGTCTCTCCACAGTCCGATATCAGCACCGCTGATTACCATGCGCGCGTGCAGGGTATCGTTGAGTAGGGTATTGTTTTCGCACCCTCTTCGTCGTGTCTCATCCTCATCCTCCCCTCCCACCCCACTCTCAACCTCAGCTGCTAATCCCATCTTCCATCTTTCCCCACCCTCTCCCACCTTATCGTTCATTCCAGCCACCCCACACACAGCCACACCCACGTTCGTCCTATTATAGCCCCAGCTGCGGTAGACAACAAGGAGCAGTCGGTATCAATGTGCCATAAGGCAACCTACTAAAGGAAAACCTGCACTGCTGTTGGGTCACGCCTGTGCTGTTCAGAGATACCTTTTCACCGCTGTTGAGTCACGCCTGTGCTGTTCAGAGGTACCTTTTCACTGCTGTTGAGTCAAGCCTGTGTTGTTCCGAGGTACCTTTTCACTGCTGTTGAGTCATGTGTGCTGTTCAGAGATACCTTTCACTGCTGTTGAGTCATGTGTGCTGTTCAGAGGTACCTTTTCACTGCTGTTGAGTCAAGCCTGTGCTGTTCAGAGGTACCTTTCACCGCTGTTGAGTCATGCCTGTGCTGTTCAGAGGTACCTTTTCACTGCTGTTGAGTCATGCCTGTGCTGTTCAGAGGTACCTTTTCACTGCTGTTGAGTCACGCCTGTGCTGTTCAGAGGTACCTTTCACTGCTGTTGAGTCATGTGTGCTGTTCAGAGATACCTTTTCACTGCTGTTGAGTCATGTGTGCTGTTCAGAGGTACCTTTCACTGCTGTTGAGTCATGTGTGCTGTTCAGAGGTACCTTTCACTGCTGTTGAGTCATGTGTGCTGTTCAGAGGTACCTTTCACTGCTGTTGAGTCATGTGTGCTGTTCAGAGGTACCTTTCACTGCTGTTGAGTCATGTGTGCTGTTCAGAGGTACCTTTTCACTGCTGTTGAGTCATGTGTGCTGTTCAGAGGTACCTTTCAGTGCTGTTGAGTCATGTGTGCTGTTCAGAGATACATTTTCACTGCTGTTGAGTCATGTGTGCTGTTCAGAGGTACCTTTCAGTGCTGTTGAGTCATGTGTGCTGTTCAGAGGTACCTTTCACTGCTGTTGAGTCATGTGTGCTGTTCAGAGATACCTTTCACTGCTGGTGAGTCATGTGTGCTGTTCAGAGGTACCTTTTCACCGCTGTTGAGTCAAGCCTGTGCTGTTCAGAGGTACCTTTCACTGCTGTTGAGTCATGTGTGCTGTTCAGAGGTACCTTTCAGTGCTGTTGAGTCATGTGTGCTGTTCAGAGGTACCTTTCACTGCTGTTGAGTCATGTGTGCTGTTCAGAGGTACCTTTTCACTGCTGTTGAGTCAAGCCTGTGCTGTTCAGAGGTACCTTTCACTGCTGTTGAGTCATGTGTGCTGTTCAGAGGTACATTTTCACTGCTGTTGAGTCAAGCCTGAGCTGTTCAGAGGTACCTTTTCACTGCTGTTGAGTCATGTGTGCTGTACAGAGGTACCTTTCAGTGCTGTTGAGTCATGTGTGCTGTTCAGAGGTACCTTTCACTGCTGTTGAGTCATGTGTGCTGTTCAGAGGTACCTTTCAGTGCTGTTGAGTCATGTGTGCTGTTCAGAGATACCTTTCACTGCTGTTGAGTCATGTGTGCTGTTCAGAGGTACCTTTCACTGCTGTTGAGTCATGTGTGCTGTTCAGAGGTACCTTTGCACTGCTGTTGAGTCAAGCCTGTGTTGTTCAGAGGTACCTTTCACCACTGTTGAGTCATGTGTGCTGTTCAGAGGTACCTTTTCACTGCTGTTGAGTCAGTGTGTGCTGTTCAGAGGTACCTTTTCACTGCTGTTGAGTCATGTGTGCTGTTCAGAGGTACCTTTCACTGCTGTTGAGTCATGTGTGCTGTCAGAGGTACCTTTTCACTGCTGTTGAGTCATGTGTGCCGTTCAGAGGGACCTTTCACTGCTGTTGAGTCATGTGTGCTGTTCAGAGGTACCTTTCACTGCTGTTGAGTCATGTGTGCTGTTCAGAGATACCTTTCACTGCTGTTGAGTCATGTGTGCTGTTCAGAGGTACCTTTCAGTGCTGTTGAGTCATGTGTGCTGTTCAAGATACCTTTCACTGCTGTTGAGTCATGTGTGCTGTTCAGAGGTACCTTTCAGTGCTGTTGAGTCATGTGTGCTGTTCAGAGGTACCTTTCAGTGCTGTTGAGTCATGTGTGCTGTTCAGAGATACCTTTCAGTGCTGTTGAGTCATGTGTGCTGTTCAGAGATACCTTTTCACTGTTGTTGAGTCATGTGTGCTGTTCAGAGGTACCTTTCACTGCTGTTGAGTCATGTGTGCTGTTCAGAGGTACCTTTTCACTGCTGTTGAGTCATGTGTGCTGTTCAGAGGTACCTTTCACTGCTGTTGAGTCATGTGTGCTGTTCAGAGGTACCTTTTCACTGCTGTTGAGTCATGTGTGCTGTTCAGAGGTACCTGTCACTGCTGTTGAGTCATGTGTGCTGTTCAGAGGTACCTTTCAGTGCTGTTGAGTCATGTGTGCTGTTCAGAGGTACCTTTCACTGCTGTTGAGTCATGTGTGCTGTTCAGAGGTACCTTTCAGTGCTGTTGAGTCATGTGTGCTGTTCAGAGGTACCTTTCACTGCTGTTGAGTCATGTGTGCTGTTCAGAGGTACCTTTCACTGCTGTTGAGTCATGTGTGCTGTTCAGAGATACCTTTCAGTGCTGTTGAGTCATGTGTGCTGTTCAGAGGTACCTTTCACTGCTGTTGAGTCATGTGTGCTGTTCAGAGTACCTTTCAGTGCTTGTTGAGTCTATGTGTGCTGTTCAGAGTACCTTTCAGTGCTGTTGAGTCATGTGTGCTGTTCAGAGGTACCTTTCACTGCTGTTGAGTCCATGTGTGCTGTTCAGAGGTACCTTCACTGCTGTTGAGTCATGTGTGCTGTTCAGAGGTACCTTTCAGCTGTTGAGTCAGCTGTGCTGTTCAGAGGTACCTTTCACTGTGTTGGTCATGTGTGCTGTCAAGGTACCTTTCATGCTGTTGAGTCATGTGTGCTGTTCAGAGGTACCTTTCACTGCTGTTGAGTCTGTGTGCTGTTCAGAGGTACCTTTCACTGCTGTTGAGTCATGTGTGCTGTTCAGAGGTACCTTTCACTGCTGTTGAGTCATGTGTGCTGTTCAGAGGTACCTTTCACTGCTGTTGAGTCATGTGTGCTGTTCAGAGGTACCTTTCACTGCTGTTGAGTCATGTGTGCTGTTCAGAGGTACCTTTCACTGCTGTTGAGTCATGTGTGCTGTTCAGAGGTACCTTTCATGCTGTTGAGTCATGTGTGCTGTTCAGAGGTACCTTTCACTGCTGTTGAGTCATGTGTGCTGTTCAGAGGTACCTTTCACTGCTGTTGAGTCATGTGTGCTGTTCAGAGGTACCTTTCATGCTGTTGAGTCATGTGTGCTGTTCAGAGGTACCTTTCACTGCTGTTGAGTCATGTGTGCTGTTCAGAGGTACCTTTTCACTGCTGTTGAGTCATGTGTGCTGTTCAGAGGTACCTTTCACTGCTGTTGAGTCATGTGTGCTGTTCAGAGTACCTTTCACTGCTGTTGAGTCATGTGTGCTGTTCAGAGGTACCTTTCACTGCTGTTGAGTCATGTGTGCTGTTCAGAGGTACCTTTCACTGCTGTTGAGTCATGTGTGCTGTTCAGAGGTACCTTTCAGTGCTGTTGAGTCATGTGTGCTGTTCAGAGGTACCTTTCAGTGCTGTTGAGTCATGTGTGCTGTTCAGAGGTACCTTTCACTGCTGTTGAGTCAAGCCTGTGCTGTTCAGAGGTACCTTTCACTGCTGTTGAGTCATGTGTGCTGTTCGAGGTACCTTTCAGTGCTGTTGAGTCATGTGTGCTGTTCAGAGGTACCTTTCAGTGCTGTTGAGTCAAGCCTGTGCTGTTCAGAGGTACCTTTCACTGCTGTTGAGTCATGTGTGCTGTTCAGAGGTACCTTGTCACTGCTGTTGAGTCAAGCCTGTGCTGTTCAGAGGTACCCTTCACTGCTGTTGGGTCATGTGTGCTGTTCAGAGGTACCTTTTCACTGCTGTTGAGTCATGTGTGCTGTTCAGAGGTACCTTTTCGGATCTTTCCTACTCAGGCCAACACCGTCCAAGCTTCATGCTGATGACAATAATTGGTGACCGGAGAGCCAGGGTGAGCGAATGTCCTCCTTCGGTTTTAGTTTACACTGTGTCCTGCAATACCCGAGAGAGACGGACAGATTGGGGACGACTGTCAGTGTGTCTGACAGACCAAGGGCCAGACTACAGTAAAGCCATTCTCCACATCACTGTGGGGCTGCACGTGCACTGTCTTTTCACAGTCCGATATCAGCACCGCAGATTACCACGCGCGCGTGCAAGGTATTGTTGAGCAGGGTATTGTTTTCACCCCCTCCATTCCCGTTTCTTCCGGCTCATCTTCCACACACCTCAATCTTCATGGCCTGTGTTTATCATCCATCGGCCCATCCCGTCTGCCACTCTTCCCCGTAAGTGACACTCCTAAGCTGCTTATTCCAGTTGCTCCTACACAGCCACACCCAAATTCGTCATTATCAGAGCCCCAACAGCGGTAGACCTCTGGCAGCAGTCAATATCATGTTACCATGAGGCAACCCACCAGAGGAAACCCCTCACTGTTGTAGAGTCACGCCTGCGGTGTTCAGAGATGCCCTTTCTGATCTTTTCTCCTCAGGCCGCCATATTCTAAAAGCTTCATACTGACGACAATGATTGGTGACTGTAGAGTCAGGGTGAGCGAACGTCCTCCTCCTCCTCTGCTTTCTGTTTGCACTGTGTCCTGCAACTTCTATCATCACCAAAACCTTTGTGTTTCTGGAATCTGGGTTGGTTCTTCTACAGCAAGACCGGGTTAATTTAGTTTTTTTTAAGTTAAAGTTGTTGCCATAGTTAAAGAAAAGTTAAAGTCCCCATAGCCCATCGACCGAAGGGGCAGTGGACTGTCAGAAGTCTGGGGCGTGGCATGATGGACATCATGGCTCATTCCTCTGCTTCTGCGGACCTTTAACCTTCCCTGAAACGAATCAGGTGCCCATCAACTACTGGATGGACAGAGAGGGTTTAGGTACCCATCAACTGTTGGATGGACAGAGAGGCTTTAGTACCCATCAACTGTTGCATGGACAGAGATGGTTTAGGTACCCATCAACTGCTGGATGGACAGAGAGGGTTTAGGTACCCATCAACTGCTGGATGGACAGAGGGTTTAGGTACCCATCAACTGCTGGATGGACAGAGAGGGTTTAGGTACCCACCATCTTTTGGATGGACAGAGAGGGTTTAGGTACGCATCAACTGCTGGATGGACAGACAGGGTTTAGGTACCCATCATCTGCTGGATGGACAGAGAGGGTTTAGGTTCCCATCAACTGTTGGATGGACAGAGAGGGTTTATGTACCCATCAACTGCTGGATGGACAGAGAGGGTTTAGGTACCCATCAACTGCTGGGTGGACAGAGGGGGTTTAGGTACCCATCAACTGCTGGGTGGACAGAGATGGTTTAGTACCCATCAACTGTGGGATGGACAGAGAGGGTTTAGGTACCCATTAACTGCTGGATGGACAGAGAGGGTTTAGGTACCCATCAACTGCTGGATTGACAGAGAGGGTTTAGGTGCCCATCAACTGTTGGATGGACAGAGAGGGTTTAGGTACCCATTAACTGCTGGATGGACAGAGAGTGTTTACCATCAACTGCTGGATGGACAGAGAGGGTTTACCATCAACTGCTGGATGGACAGAGAGGGTTTAGTACAATCAATTGCTGGATGGACAGAGAGGGTTTACCATCAACTGCTGGATGGACAGAGAGGGTTTAGGTACCCATCGACTGCTGGATGGACAGAGGGGGTTTAGGTACCCATCACTGCTGGATGGACGGAGAGGGTTTACCATCAACTGCTGGATGGACAGAGAGGGTTTAGGTACCCATTAATTGTTGGATAGAAAGAGAGGGTTTAGTGCCCATCAACTGCTGGATGGACAGAGAGGGTTTAGGTACCCATCAACTGCTGGATGGACAGAGTGGGTTTACCATCAACTGCTGGATGGACAGAGAGGTATTAGGTACCCATTAACTGCTGGATGGACAGAGAGGGTTTACCATCAACTGCTGGATGGACAGAGAGGGTTTACCATCAACTGTTGGACGGACAGAGAGGGTTTAGTACCCATCAACTGTTGGATGGACAGAGAGGGTTTACCATCAACTGCTGGATGGACAGAGAGGGTTTACCATCTACTGCTGGATGGACAGAGAGGGTTTAGTTACCCATCAACTGCTGGATTGACAGAGAGGGTTTACCATCAACTGCTGGATGGACAGAGAGGGTTTAGGTACCCATTAATTGTTGGATAGAAAGAGAGGGTTTAGTGCCCATCAACTGCTGGATGGACAGAGAGGGTTTAGGTACCCATCAACTGCTGGATGGACAGAGTGGGTTTACCATCAACTGCTGGATGGACAGAGAGGTATTAGCTACCCATTAACTGCTGGATGGACAGAGAGGGTTTACCATCAACTGCTGGATGGACAGAGAGGGTTTACCATCTACTGCTGGATGGACAGAGAGGGTTTAATTACCCATCAACTGCTGGATTGACAGAGAGGGTTTACCATCAACTGCTGGATGGACAGAGAGGGTTTAGTACCCATCACCTGCTGGATGGACAGAGATGGTTTAGTGCCCATCAACTGTTGGATGGACAGAGAGGGTTTAGGTACCCATCAACTGCTGGATGGACAGAGAGGGTTTATGGACCCATCATCTGCTGGATGGACAGAGAGGGTTTAGTGCCCATCAACTGCTGGATGGACAGAGAGGGTTTAGGTACCCATCAACTGCTGGATGGACAGACAGGGTTTAGTACCCATCACCTGCTGGATGGACAGAGAGGGTTTAGGTACCCATCAACTGCTGGATGGACAGAGAGGGTTTAGGTACCCATCAACTGTTGGATGGACAGAGAGGGTTTACCATCAACTGCTGGTTGGACAGAGAGGGTTTAGGTACCCATCACCTGCTGGATGGACAGAGAAGGTTTAGGTACCCATCAACTGCTGGATGGACAGAGAGGGTTTAGGTACCCATCAACTGCTGGATGGACAGAGAGGGTTTAGTGCCCATCAACTGTTGGATGGACAGAGAGGGTTTAGGTACCCATCACCTGCTGGATGGAAAGAGGGTTTAGGTATCCATCAACTGCTGGATGGACAGAGATGGTTTAGGTACCCATCAACTGTTGGATGGACAGAGAGGGTTTAGGTACCCATCAACTGTTGGATGGACAGAGAGGGTTTAGGTACCCGTCACCTGCTGGATGGACAGAGAGGGTTTAGGTACCCATCAACTGTTGGATAGACAGAGAGGGTTTAGGTACCCATCAACTGCTGGATGGACAGAGAGGGATGATGATGATGATGATGATGATGATGATGATGATGATGATGATGATGATGATTTCATGTTATTCATAGCCCAGCCGACTGTGCAGGTTCTAGATAGACCATGTTGTAACTGATTGTGTGGAAGAAGACTCCTCCATTGAAATGTGTGTGTGCATGTGTGTGTGCATGTGTGTGTGCGTTCGTGCGTGCGTGTGTGTGTGTGTGTGTGTGTGTGTGTGTGTGTGTGTGTGTGTGTGTGTGTGTGTGTGCGTGTGTGTGCGTGTGTGTTTAGTCTCTGTGTGTGTGCTCATGCGCGCGCGTGTGTATATTTGTTGTGTGTGCGTGTGTGGGTAAGTATGTGTGTGTGCGTGTGTGTGTGTGTGTGTGTGTGTGTGTGTGTGTGTGTGTGTGTGTGTGTGTGTGTGTGTGTTTGTCTATGCGTGCGTGCGTGTGATAAATAAGCGCCTACATCCCTGATGTATAACCCCCATAAACTGCAATTAAAGCCCTGTAGCCTATTGGCCCTCAAAACATCAATATGTGATAGATTCACTGTGTTTAGGGCACGGCATGACGGAGGGCCGAACCCATCTCTCTCCTTCCGCTGACTCTAATCTTCCCTGAACTGAATTAGGCCTCCATTTACTCCTAAAAGGACAGAGAGGGTTTGCAATCACGAACTCTCGACCGTCAGCTTTACCACCAAAGCTCTAATCATTTGACCTGAGCGACTCGGATCTCACTACCGTCAGCTCTCCAGGAAAAAAACTCTAATCAGTTGACCTGGGCGACTCGGATCTCACGACCGTCAGCTTTACAAGCAAAGCTCTAATCATTTGATTTGGGCGACTCGGATCCATAGGTAAAAGTGAGGCGACTGCACGTGGAAATCTAAACAACTCTTAAAAAGTACAAATTTAGAATGAGAGGGTGTCAGTTACCGCAAAGGACACAGACAAACAGAGTACAGGACAAGACACAATGCATTTTGACCTCTCGGGTCTTCTTCAGGCGAAAACAAACACCATTGAGGACAGTGAAAACGAAGAACGAGAAACCACTTATCTTCTCATGCTCGCCTCACGATCAAAATGCTTAAAAAGTATTCAACATAACTCTGCCAGATAACATGGACTGACGAATCACCAAACTTTTTCAAGATCTGATCCATAAGTAAGGCGTTATTTAAATGCTAGTTATTGTGTACATTATTGATATCAATGACTGGGATTTTTCTTTATGGGTGTCTATTAAACAAATGCTAGTTAAGGTAATTAATTGGCCTTCGTGATATTATTTCATACTCAATACTTCTCTTGCTCGACACTCCCCCTGCTCAATACTCTCCCTGCTCAATACTCCCCCTGCTCAATACTCCTCCTGCTCAATACTCCCCCTGCTCAATACTCCCCCTGCTCGACACTCCCCCTGCTCAATACTCCCCCTGCTCGACACTCCCCCAGCTCAATACTCCTCCTGCTCGACACTCCACCTGCTCGACACTCCCCCTGCTCAATACTCCCCCTGCTCGACACTCCCCCTGCTCAATACTCCCCCTGTTCGACACTCCCCCTGCTCAATAATCCTCCTGCTCAATACTCCCCCTGCTCAATACTCCCCTGCTCGACACTCCCCCTGCTCAATACTCCTCCTGCTCAATACTCCCCCTGCTCAATACTCCCCCGGTTCGACACACCCCCTGCTCGTCACTCTTCCTGCTCAATACTCCCCCTGCTCGACACTCCCCCTAATCGACACTCCCCCTGCTCAAAACTCCCCCTGCTCGACATTCCCCCTGCTCA
>CM065727.1:65665681-65700681 GCA_033310375.1 Conus canariensis
GCTCGTCTCTTTTTGTGTGTTTTGTGAATTCCCTCAAAGGTTTTTTGTGAAAAGTGATCGGAATTAGCCTGAGACAGGTCCCGAAAAAGAGGAGGAAGCCTGCTATGAATTGTGGCCCGTGGTTTGATCGATTTTTGTCCAGAGAAGGATCTCTTTAGGTTGAAAAAAGACAAAACGGTGTTAGTCCTCAAAGACTATTCAGAGAGGAATATATAGTCTAGTTCCCTCTACCGTATACAGTGAAAACAAAATCTCAAACGATGATATCCAGAGATTTGAAATAGGTTGGTTCAATTCCTTTTTGTTGAGACAATAAACTGGTGGTTAAACCACTAAGCTTCCAAATGTGGGTAGCAGGTCTAAACCCTGCCAGCTCCTGGTGATGACGTGTGGAACAGAATTTACCAATCTCCAAGGTCAATGTGCATCATACCAATACACACACAACAATACATACATACATATATACATGCATACATACATACATACATACGTACGTATGTACATACATACATACATACATACATATATATATATATATATATATATATATATATATATACATATATATATATACATTACATACATACATTTTATACATGCTTACATAAATGTATAAATACTTATGTACATTAACACATCCAAACACACACGCACGCACGCACACACACACACACACACACACACACCACACACACACCACGCGCGCGCGCGCGCGCGCGCGTGAGAGAGAGACAGAGAGAGACAGACAGATAGACAGACAGACAGAGAGTCTGCCTATTGGACTCACATATGAAAGAAACATGCCACATAAGAATGAAGGGCAAACAGTGAGTGGAGCAGACAGACAATTGTAGACAACTGTTCAAACAACAACAACACACGATGACAAGCACGTAGGGTATACGTTTCAGTAAACATGAGGCGACCAATCGCTTTCTTCGGTTCTTTGCAATGCTGTTAACATATCCTTCACCTTTACCCCCCACCCCCAGTCCCTCCGTCTTGGCCTTCCCTCTAAATCCTGTGTCCCAGTCACCATTCCTTCCTTGCACCGTCGCCTCTCCTTCTTGGTGTCCTTGGTCTTCACAGCAGACTTCATTGTTCTGACCTTAATCAGTACCGCCTCCTCGGCCAATTAAGCAACAGGCCGCTTGTTCACTTCTGTAGGTGGCACAAGTGTATCTTCTCTTTTTCACACACACTTGGTGTTGCTTCTGTCTCTGTTACTTTCTTGTTTTGGCATGTCGCCTACTCTGTGATTATGCGCACATAATAATTATGTAGACATAGACTGCATGATGCCTTACTGTATTTGATGCTCTTAATTCGGAAGCTGCCATGAATAGCAATAATTGCGATAACTTTGGCAACTATATAATCTTACGACATGTTTCTATAATCCTTTTTTTTTTAGATCTGTTATAATGAAAACAGGTCAGACTGTTTTCAGTGCACTTCTTATGGTCTTCATTGACGTGATTCACCATAAAAAACGAAGTCATATAATCTTAGCTAGCTGTATATAGAAACACCTATCAATATGTGATCTATTGAGTTCTACATATAGCAAGGCACTAATATGAAACCCACTTCTGCTGTGTAAACAAAAATAGTACGCACTAATATGATAGTTGATCTGATCTTTAACAGAAATACTCTGATCTTGACAAAAATGGACTTAAAATGTATCATACAATGAGCATAAATCATGATTCCGCATGTCTATCATTGATGTCCAGAGCAATTATTGCAGCTGATTTACTTTGGAAGCAAAAGTGATGTCCATAACATTGAAAAATGGTTGAAAAATTCAAGCGCAGACTCCCAGCTATGACTGTTTGGTAACTTCACTCTCTCCTCCCTAGGAATTACTGAAAAGGACTTAAAATGGTTCATCATTCTGCAGAGTATCATGAAAGTAACGCTTCAACTTACATAGAAAATAGTGACAGTTTTGTTTACAATGCGTGCGCACGCACCCACGCACGCGCACACACACACACACACACACACACACCACACACACACACACACACACACACACACACGCACGCACGCACGCACGCACGCACGCACGCACGCACACACACACACACACACACACACACACACACACACACACACACACACACACACACACACACACATCACAGCGCTTTGGCGACTGTTGGTGCTGCCTTGTCTTGGAGTCGGCTTCACGTGGACACCATCACAGACACAGCCGGTGGATATCTCAAGCAGCCTCTGATGGGGACACCACGGCGACGACTAGCAACATCCTTTTTTCAGATTCCACCAAGAATAAACATTGGGCATGCATCTGAGAGAACGAAAAGAAGACTGGACGTCCAGCTGGAAAGACAGAAGAAAAGAGGACAAAGACCCCGGTCCTAGAAGCCAAAAGTCAAGGAACTGGACTTGCCCATCCAAGACACAATTCCTGACCTCCTGCCAAAGCCACACCACTAGCCACACGACCTTTCTACAGACTGTTTTGTTTACGACGGTGTGTCTGTAAGGGTCTATGTCCGATCGAATGTTATGCCCACTAAGGAATGGTATGGAGAGACAGACAGACAGACAGACAGACAGAGACAGAGATAGAAAAACAGAGAGAAAGAGAAGAGAGAGAGAGTTGAGAGAGAGACAGAGGCAGAGAGGAGAGAGAGAGAGAGAGAGAGAGAAAGAGAGAGAGAGAGAGAAGTAGTGAAAAAAGACAAAGGAAAAGAAAAAGAAAAAGGCTGTAAGCAAATTGATGCTGTCGGAAGTGCCAATAAGAACAGCTTGGAGGTTCTTGCTTTGCATCTTTAATGGCAGCCTTTCCCTCTGCTTTTTTTTTAAGCTTGAACGCCCAATGTTTTATTTTCATTTTGTTTTGTGAATTATCTGGAAATTTGGAAAAGGCCAAAGGCTATCTGGAGAATACAATACAGGTCGTTGGAAAAGGATAGAAGCTTCATAGTGAACTGCAATCTCTGGTGACATTGAAAACTTTACTTAGGAGATACGCATTAGTTAGAACACACGAGACAAACGACACGAAGGTGTTGTTAGTCTTTCAGAAGATTGAAGAACAAATGTATTTGGCCGTTCCCACCCTTGTCCACAATGAAAACAACGCCTCCCCTAAACAAAAACACACCCAGACAAATAGCTGGGAGAGACTGTCCCAGTTTCTGATGCTGCAAAGTGTCAACAAAAATGACGGTTTTGAGTGGGTAGAACACTGAATTGTCGATCTGAGGATCGCGCGTTGGAGTCCCAGCTGTTCTTGTTGGGTGATAACCCAATCACCTCGAGGGAGATAACCCGAATCATAACGCAGCTAAATGTCTGTAACTGTTTCACTTTAAAAGCAAAAAACAAACAAGCAAGCAAACAAACACTTCCCCTGTTAACTAATGGGTGTTTACGTCTTCCTGTTTTGCTTGGATTTTCTCTCTTTCTAATAAATTTCCGTTCCGGTAGAGTTAGTGTAATGGTAGAAAATTCAACGCCCCCCCCCCCCCCCCCCCCCCCCCCCCTCGGACCGTATCAGCTGGGGTAAGGGTGAGCATTAATTCTGAAGATACTCTGTCCAACCGCATAATCTGTCTGGTTCTGTTCGACTCTTTACGTTCCATACTGCAAACATTGCTACCCGCCGATTCCAACGTGAGTGGACTGGTGATGTTTTGGTGGACGATCTGTTGCTGGATAAAACCTTTCTGTTTTCCTGTAGAAAAACCTTTGACTGTCTTCTCTTATGTAGTGCACATTACTTTACTCCGTAAATGAACTGTATACTCACAACTGTTCTATTTCTAACACACACACACACACACACACACACACACACACACACACACACACACACACACACACACACACAACACACACACACACACACACACACACACACACACACACACACCACGCACGCACGCACGCACACCACACACACACACACACACACACACATGCGCGCGCGCAAGCACACGTGCAAGCACGCATGCACGCACGCACGCACGCACACGCACACGCACACACGTACACACACACACGCACACACGCACGCATTACAAACGCACGCACACACACACTCACCGCGCGTCCTCGCGCGTGCATGTGTTCGTACGGGTGCGTGTGTTGCATGAGAGAGAGAGAGAGAGAGAGAGAGAGAGAGAGAGAGAGAGAGAGAGAGAGAGAGAGAGAGAGAGAGCCTGTGGTAGTGAAAAGCGTTCTCTTCTGTGTATGTTTGTTTGAGCTTTGGCGTTTTGTATTTTTTCCCCTGTTCTTTGATATGTGCTACGCTTTGCGGCGAAACCGCATGCGGTAAAAGCAAAAGACAACAAAAGTACAGCTGGTGAAAGCAGAGGACACCGTAATCTCATGTGAACCGTCCACCCCACCACTCTGACTCCCCGACCCCCCCCCCCCCCCCCTCTCACCTCCCATCCACCTTTTTTTTCTCGCTTAAAAATGCAAGGAGCGTAACTCTGTCACTGGGTCATACGGTAGGAAGAGAGTTGCCTGCCCCGGTGGGTGTCATTATCAGCAGAAGGAAAGGCAATTATTTCGGTTTAAAAAAAAAAAAAAAAAAAAAAAGGATCGCCTGAGCAAAGGCTTCTTTCTTTCCCTGAAATTGTGTTCACCAGAAACGTATTGAATTTTCTTTTATTACTTGATTTACTCAACACTGACCTGTTTTACATCGGTTCACCATACCTGCATCGTTTTTCTTTTCTTTTTTATAGTAAAAAGTTTATATTACGATATTCCCGACATTTCAATCTGTCATTTTTTAAAGAAATGGACACATCAGAGGAACTGGCCTTTTGATTTTTTTTTAAGAATGGACATATCAGAGGAACTGGCCTTTTGGTTAAAAAACAAACATAAAAAAAACACCGTCTTTGTCGTGTAAAAGATTCCCGGCCCGATCCCCTCTGGATCTTTCTGTAATCACATATAGATCACTTTCTTTTTTGTGCACCCAACTTTTTGTCACCGGCATCGCTCGTAGCGTGACCAAGTTCCCTTTGTATGAAGTGTATGTCACCGCCATCGCTCGTAGCGTGACCAAGTTCTCTTTGTATGAATTGTATGTGTAAATCCTCATCTCCACAACAGGCATTTTTGTGTGGATGGAAACCGCGCTGCAGGAAGATCGCATTGTCATGGGACAGCTCTACTTCATGCTTCCCTTCCTTTGTGTTTCCTGTCTGTGCATGATTCTGTCTTCACAAAGCTGATTTTCTTTTCACTGAATTTTGACATAGACATCCTCCCTGTCTCCCGGGATTCTTTTACGTGAACTGTGTGTCTACCATACCAGGAACGTCCATGTCTCTCTTCATTCGAAAGACTAGCTCTCAAAATACTACTCAGAGACTTGTGGAGAGGGGCGAACTCCAGTCGAATAACCAACGCCCTGCCCCCTCCCCTCTCCCATCCCTTCTTCCACCCCTCTTACTCACCCCTCCCTCCCACACACACACACACACACACACACACACACACACACACACACACACACACACACACACACACACACACACACAAAGCCACATGCATATCCTGTCAGGCTAACAACAAAGTGCTTTTATGTTTCTTCTCTTTTTCTCACGCTAATTCGGTTCATTTCTTCTGACACAATTTCCTTTTCACTTTGTTAAATCTTTCAAATTAACGAAGGATTGATTTTTATGTACATACACTTGTCGTTCTCCACTAACAAGTAGCTCAGTGCAATGTTGCATTCCTTTATCGTACAAACAAGCGTGAGATTTTAATCAGTTGTATTAGAGACTCAGTGAATCTGACGAATTTGTCAAGGTAAATCAAGAGTGATCTCCCTTTTTCTATCCTTACTTGTTTCTTTTTCTTGTTACATAATTATTCTCCTCAAGTGTGCACAAATGTTTTTTTTTATTTCTTCTCTTTATACGTTCAAAATTATAGAAGAATTTTATAATACATTTCTTTCGTTTCTTCACATTTTATTCATTGTGGACGGTCTGAAAGGAACATCAAACAGAAATGTGTTGAAAACTCTCAGTTTCAGCCATCATTTCATTGACCAATGTTTTTCGTATTTTTTAGAAGACCAGTCACAAATCTGTCATTTGACGTGTAACCGAAACGGGCGTTTTATCTCCGTGATACTTTTCTATCTTCTCTTTGCTGCGTTCTAGTGTCTTCTCTTTTTCTCGGCCTCACCCTTCCTACAACAGAATCATTTTCCCTTGAGTGTAGTCTTTTCAGTGGCTCCTCCCATTCTAAGAGAAACATTTCAACATATCAAAGCGTTCAACATATACGAGAAAAAACAAGACGGACATACTCCGAACATTTTACACACGCTCGCGCGTACATGTGCGCACGCTCACACACACGTGCGCGCACGTCCTGGGTGAAACCAATTTTGAGATGATGTCCCTTTACCTCAACCTAAATATATTTTCTCTGTTCGTATGGGTGAACAGAACAGTAGAACCAATATTGATATTTCCCAGGGCACGCTTCGTATCAAAACGTTAAGATCAGCAATATCCATCTGTTCAAATACATACAGACAATGTATGGTGAGTGTGAGCGAATGTCAGAAGATACATGTACATATATATAGAGAGAGAGAGAGAGATAAGAAGAAAGTATTCGAAAGGTAACATAAAGGAAGACATTCAGCTGATAATAATATACAGACTCCTACACATCAGGTTGCAGGACAAAGTCCTCGACACTGAGGTCTTGGAAAAGGCCACCATCTACACTCTTCTTCCGAAATCCCAAGCTAGTTGGTCTGGCCACATCGTCAGAATGCCAGCTAGTCGACTACCAAAACAGCTGCCGTACGGAGAACTGAGTCAGGGCAAGCGCAAAGTTGGAGGGCAGAAGAAGCGTTTCAAGGGCTGCCTCAAATTGTCCCTCAAAGACCTGGACGTCAGCCTCAACACCTGGGAGTCGCTTGCCCTAGACCGCCCAGCCTGGCGAAGCAGCCTCACGAAGGGTGCATGTACATCAGAGAAGAGACGCACAGCAGAAGCTGAGAGAAAGCGAGCCGCGCGCAAGGCCAGAGCTACCTCCACCTCCACTGTAGCACCCACCCACATGTGGGCGTTCCTTCCGGGCCCAGACTGGCCTCACCAGCCACCTGCGGACCCACACTCAGCAATCTCCCATCTGAGATTGAAGTCATGGTCATCTTCGAAATCGAAGGACGAACAATATTAACATTATTCAGAAAACAATAGACATATAACTGGATGATGTCATGGAAAGATAGCAAGAAGATGTCTACAAGATAACATGCAGATAAGCAGCAGAAAATGTAAATACCCCAGCAAAACAGGGAGATGTTCAGCAGATGACATAAAGGTAGTTCATAAATGGCGTGGAAATATTCAAGATTATGACAGGAAAATCATGAACACTTAACATGGAACTTTTATATGGGGGGGGGGGGGGGGGGGGGCAATCACTTGATGTTTGTGAATGCAAAAGAAAGTATTACCACAGAAATGCTCTGGTAACACACACACACACACACACACACCCTACACACACGCACGCACGCACGTATACACACACCCACGCGCGCGCGCGTGCGCGCAAACACACACACACACACACACACACACACACACACACACACACACACACACACACACACAAACACCTGCACACACGCACACACACACAGACACACACGTGCGCGCGCGAGCGCACATACACACACACCACACACACACATACACGCACGCACGCGCGCGCACACACACACACACACACACACACACACACACACACACACACACACACACACACACACACCCCCCCCCCCCCCCCCCCACACACACACACACACACACACACGTCCTGACTGAACTCAATTTTGAGATGATCTCTCTTTACTTCAGTCCAGGTGGATTTCATCTGTTCGCTTAGGCGAGCAAAAGAACTGTAGAAACAATATTGATATTTCCCAGGGCGAATGAACAATCGTCAGACAGTTGAAGTGGGTCTGGCAGTGTGGCCTGAGCAGTGACCCCTCCAGTGCTACTGGCATGCACCAGGAGGGACACAACCAACTGATAACAGACAGCTAATTGACAGATAACAATGATGGACAGACGACAGGAAGCTGATAGACAGATGAAAAGAAAATAAGTGGACCATTAAGTGAAATGTTCAACGTGTAATACGATGGTGACAAACAGATGGGAAAGAAATGTCAGACACCAAAAATTCGAACGATAAACAAGAAGACAATAGACACATAAAATGACAATAATTATCGTGTGCCATCGTGTACCGGTGGAATGGAGGACACGTATAAACGTCGCATGCATCCTATGTGAGAAACTGGAGGAATAAATGAGATAAATGAAAATGAGTGACTGATATTTGAATGGCACGGGAAACGACTGAATGAGCGCCAGTAGGCTGCTCTTCGGCCGGCTCTACCTGGGTAGGCAGCCCGTTGAGTGAGTGAGGTAGTGTGTTTATTGTAAAGCGCTTAGAGCTTGGTCTGTGACCGAGGATAGGCGCTATATAAATACCCAATATAATAATAATAATAATTATGATGGACAGAGAAAACGGTCTTTAGTTTAAAAAAAATAACAGGAAGATGTTTAGTAGATAATATCAATATACTTAACAAATAATAGACATCTAACAAAACAATATCATGGAAACTTAAGAAGACAGTATTCAAAATATAAGAATAAGATGATCAGCGACCATATACATATACTACGTAACAAACAGGAAGCTACTGAACTCGTAGCTTGGAGATGTTCAGCAGGTGACGTAAAAGTAATTAATCAATAGTTCGGAAGCATTCACGATTATTACAGGGAAATCATGAACAGATAACATGATGCGTTGTTGAGTGGGACCGGAATTGACGGTTGTGAACGCAGCAGAAAGGATGAACACGGAAACCCTGTACTATGGCAGCATGCAAGTATCAGGAGTCAACTTTTTTCCCCAACAGTGGACAGTCATTACATTCAGGTAACGAGTACACAAAGCATGTCAATAAACAGAACATTTTTTTGCAGTAAGACGTCAAAATGTTCGTTTGGTCGGCTTTGACAACTGGACAATAATCATTATCCGTTTTGCGTACCAAAACTTCTCAATAGTGAACTACTACTGGCCGCATCGTTTCCTGCTGATTACTGCCTCCTGTGAACAATGCTTTAAGCGCACGCACGAACGTCATAATTACATATTTGATGCCTTTTTTTAATATCATCATATCAATAAAAAAAAAATCAGGAAAGCTACAACTACCATGAAAAACGCATTATTTATGATGTACAGATGTCCTTTCTATCATGATCGAGATCTTTGGAATCTCTTAAGGTTTCACACCACGGCTAAAACCATCTGAACGATGAATAACCGTCAAATAGAACAGCTTTCAACAGCATGAACTTCACAACAACAACAAAAACATTGCTCATTATCTGCAATACGCTGCTGGAATGTCCTGGGCAGGGAGTTATGGCGAAATAATAGATGTGCACAATATTGTTGAAATAAGAGAGGAACACCTGGCACATGATAATCCTCTTCGTTGTTCTCAGACGATGCTAATTTCTGTGGTACGTGCAGAACTCCCTCCATGACTATCCAAGATTGTCTGACAGGATATACTGTAGGAAGAAATGAACGTAACATGACTCTTTGTCCAAGATTGTCTACAGGATACAATGTAGAGAGAATTGTATCAACATAACTCCTTGTCCAAGATTGTCTACAGAATACAGTATAGAGAGAATTGTATCAACATAACCCCTTGTCCAAGATTGTCTACAGGATGCAGTGTAGACAGAATTGTATCGACATAACTCCTTGTCCAAGAGCATGTTACAGGGAACAATGGCGAGAGGCCATTATCCCAGTAATTCCTTGTCTAAAAGCATCCTACAGGATGCACAGGAAGGTGGACATGCAACTAGCATGACTCTTTATCCAACATCTTCTTACAGGATACAGTGGACGGTCTTAATGACTCAATGTCTAACGTGATAAAATAGAGGGTGGACACGTGTCTAAGTATCTCTTTGTCTAAAAGCGTCTTATAGGATACAGAGAAGTGTCCGAGTATTGAACATGACTTCTTGTCCAACATCTTCCCACAGAGTACTGAGGAACGGTACAGAGTACGGAAGGGGGGCAGGTATGTATTTTGCTATGATTCCCTGTCTAGGAGCACCCCACAAGATTAGCAGATACCCTACACCTATATAACAAGAACTCCTGTGCGAGACTATCGTACAGTAGTACAATGCAGAGTGGATGTGCAACTCACCATGACCCCCTGTCTAAGGCTGTTTTGAAGGGCACAGTGGATGTGCATGCATTTTGCCATTAGTGCATGCCCAGTACTATTCTACAGGGTGCTATGAAAGATGGCCTTGTATCTCGCCATAACTCCCTGCCCAGGACATCCCAACAGCGTATTGCAGATAATGGGCATATACCTCATGATGGCTCCCTGTCCAACAGCATCCTATACAGTACATTGAAGGATGGCTATGTATCTCACAGTGACTCTTTGTGGAAGACAGTCCTGCGAGGCTAAGCTGAGGGAGAAAATGTCATAGACAGACAGAAGGCATTTCGGATGGACAACGTAGTGAAAGACTTCTGAACTGTTACGCTTGGTAAAAGACGAAGGGCTAAGAACATCCTTCATGTCCCAGTTGTCTGTCAGAATGCCCCGTGTCTTACTGTATTGGGATGTGGTGGATGGAGAAGAACGTCAGTGTCTCAGAAGAATCTATTCGCCACTCACTTCAGAAATACAAACTTACAGGGGGGATCACCGTTTAAGCGAAAGAATTGGTGACAGTGCGCGCTCTTCTGGATCAATGTTTAAACTAGGCCGCACCCCCGAGGATGAAGTGTCCACAAAGGAGTACAGAGCAGTAACCTGTCCCTGGACACTTTTCTTACGTATTCGGTTTGATATGGAGACAGAAACACGGAGAAAGTGGTTTGTGCAGTAGTCTAGATCTCTTCCATATTTCAGAGATTCCTATCCCTTTACACTGTATCCTGTAGAAAGAGGTTGGACAAAGAGTCAAGCTAGATACATGACCACCGTCCTCGATATCATACCGGATGCTATTAGACAAGGAGTTTCTCAGACACATGTCCTACATCCATAGCATTCTATAAGGTGATCTTGGGCAGGGAGTCACGTTAGGTGGCCTGTTGCTATGATTCAGTTTTAATTCATAGTATGTCTGAACTAGCCGACAAGGACAACACATACAGACACAAACAGAATACACTTCAATGCAATAGACAGTGAAATGCAACACAGCACATGGCAGTCAATGCAAAGCTACACGCAGGAAAGTGTTAACGTCAGTTTGAAACTGCTTCACAATTAAAGAAACAACAGCCCCCACCCCCTCCTCATTCCTCACCTTCCAACCCCGTCCCACCCCCTCTAGTCTCTCCCAACACCTACCCACTTCCTACCACCTCCCCTCCCGTTTCTCATCTTTTGCCACATTTCCTTCCCTCTCCCTCCTATCAATTTCTGCCCTCCCTCTCCCTTCTATCCATGTCTGCCCTCCCTCTCCCTCCTATCCATGTTGCCCTCCCTCTCCCTCCTATCCATGTCTGCCCTCCCTCTCCCTTCTATCCATGTCTGCCCTCCCTCTCCCTTCTATCCATGTCTGCCTTCCCTCTCCCTTCTATCCATGTCTGCCCTCCCTCTCCCTTCTATCCATGTTGCCCTCCCTCTCCCTTCTATCCATTCTCCTCTCCCTCTATCCATGTCTGCCCTCCCTCTCCCTCCTATCCATGTCTGCCTTCCCTCTCCCCTCCTATCCATGTCTGCCCTCCCTCTCCTCTCTATCCATGTCTGCCCTCCCTCTCCCTTCTATCCATTTCTCCCTCTCCCTCCTATCCATGTCTGCCCTCCCTCTCCCTTCTATCCATGTCTGCCTTCCCTCTCCCTCCTATCCATGTCTGCCTTCCCTCTCCCTTCTATCCATTTCTCCCTCTCCCTTCTATCCATTTCTGCCTTCCCTCTCCCTCCTATCCATGTCTGCCCTCCCTCTCCCTTCTATCCATGTCTGCCGTCCCTCTCCCTTCTATCCATATCTGCCCTCCCTCTCTTTCTCCCTCTCCCTCCTATCCATGTCTGCCCTCCCTCTCCCTTCTATCCATGTCTGCCCTCCCTCTCCCTTCTATCCATATCTGCCCTCCCTCTCCCTTCTATCCATGTCTGCCTTTCCTACCTGATCACCACCATCACTCCCACCCCCTCTCCCCAACCTTCCCCTACTCCCCAACAAGCCCCACCTTCCCCGTTTCCACTTTCCCTCCCTTTCCTGCTCCTACCCCACTCCCCCACCCCCCACCCCCTCCCCCCTTCCATTGCCTGAGCTGCTTCGTTGCTTCAATCCACTGCCCGCATTCCTTCGGGGCTGCATACAATTCACTTAGAGTTCCACTAACGATGCTTTCTCACGCCTCATGTAATATTCAGTAACCAGAATAGAGTGTTCAGGGACAATGTAAATATGTTATTAAAAAGCAAGTAATGTTCTAAGCTGTTTCCAAGAGGGGAGAGACACACGCAGAGAAGAGAGAGAGAGAGAGAGAGAGAGAGAGAGAGAGAGAGAGAGAGAGAGAGAGAGGAGAGAGAGAGAGAGAGAGAGAGAACAAACGTCCTGGTCCTCGTTGGAGCAAACGGCTACAAATTTCAGCAGCACAACGCTTTCGCTCATTCTGACTTGCATAGGCCTACTCATAAATGTGGGCACCCACGCGCTCCTACTCCCACGCTGCATGCTTAAGTGGCCATCACGGTGAAATGCAGAACAATCAGACAATAGGGAAGGAGTGTGACTCTGAGACGAACATTTTCAGGTGTCTTTTACTACCGTACACTGTGAGTGTGCTCACACACATCTCTCTCTCTCTCTCCTCTCTCTCTTCTCTCTCTAGTCTCCTCTCTCCTCTCTCCACCTCTTTCTCTTCGTCTCTCATTAGACCTCTTGGAATACAGATTTGACAATGAAAACTCGTGTCTTACTCGTCATGAGTGTCTCACATTCTCTCTCTCTCTCTCTCTCTCTCTCTCTCTCTTCTCCTCCTCTCTCTCTCTCTCTCTCTCTCTCTCTCTTAAACCTCTTTGGTAATGACAATGAAATATCAAAATGTCAAAGTGTTAATCTCTCTCTCTCTCTCTCTCTCTCTCTCTCTCTCTCTCTCTCTCTCTCTCTCTCTCTCTTCTACCTCTCTCTGTTGTGTCTGTCAGTCTGTGTTTCTTGTCTGTGGCTGTGTCTGTCTGTGTGTCTGTGTGCTTCTGAATCTGTGTGTTGTATGTGGTTGTGTTGTAGTTGTGTCTGTCTGTGGTGTGTGTGTGTGTGTGTGTGTGTGTGTGTGTGTGTGTGTGTGTGTGTAGTCAGATGGAATCGAATGAATATAACTTTCCACTAAAAGTGGACCATCTCACAATAATGTCTTTATGGACTCGGCTGTTAAACTATATTTGTACATCTTGACGCATGCATCCTCACACAACATATGATGCTTCATACTGAGCAGTCTGTCACACCATATGCACCATGGGGTCTCCTGCCCCTTTACTGAAAGGTATGAAGATTATTGTACCAACCTAATATTAAATGTTCAATGGTCTATTACTTTGTATGCATCATGGAACCTCCTCCTTCTCGCCCCCCCCCCCCCCCCCCCCCAACACCCCTTTAAAAGTTAAGAAGATTAACGTATCAGGCTAGTGCTGAATGCTGAGTAGTCTATTACATGTCTGCACCACGGAGCCTTCTGTCTTTTTGAAAGGTATAAAGATTCATAGAGCAGCCTACTACTGAATGCTGAGTGATCTGTCACGCCGTATACACCACAAAACTTCCCATCCCTTTAAAGGAAAGAAAATTTATGTTCCAGGCTAATATTGAATGCTGACAGGTCTATCACGCTGTATGCGCCATGGAAGCTCATATTCCCTTCAGAGATAAGAAGATTAACGTATCAGCCTAATGTCGAATGTTGAATGGTCTGTCTGCCTGTATGCACCACAGAGCTTTCTCATTCTTTACCAAAAGGTAAGAAGATTTGTGCTCCAGACTCATGTCGTAAGCTGAGAAGTCTGTTCCTCTCTCTGCATCACGGAGCCTCCTTCCCCTTTAAAAGATAGCAAGATTAAAGTACCAGCCCAGTGCTGAGTGCTGTGCGGTCTATTACATTGTCTGCATCACGGAGCCTTCTCTCTCTTTGAAAGATAGAAGATTAATGTAACAGCCTAGAATTGAATGCTGAATGGTCTATCGCACTGTATGAAGCAAAAAATTCTTATTCCTTTTAAAAGTAAGAAAATCAATGCACCCGCCCAGTATCTGAATGCTGAGAGTCCATTAGTGTACGCACCACGGATTCTTCTGTCTCTTAAAAAGGTAGGATGATTAAGGTACCAGCCTGATACAGAATGCTGGCAGGTCTGACACATTCCATGCACCACGGAACGTCCCCTCTCCCCTCTTCAAGAAGTAAGAAGATGAATGTACCAGCCTAATATCCAATGCTGAGAACTCTATGACACCATGGCATATGCAGTGAGAGAAGCAGTCAAGCCATTAACTTCTTTCTTTCGACATGACATATGTTGTTGATAGATATGGCTCAACATGTGTTGTTGATAGATATGGCTCTTTGAATGGTCAAACACCCCATTTAATGTCGAGCAACCTCAACTTGTTTTCAAGAAAACTGCAACCGAAGTATAGGAAATTTCCCATTTAAGTATTCCATGCAACTTCGTCATAGATTAACAACGACTGCGCAACATCATATGTAAAAATGGGATTTTTTTTTAGGAATTAACCATAAGAAAAAAAAATGATCAGGACGTTAAATGGACTAAAGAAATAAGTTTGAAAAGGTTAGAGTATCTCAATCGACAAGACCTCCCTGAGGAAGGGAGATAATTCATGTTTTACTAACAGTATTGATGATCATAAATGACAATCATAAATGAGATTTTCACCCAAAACATTGAATAAGATCATTATTTCATTATACAACTAACACCGTGTGTGTCAATGGCAGGAGTGAACCTGTATTTCGTGGATTTATAAAAAATAATAGTAAAGTAAAACATTTAGATTGATATTGTGTACTTCTTGACAGATGAAATTCAAAACTAGAGCACAACACATACTTCGGCTGTGATGAAATTAAACAATATCCCAACAAGCCATTACTCTGTTTTAAACTGAAACATTGGAAATACGTTTTTGAAATTACGTGAAAATGAGATGGCAGACGCTGACAGCAGGAACTGCCCCCTTCATGTTTATGATTCTTGAGGCGCGTATGATCACATTGTGTGCAACAAGGAGCGTTCTTCCCCTTTGAAAGACAAGAATATTGATATACCCGTCTAATTGTGAGTGGTGGTCTACCACACTGTTTGCAACACAGAGCCTTCTCTAATTTAAAAAGTACGGAGGTCACCTCGCCAGCCAACGTTTCGTTTTATCATCCACGAGTGCTTGAATTTGATGGATTAATTTCTGTTTTCTAGAAACAAAGGCATGTTAATCCCTTCTACCGGCTCTAAAGAATCGTAGGTCAGTCTCAGAAACCACAACGCCAAAAGACGTCAAACACATGTACACGAAAATGTCAGTTAATAACAAATAAAATAAGCGTAATTGGTATGTAATATAGATCTCACTGGGGTTTTTTTTTTTTCTAATACTGTTTAATCTTGAAAGAGGTGGAACGTATTCCTTTAAGTCTGGACAGATTTAAGTGAGTTTGTTTTCACTCAGTGTTATCCATTTTTAGCCTCAGCAGTCGTACGCGTAAAACTGTCTACAAATGTGAAAACATGTCTTGTGTGTAGGAGCTTCTTCTTCGTCGTTCTTCTCGTCTTCTGCCTCCTTCTTCTTCTTTTTCTTCTTCTTCTTGGCAGGAACCCCCAAATTTCCCATTGCTTAAAGGTATGCGCATGCAACCATTTCAACGAAGCCATCATAAAGGCAGCTACATTCTATGTCTTTGGGAATGATGTCTACATGGTTTCTTGTTCTTGTCGTTTTTTTCTTTTTTTTTTTTTTTTTTTTTTGATCGTCCATCGCACTGACAAAAGATAGCCTACTCTTCTGTGAAGGAATCGGCGAAATTTGACATGCACGAACGTTTCGTTTTTTTTTTTTAATTTGTTTGTTTATTCGTTTGTTTCCTTCTTTCTTTCTTTCTTTCTTTCTGTCTTTCTTTTTTCTTTCTTTCTTCATTCATCTGCTCAGACACAGTCCCGCAGTTTAAAGTCAGATTGAAGGGACGAGACAGGATAAGGAGTGTGCACGTTATGCTGATGTCGAGGAGATGAGCTGCAGCCTGGCTGTCTCAGGCAGGGATTTGCTTCAGGCCCCGTGGGTCATGGGAGCAGTGGTTTATCCATTCCGCCAGTCAGTTTCTTCAGGGCCAGACCACGTTCATTTGTGGAGGGATGGATTTCAACCCCGCAGCGTGCAAGTTGTTTCACCCCTGAAAGCTGTTTTGATTGTGTACTTTTTTCAAATCGTTGCGCATGCGCGCATACACACACACACACACACACACACACACACACACACACACACACACACACACACACACACAGCTTCTCTTCTGTCTGTCTGTCTTCTGCTCTCTCTCTCTCTCTCTCTCTCTCTCTCTCACCACACACACACACACACACACACACACACACACCACCAAACTCACACAAACACACACATGAACACACACACACACACACACACACACACACACACACACACACACACACTAAGCACGCGTGCACGCACGCATGTGCACACGCGCACGCACACACACACACACACACACACACACACACACACACACACACACACACACACACACACACACACACACACTCATACGCACTCCCGTGCACGCGTACATACTTACACAGAGAGGGAAAGAGAGAGAAGGGGGGGGGGTCATAGTTGCACATAAAGCAGCCGTAGAGAAGACAACATCAGAGACATCAAGAACGTCTCCAATAAGGTTTGGCTCAGTGTCCATTCCTCCGGTGCTTGCACCACCCTCACCTCCCTTCTCTCCCCTCCAAAGACACTGCTAAAACGGAGTAAAAAGCCAGTTTTTGATTGAGAACATTCTCGAGCTCTTGGTTCCAATAGGCATTTTAAATACATTTTCTTTTAAGCCGTTAGGCAATATAAGGATGGACAACTGTATTTGCACTGTCTTGCCAGTCAATCATTAATAGTTGAGAAGCATTCCTATTGTTTGGACTTCCTTTCTGTACTTATGCATATAGTACATTGAGAACTGGTTTGGGTTTGGGCCAACTGTGTAGGTCAGGGAAATTGTTAGGTTGTAAGAGAGAGAGAGAGAGAGAGAGAGAGAGGAGAGAGAGAGACTGAGAGAGAGAGAGATGATGATGATGATGATGATGATGATGATGATGATGATGATGATGATGATGATGATGATGATAATCTTTATTTCCAAGGGTAACAGATAAGCAAACACATGCTTTTTTCATCCGGCCCTTGCCCCTCTAAGAGAGAAGAGAGAGAGAGAGAGAGAGAGAGAGAGAGAGGAGAGAGAGAGAGAGAGAGAGAGAGAGAGAGAGATTTTCTTAAAAGGCAGTTATCTTGGAAGCGATTTTGTACACACATGAATACTGTATACATGTATACATATACGTTCAAAATACAGAACAAGAGAACATCAATGAAGTTTAATTTATGGACCGTTTTATTATGGCGTCATTACTAGCTGAACCCACATGTAGAATCAACCTCAATTTAGGATGGTATCTACGATCTCATCTGGTGAGAGAGAGAGAGAGAGAGGAGGAGAGAGAGAGAGAGAGAGAGAGAGAGAGAGAGAGAGAGGAGAGAGAGAGAGAGAGAGAACGAGAGAGAGAGAGAGAGAGAGAGAGAGAGAGAGAGATTTTTTAAAGCAGTGCTCTTCTTAAACATGAACGTCTTTATCTTTATTCTAATATTCATTATCCACATGTTATAACAGCGGTATTTTGTCCTTTTCAGTAGCCTTTGCGTGTATGCACGAAGCCGTTTTAGACACGCATGCAGGAACTCTGGCTGGTTAAAAGAATGGGATCAATGATTTCTTCCCCTGAAGCCGCTGTTTGAGCTGGTGCGCTGAAATGTTAAGAACTGTGGCAGACTGCCGAAGGAAGTTCAGATTCAACGGGTATAATGAAAAAAAAAAACAATAAAAGCGAGAACGTTCATGTTTGAACTCTCTCTCTCTCTCTCTCTCTCTCTCTCTCTCTCTCTCTCTCTCTCTCTCTCTCTCTCTGTGGCATGTGTGTGAATGAGTGTGTGTGTGTGTGTGTGTGTGTGTGTGTGTGTGTGTGTGTGTGTGGGTGGAGAGAGAGAGAGAGAGAGAGAGGAGATAGACAGACAGACAGACAGACAGACAGAAGAAAGGCAAATGGATAGGCAGACAGACAGACAGATAAACAGGCAGACGGACAGATTGAAAGACAGAGACACAGACTGACAGACAGACAGAGACAGAAGTAAAAAGACAGAAAGATGGAGTGACTGATTGATAATTTTTGTCCTCGGGGGTAAGAAATAAGAATGAAGGTGGGGTTTTTTTGTTTTGTTTTGTTTTGTTTCATTGAGGGGGGGGGGGGGTCCCCCTCTCTCTCTCTCTCTCTCTCTCTCTCTCTCTCTCTCTCTCTCTCTCTCTCTCTCTCTCTCTTCACTCTCTCTCACTGTGCCCGGGACTTATCCGATTAGGAATTGAAGAACCTAATTCACGAAACTTCATTTCGCAACATAGAACTAATTATGACAAAACAGTAGTGATTTATATCAACGTAAAACACACGTACGCATTCGCTTTATCTGTCACACACACACACACACACACACACACACACACACACACACACACACACACACATACACACGCACACGCACGCACGCACGCACGCACACACACACACACACACACACACACACACACACACACACACACAGCACGCACCATCACCACACATGCACCACCGCCACCAGCACCACCACACACACCACACACCCCACACCACACACACACACACACACACACACACACACACACACACACACACACACACACACACACACACACACACACACGTGCACGCACGCACTCACGGACGCACGCACACAAGCAAGCAAACACACACACACACACACACACACACACACACACACACACACACACACACACACACACACACACTACGTAACAAACGGCATCCCTACGCGAAGAGAGAATCTAAGAAGCTTCAGCCACCAAAAACAGTATCTGCATGGCTTGTGGAAGATTCAACAATGATTTCCAAGGCAATCACATGAATATATTCATACTCAACATTCTTATTCACAAACAAGATGGAGTGGTTTTCGAGGCAGCGAGGAATAGGAGGTAATGTTGAAAGCCAACTACAAAACACGAAAAGGAACTTTCTAAGAGAGAGAGAGAGACAGACAGACAGACAGACAGACAGACAGACAGACAGACAGACAGACAGAGACAGAGACAGAGAGAGACAGAGAGAGACAGAGACAGAGAGAAACAGACATACAGACAGACGGATAGGCAGACAGACAGACAGACAGAGACAGAGACAGACAGATAGTCAGAGACGGACAGATTGAGACAGACAGACAAAGAGACCGACAGAGAGACAAGGAAATTGAGAGACACAAGCAGAGACATAAACATAGAGATAGAGAGAGACAGAGACAGAGACAGACAGACACACAGACATACAATTAGACACACAGTCAGACGTACATTCAGACAAACAAAAAAATACAGTATAAGACATTGTGTGTGACAGAGACAGAGAAGGCATAACGGGAGGGGGAAAGGAGGAAAGGGAGGGGATTTATGGTGAAGAGAGAGGGTGGGGTGGGGCGGGGGGGGGGGGGGGGGGCGGAAGGAAATGGTCTCAAAACTACCCATTACGCATCTCATTGAGCAATCACAACAACAATTGACTATGAATAATGCAAATCGCTTTGTAGTTTTACCTTTGTCATCTGCATATATTTTCTGTCAAAGCTCTGAAGAGAAACAGACCCATTTAAGCATTTGTGTGAATGAGCATTTGCTTGAGTGCACACTAGCGTCTGTAGGTGCGCACGCACTTGCCAACCCTGCCTGAGAAAAAGAGATCTATTATATCATAGTACAGGAATTCTGGTTTGAGGTGTAATGCTGAACAGTTCGAATATAGTCGCAAAGTGAGGCGACTGCTGGCGGAAATCTAAACAAATCTTGAAAAGTTCAAGTACTGTATCCGCCGAACATGAACAAACGAATCACAAGACAAAACATGACGCGTTTCGACCTCTTAGGTCTTTCTCAGGAAGGAAAAAAACAACACTCCGGACACCGAAAAATGAAGAACGAACAATTTCGTATCTCATGAAATTCAGCGCAAGATGGGTTTGATTTCAACATCCATCTTGCGATGAAGTGATTGCTTGTTCTTGATTATCGTTGTTCTGAGTGTTCTTTCTCTTGCCTGAGGAAGACAAAAGAGGTCGAAACGCGTCGTGTTTTGTCTTGTGATTCGTTTGTTCATGTTCGGCGGATACAGTACTTGAACTTTTCAAGATTTGTTTAGATTTCCGCCAGCAGTCGCCTCACTTTCCAACTATATCCGAACTGTTCAGCATTATACCTCAAACCAGAATTCCTGTACTATGATATAATACACCTCTTTTTTCTCAGGCAGGGTTGGCAAGCGCGTGCGCGCCTACAGACGCTCGTGTGTACTCAAGCAAATGCTCTTTCACACAAATGCTTAAATGGGTCTGTTTCTCTTCAGAGCTTTGACAGAAAATATATGCAGATGACAAAGGTAAAACTACAAAGCGATTTGCATTATTCATAGTCAATTTTTCTTGTGATTGCTGAATGAGATACGTAAGATCTGTTCGGGGATGTTACAGAACGTTGGAGGATCCTGTTTAACATACCATACTGAAAGGTCGTTGACCTTCTTGACGAAAACCTTCTTGTACACACAGTCCATACATACAAGAAATCGGACATTGAAATATAATACTGCAAAATACCATGTAAATCAAGTACAGCTTACGCGCCTGATCTGAGATGCAATATACATAGATGTCAAATTGTTTCATAACATCTACACTTGCCAACGTTACTGATAGAATCAGTCTAAACACGGAAGGGTATCTATGATGGGGATAAACTGTTTCCAGCACACACACACACACACACACACACACACACACACACACACACACACACACACACACACAACACACACACACACACGCACACACAGAGAGAGAGAGAGAGAGTTCAGATAGATAGAGACAGAGAGACACAGACAAACAGACAGACAGACAAAGACAGAGGCAGACAGACAGGCACACAGGGGAGTGGGGTTGAGCAGAATGGCGGAAAGGTGTCGGATCGTTGTCTTGATGAGGAGGAAGGATGGAGTGGGATGGGGGGGGGGGGACGTTGAAGAAAAGGGGGGCTGTGGTCGAGAGATCTCAAACCCAGCATCAGGCATTCCATCAAACAGCCTCCACAAAAGCCACCGTCGCTTTACATTTTAACCTCTATTATCCGTATTCATCTTTTAGTTCAAAGCTTTGATGACAACGAGCCGCTAGGAAAGTTTCTTCTCAAAGAGCACCCGTGAAGGAATGCACCGCTAGCAGCTTCAGGGGCACATACACGAGGCCTCGTTTTCATTCAATGCCCATCTTGCGCCGAATTGGAGGAAGATATGTGATTGCTCGTTCATTTTCGTTGTCCTGAGTGTTGTGTTACTTGCCTGAAGAAGACCTAAGAGGTCGAAACGCGTCGTGATGTCCTGTCTTGTGATTCGTTTGTCAACGTTTGTTGGGTTTTTTGGTTTTTTTTTTGTTTTGTTTTTTTGGGGGGAGGGAGTATTTAGCTTTAGCTTTCGCAATAACTTTTCAAATTTGTTTAGATTTCCGCCTGCAGTTGCCTCACTTTGCAACTAAATCTATTTCAAATTGTTACAGAACGTTGGGGGATTCCTGTTTGAGGCAGACTGCTGAATTATTCAGAATTATCACAGAATATTGTGGAATACCTGTTAGAGACAGACTGCTGAATTATTCAGAATTATTGCAGAACATTGTGAAATACCTGTTTGAGGCAGACCCCTAGATTACTCAGAATTATTACAGGATATTGTGGAATGCCTGTTTGAGGCAGACTGCTGAATTATTCAGAATTATTACAGAATATTGTGGAATACCTGTTTCAGGTAGCATGAGGAATGTTCAGAATTGTTACAGAACGCTGGGAGATAGGAATTCAAAGGACATGATGATGACAGAGGACATCGGTGCTTGGAGTCTGAGAGAGAGAGAGAGAGAGAGAGAGAGAGAGAGAGAGAGAGAGAGAGAGAGAGAGAAACGAGTGTTTTTTTTTGCCATGAAAATAGATATATTGCCTGATATCTTGTTTTTACCATTGCCTCACACAGATGAACGAGACATCGAAAGGAAAAAGTGAAGGGGAAAAAAGACAGACGACATCAAACTAACAATTATCCTGGACAAAGACAAACACGTCAAGAGAACACAAAGTTACGGATCGTGTTTATGATAAGAAGAACATAAACATATATCAGTGTGAATTTTACATATATATGCGTCTGTAACATTTGTAATGCATACACAAGTTTAATTACAGGCGACCCAACCCCTTCCCCTCCCTTTTTTATGTTCACCACAGAGAGAGAGAGAGAGAGAGAGAGAGAGAGAGAGAGAGAGAGAGAGAGGCACGTATGTGTTCGTGTGCTTATGTGCGCGTGCGCGCGCTCGAGTGTGTGTGTGTGTGTGTGTGTGTGTGTGTGTGTGTGTGTGTGTGTGTGTGTGTGTGTGTGTGTGTGTGTGTGTGTGTGCGTTTGTATATGTGAAGAAGAATGTGTGTGTGTGTGTGTGTGTGTGTGTGTGTGTGTGTGTGTGTGTGTGTGTGTGTGTGTGTGTGTGAGAGAGAGAGAGAGAGAGAGAGAGAGAGAGAGGGGGGGATAGAGAGAGAGGCGAGTTTCTTAGACAGTGGAATAGATTATCCTTGCTTTCTTTTTGGTATATATTGCATGTGCTATGAATTTTGCCGGATATATTATCATATCTTAATATTGTACGGCGAAGCGTTAATACATGATTCTGCTGAGGAATAGGAGATGAGTATTCAAGTGCAGGGCATTTGTTATTCATGTTTTGGTTTTAGGTTATGCTGTAAAATGGAAAATGAAAGGCATTTACGGTTTCTGATTCACATAACAGTTTCAGCATGTGCTTCATCCTGAATTCATTGCATTCAGTTTTCCAAGTGCACTCATAAAAATGCTAGTTTTGTGGTCAAAAGCATCAATATTTTGTCTGGGGAAAAAAGTTTAAATAGAATTATTTTTTAAAAAAACTTTATAGTTCTCGTTGCATAATGCTGATTGCTAGTTTTACATGTTGCATGGAATAAGCTGGTCGTTTGATTCAGCAAGAAATTCTTACTTTTATCTGACGTCTTTGGGAAGCCATACAATACCAAACTCATTTTCATATAGAATTCTTTTTAATTAACAATCAAGTTGTTATGGACAGACCCGTGTCGAATGAGAAACATGTGTCTGTCTGCACACTTCTGACATGGACATTTAAGGATTCTCGGCCAGTACCCTTCTAAATATTTGAATACTCAAAAGGCGTTTACTTCTTTCCCTATAGGCTAATTTGAGGCGTTAAGGGGGACCAATTAGCAACTGTGTCAAGACGATACAATATCCGTCGGTTAGCTCTCCTTCTAAAGGCCATCAACTGGCTGTATATACCAACTGGCTCAGTCTGTGTGTACTTCTGTATCAACGCTTCCAACATACTATGGACCTGTTCTTTGAACACTGGCACCACCCCAGAGGATTATTCCGTGAACCTTAAAATAGCCCAGGAAACCATTCTTTCATCACCCACAATAGGTTGGGTAACTGTTCTGTCAATACTTAAAAATACCCCAGGGAACTACTGTCTTGTCACCTACAAGGTTAGCGAACTATTCTATCAACGCTTAAAATACCCCTGGGAACTATGCTCTTTTCGCCTACGATAAATCAGGGAACAATTCTGTCAACACTTCAAACAGCCCAGGGAACTACAATCTTGCCACCTAAAATAGGTCGGGGAATTATTCTGTCAACACTTAGAATACCCCAAAGAAGAACCATTCTGTCAACAATTAAAATACCCCAGGGAAGAGCTATTTTGTCAACACTTTAAATACCACAGGGAAGATCCATTCTGTCAACAGTCAAAATGCCCCAGTGAAGAAAATTCAGTCAACACTTAAAATACCCAGGAAAACTATCTGTAACCCTCAAAATACCCCAGGGAACTACTTTCTTGTCACCTGTAACAGGTTGGCGAACTTTTCTGTCAAACTCACATTAGGACAAGGGAATGTTCTGTGTGACGCTTAAAAACGAACAGGTAACTACTCTCTCGTAACCTACAACTGGCCAGGTAACTATTCTGTTAATATTTACAAAAGACAGAACTATTCTGCCAACACCTACTATACACAAAGAAATCATTCTATCAACAATCACTATCTCTCTAGCAGCCATTCTGTTAATGCTTACAACGACCTGAGAGGCAATTGTGTCAACAACGCTGTCAATACTCTAGGGACTTCCACTGCTCATAACCCAAATACCACACTTCCTTCGCCGCTTACAATAACTCAGTGAACTATCTCATTAACCCTTACAACAGTGAGGAAACTACACTTTTAACTCTCACCATACCCTAGAAAACTATACCCTTAATAATTGCGATACCCCAGTTCACTATTCTGTCATGAAATCAGTACTCTGTGGAGTTTTCCGTTCATGTTTACAATATACATGGGAACGATGCTGTTAACACTGAATATCCACCAGAGAAAAATGATGCCAATTAGACAAGCATTCCTTGTATACCAGAGGTATATTGAAATGCCTGCATGAACGACAGCAATTGACCTATAACATTCAGGTTTAATAATTGCACTGAAAGGTGGAAAGGGGAAGAGGGAGGGATGAGAATCTGGTGGGGAATGGGGTGAAATAGATAAGGGCAGACAGAATGGGAGAGGAAGGGAAGATGTGGGAGAATGGAGGCAGAGAGGCGGGGATTCTGGACGAGGGCGGAGGGTGATGGTGAAAATGGATATCATAGAAAAAAGAAGCTATACACAGTGAAGTTCTTCCTAAAAGTAATCATCCCTGTCTGCAGTGCGCAGATTCAAAAGCACCAAATCAGGATATCCATAAACAAAGTTTTGAGGGAAATCCGAACCTGAATATACATATTCTACCCCGCAGGACCACCAATACAATTTCAAGTTACCAAAGTGTCAGCTCACTCAATTTACTTCCAACTTCAGCAGAATCCAGAAATGTCACCACCTTTCCACCTCCTCTATTCTCCACTCCTCCATCACCATCATCCTCTTCCACCCTCTTCCTCTATACCTCCACCCCCTCTCAGGCTGCCCAGTCTATCCAGTTTATGTCTCTATCCCTGACTTACACCAGTGCTGGTCACCGCTCTCCTCCTTGGCCCACAAACCAGCCTGAAGCCCTGCCCAAAGCACTCAAGGCGCAGGTCACTCCCCTGGGAACTAACTCCTTCTGACAGCAGACTCCATAGTGGACACATATAGAAAAACAGAGGATAGAGGAATGGAGAATAGCACGGGGGGTGGAAGAGTGGGGAGTGGGGGAGAGGGAAAGGAATTAGATGGTTAGGGAGAGGGCACCGGGGTGTGTGTGGAGGAGTGGGGTGTGGAAGTGGGGGGGGGGGCATGGAAGAAAGGATGGAAAAGAAGACGTCTTAGAAAGAAGATGAGAGGATATGGAGGTGGAGGGAGGGGTGGAGGGAGACAAAATTTAATTAAAAGCACTTCCAGACAGGACAGTGGCAAAGTGGCTATAGGTGGAAGTAGACAGACAGACAGACAGACAGAGAGATGGGAAACTGAATAAAATGGGAGAAAGAGACAGACAGACAGTTAGCTAAACTCTCTCTCTCTCTCTCTCTCTCTCTCTCTCTCTCTCTCTCTCTCTCTCTCTCTCTCTCTCTCTTTCTCTCTCTTACCAATGTGTGTTGAGTAGAAGAAAGGAATTCCCTGCCATAAAAGATATTTCTTACCCCTCTCTCCTTGATCAAAAGTATGACCCTTCCGACTGCTTCCTCAGAGGAAAATTAAGATGTAAAGGACCTGTAACAACACTTTCCCCATCGCCTGTGTCGTTTCACCGTATTCATTCTGTTTCGGCACAGAGAAGTGCCGAAGTCATCATTTAATGATGACATTTTGCAGTGGGTGTATCTTATCTTCAAGATAAAACAAATGAAAACAAACCCAGTCTGTGACTGATCGCTTGTTTTGAATATGCAGCACATTCTATACTCTCACACCTCCACTTCCCGTTTGGCGTTTTCTCTTTCGTTCTGATGAAGACAATGCTCTCAGTTATGGTACCAACCCCAGGGAGAAAGGCATGTATATCCATGACATTTTCCCTGGCAAGTGCTGGAGCTCTGAATCCCAAATTCATTACCGAACCGTTGAAGACAAAATGTAATGCCAAAGATTTTCTAAACAACCATTGACACTGGATGGACCAGTCAACGAATACTCCTTCAGGGAGCTGAAGCCAGTATAATATGACCTCAGACAGGCATGAAGAAGTAGCCTATGTGCAATTCCGTATGCAGTGTCAGTAATTTAGACTCTGTATTGTTTATGGAAATTACCTTTGTGCATATTGGCCATCACGCCACGAAATAGAATGTTATTGATAGTAACTAACTAGCGTCTTATATGGTAATGTTTCTTGCTAGCAGTCATTTCTTTATGTTGTGACTAATTGACAACGTTTCTAATACTAGAAATCTACATACCATGTCGTGCATCTTTCAGGCTCATGCCTTTGGAGTCCCAAGTCTGTGTTCCCTCATGTCTGTTTCCTCCTTGATCTTTTACCTTAGGGTCAGTCCCTTCCTCTGCCCTCCTCCTCCCCAAGCTAGGTTCCACAGGTCTACATTCCCCCCTTCTTTGCTGCATGTGGAGATAGCAGTTCTCAGTTCTGCCTTATCTTCTCATATGGGCAATGCAGCAGAAGTCATCGCATCTCGTTCTTAATTTCTTTAAGTGACTGTCCTTTCTTAAAATGGGCAGTGTGTTGCGGTCTTGATTTCAAGGCAGAAAATTTCTCAACATGTACTGCAGTTTTGATTCATCGACCAACATGTTAATTTATACCTCGATGCTGTCCGATTATTGACAATATTCCATCAATGTTTTACACAGGTTTTGTTCCTGTAACAGTCGGTGGTGCTGGTGCTGATGGGGTCTGACTGACACCGGTCTGTGACTGACAGTTCAGGGCAGACAGTACTGCTGGCCAGTGCGTGCACAATGGCGCGCAACTTTCTAAACTCACCGTCCACCCAGTCCACAGTCCCTTTGTCTTGAATGAGGATTATGATTGCTGTAAAATACGTATGTGCTTTTAGCTGTTGGCTGAACCTACCTGGATCTATAGTGGGAAATGGTCGATAGATGAGACACATATACCCAGTAACACACTTTCCACTTTAAGGGTTGTGATTAAGCCCAATGGTGGTCGATGGTATTGGAATGAACTTATATTTTTCTACATACTGTGACGAATTGCATATCTCCAGAAGACATATACACATTCAAATACTTGAAAAGCTTTTTTTTTCGCTCTGGTCTATTGTATCTAATTTTGAACCGCATGCCCTCCGAAAAAAATACTGTCTTGGGCAGTGGAGCGTGCAGTATATCCCATGGCAACAGTTCCTGGCATTGCAGCAGAAAGTTACAAAGCTTCAGTGATGCTGTGGCCAACACAGAGTTCTCATTAGATACAGCTGGTGTGTTAATGTCAGACACAGCTGTGTTTGCGACATGGTGGTAACGAATACGATTTTTAACGCTTTACGTGAGAGAGAGAGAGAGAGAGAGAGAGAGAGAGAGAGAGAAGAGACGACAGACAGACAGACAGACAGACAGACAGACAGACAGACAGACAGACAAAGAGACAGACAGACAGACAGAGACAAAGAGATAGAGAATAATAGAGCGAGACACACACACTGAGAGAGAGACAGAGACACAGAGAGAGACAGAGACATGGACAGTGAAAGAGAGAGACAGAGAGAGACAGAGACAGGGACAGAGAGAGACACACACACGGAGACAGAGAGCACAACACAATCACTCTCCATCCTTTGCGTTTCTTTGTCTTTCTTTGTTTCCTGCAGTCTGTGTGCGTGTTTGAGTGTTTGTGCAGGAAAACAGATCTTGCCATAGCCGACAATTCAAACCCCTCTCTCATTAAAGAAAATGGCGAGGGTTTTTTGTTTGTTTGTTTTCGCTTTGTTTTGTTTTTGTTTTTTGTTTCTTTTTTGTTGTCCTGCCCACTCCTCTGAAGCTTCAGCTTCAAAACGCAACATTCAAACAGGCATTGGAGGTAAAAACATATCGCCAACAACATCGGCAGGGTCTCCCAAGTGCATTGATTCTGCTTAAGCACAGACAGATAATTGCTGGCGCCATCTTTGAATGACGTCACTGGGCATTATGCAAGAATTAACATTTTGATTTTACAAAACATTTCCATCTTCTTCACAATTTTTTCAGAACTCCAATCTTTGATGTTATATCAATATGAAAGTACTCAAAACCTCTTCCTTGCATTTTAATTCTTGTGAAATATTTCTATCTTCTTCGCTGTTTTCTCATAACTCTAATCTTTGATGAGACATCAAAAATAGTGTTCTCGTTACCTCACGAAATCCCTACATTCATGATTTAAAATAATTTTATTGAATGTATTAGTAAACACAGAAGTTAATGTCAGAAAATGAAACGAAACAACAAATTGATCACAAAGACTTTTCAATTCCATGGCATGTGAAATGAAGAATGCGGTTTATAAACATTTTACTTTCTTTAATTTTCAATATTTCAAAAGAGACGAAGTGCAACTTGTATTGATGAAGATGGTTGCAGTCAAATATCTTCCACTGGAATGATTTTTTTCAAATTCAATGGTCTGGCATCACCAAGAAACTCGTCCCCATTACACACACACACACACACACACACACACACACACACACACACACACACACACACACACACACACACACGAGGCTCATACAAACCTTTACTCCTACGTGGGTGCAACACAATTCTACGACGTCACAGCACCCTTTCTCGGTTGGCGTTTCCTATTTCATTGTAATATAATCAGCGATGCCAGTCATAATGTCCTCTTCAAGGAAACTGGCGTTCGTTTCCATAACGTCCTTCCGTGGCAAGTACTGGATCTCTGAATCCTAGACCTCCTCAATGCCAAAGCTATGAGGAGAAAGAGCATGGCCAACAGTAGTCGTGACTAATCATTCACACAGGATCGACCATTCAACAAGCATATCTGATACTCCTCCAAAAGCAAAAGTCAGGATGGACTGACTGTTGCAATTCATCATTTCATATTCTCTGTGTGTGATTTATCGGGGCATGACATAAAGAAGCTTTCAACATTCTCATACTACCCTCAATAGAGCATTTCTACCATTATACTCTCTCTCTCTCTCTCTCTCTCTCTCTCTCTCTCTCTCTCTCTCTCTCTCTCTCTCTCTGTTTGTATGTCTGTCTGCCTGTCCCTCCCTCTCTCTCTCTCTCTCTCTCTCTCTCTCTCTCTCTCTCTCTCTCTCTGTCTCTGCCTGTCTGTCTGCCTCTCTCTCTCATTCTCTCTCTCTCTCTCTCTCTCTCTCTGTCTGCCTGCCTGCCTGTCTGTCACTGTCTCTGTCTCTGTCTTCTCTCTCTCTCTCTCTCTCTCTCTCTCTCTCTCTTGTCATCTGAGTATTAAAGTAATGCATAGAATGGCGGAGGGCTGCTTTGAAGGGAGACAAACACAGAAGAGAGCCACGTCAGCCCGTCAGGTGATTGAGCGGAACAAAGGGAACATGTTGCTGTGCTAAAAATCCCTTCATCTTCCAATCGATCAGAATTTATAAGGATTTTAAAGGGATTTATAATGTCAAGGTTTTATATCCCCCTTTGGCCCCTAAGGGAGCCGGGGGGGGGGGGGGAGAGAAAGAGACAGACAGACAGACAGACAGACAGACAGACAGAGGCAGACAGACAGACAGAGACACAGAAAGAGAGAGAGGGGGTAGGGAGAGGGAGAGAGAACGAAAGTTTATTTTACCAGGGTAATGAAATAAGCAAATTACAAATGCTTTTTTCCACCTAGCCCTAGGGAAAAAGAGACAGCACATGGGAAACACACAATTCAATATAGCAGAAACAATGAACGAAAGCGAATACACTAGTCGACATGCAAACTACCAAAAGGAACACACTAATCCTGCAAAGACAAATAACACTAATATGAAGGCAGGCATGTGTACACACACACACACACACACACACACACACACACACACACACGACACAGCACGCACGCACGCACGCACGCACGCACGCACGCGCGCGCGCGCGCGACACACACACACACACACACACACACACCACACGCACACACACCAGCACGCACGCACGCACGCACACTCACAGACAGACAGGCAGGCAGAGAGAGAGAGAGAGAGAGAGAGAGGAGGAGAGAGAGAGAGAGAGAGAGAGAGGAGAGAGAGAGAGAGAGAGAGAGAGAGGATTTGGGGTAGGGAATGGAGGATTTGATCGACTGACAAAAAACTATACAGTTTTGTTTAAACATAAAATTAGGTGCCAAGGGGGTGGTTACCCTTGGAGTGACAGACAGAGACACAAGAGAGGAAATGCAATCGTCGTACAAATAAAAATTCACAGACTCCAACTTTCACTCGCGGCAACCATTCTTCTTGTTGGAAGACAGCTTCCTTTTGGAGTTCTTATATATGTTGACCATTTTTTTTGTAAAAGTATTTACAATGTTTCAATAATTTTTCCAGAACTTTTGTTCACCAATTTCTCTTTCTCACAACAGCATTTCATGAAAAGATTAGCACAGACTAACCAGTATAACAAGCCCCACAGGCTTCTACCTTGGACAACAGGCCGGACCTTCTGGTGACTTTATCAGATAAGGCCAACGAGGCCACATAAACACGCCTTCTTCTAGTTGGCCACCAGACTGCACTATTTCCAAATAACCTACAAACTAATCTCAATGTATGTTACATGTTATCTTTCATGTCATTGGACATGGAAAAGAACAACATAACGCCTAATATGTAGTGCAATTTAAAGATTTTAGAGCGTGAAACAGAATGTTTCATAGGCTGATTTTATGGAATCAACGTGAGTATGATGTTCAGCAATACTTTGAAAAGGTGTCTTTTTTTTTTTTTATTAAATGTCTATCCCTTGAAACTATTGACCAATCCACGGAGAAAAGACATGCCAATTTTGCAAACAGGGCAAGAAAGATCCACACACCTTCTGTCAAAACCAGCTCATTTAGTACAGTTTATACCAACAATGCTAGACATATTTATAGATGTATTATTCAACATAGAACGAAGATCTGTGGTATACCAAAGAAGGTTTCATTTGAAGAGGTATGCAGGTGGCCATTTCTAAACTGCCAGAAAGCGCGGTGCATTGAAGACCATTAACACCAAACACTGGGGTAAATAACAGAGAAATAACAGGAAAAAATAATAGAGAGGCGAGGAGGGAGGGATGGGGGTTGTGTGGGTGGGAGAGGACTGGCGAGTGAACAAATGAGGTGAGAGCAGCGAAGGAGGTGAATGTAGAAAGGAGTAAAGAGAAAAGGGGGTGAAGCAACCTTGTAGAGCACCAAAGATAAAGTTGGTCAGCACATTATTCTCGGACGTGAAAACTTGCTAAGTCGTCTGCTACTGCTAGTACTGGCTACCACATCCACTGCGTGTGCTTTTGCTAGTACTGGCTACCACATCCACTGTGCGTGTTTTTCGTCACAGGTTGTTATTGGGATTATATCTACATACCTCTCTCCTAACGCCTAACCTCTGCCTTCATCGTCCTGTCGCATGTGTCCTTCACATTTGAGTGTAACAGCCAAACTACCTGTATTGTTTAACCCTAGCTTATCTACAAAGGTGCTCTCAACGAAGATGTGGCTTCTATAGTCAACCAGGTTGTGAAAGCCATAACATGAAAGGAATTAAAATACTTGCAGTCTTTGAAGAAAAAAACAAAGTTGGCACAAAGAGTTTTTTTCTCCGGTTCCTATTACTGTACACAGGTGAAGGTCACTACTACACTTTCCCTCTCAAAGTTATATGAAGAAAGAATTCCGTTATACTTTTCGATTTGCTTAATTCACGTGGCTGCCTTTTGTAGGAGTAGTGGACAAAGGGAAAGAGTGAGCGAGGAGGAGAGAGGGGAGAAGGGGTACCCGCAGTCTGCAAGATGCTGAGAATTCTTCTGAAGACCGTTCCGAGCAACATTAAAGGTGTTCGCGTCTTTTGTAAGATTGGTTTAAAGGAAAATTAGAAAAACGAAGAGACTTGATTGAAACTTAAATTGTCTCTGCTTGGTTCTTTGATATTTAAAAAAAAAGCATTTGCGCTTTCTTTACACTATGACTTCCTGGGCCTTTTTTTTTACACGTATAAGTGTGTGTGTGTGTGTGTGTGTGTGTGTGTGTGTGTGTGTGTGTGTGTGTGTGTGTGTGTGTGTGTGTGTGTGGTGTTTGTGCGTGCGTGCGTGCGTGCGTGCGTGCGTGCGTTCGAGCGTGCGTGCGTGCGTGCATGCGTACGTGGGTGCGTGTGTGTGTGTGTGTGTGTGTGTGTGTGTGTGTGTGTGTGTGTGTGTGTGTGTGTGTGTGTGTGTAAAAACATCCCAAACAAAGAAACAAACAACTAGCTCAGTTTCTTCACAACATTCTGACCATTTAAGGTCCTTCTCAAAGAACTCTAAATGATTAAAAAAAAAATTGTACACAGCAATTTCAATACAGACATTCTAAACACAGCTCCGCACACTTCAAATGGCTTTAGAAATGGAGAGGCACACTTCAAATGGCTTTAGAAATGGAGAGGCACACTTCAAATGGCTTTAGAAATGGAGAGGCACACTTCAAATGGCTTTAGAAATGGAGAGGCACACTTCAAATGGCTTTAGAAATGGAGAGGCACACTTCAAATGGCTTTAGAAATGGAGAGGCACACTTCCAATGGCTTTAGAAATGGAGAGGCACACTTCAAATGGCTTTAGAAATGGAGAGGCACACTTCCAATGGCTTTAGAAATGGAGAGGCACACTTCAATGGCTTTAGAAATGGAGAGGCACACTTCAAATGGCTTTAGAAATGGAGAGGCAACACTTCCAATGGCTTTAGAAATGGAGAGGCACACTTCCAATGGCTTTAGAAATGGAGAGGGTGGAAGAAGAGAAAGTACGAGAATCATGAGAAAAGGAGAGTAGGAAAGAGGGAGGCATAAAGAGAGGAAAGGAAAGTGAGAAAGAGACTGGAGAGAGAGAGAGAGAGAGAGAGAGAGAGAGAGAGGAGAGAGAGAGAGAGAGAGAGAGAGAGAGACAGATAGATAGACAGACAGACAGACAGACCGACAGACAGACAGACAGAGACGACACGACAAGACACGACACGACATTTGATTTCAGTAGGGTCAAGCCCCCTTAGAAGGGGTGTATGTACACAGAAAATCAACAAGAACTATTACATTGCGGCACAAAGAAAGAAAACATAAAGACTAACTACACATTTCATTATCTTCACTCTTGATTATAAATCGGAGAGAGAGAGAGAGAGAGAGAGGGGGGGGGGGGATTGACAAACGGAGACAAATGATGAGGGTGGTAAAAAGTTGGGTGAAGAAGAAAGGAAGGAGCAGGCAGGGAGAGACAGACAGAGAGGGGACGGTGGAGAGCAGCCGGGAGAGAAACAGAGAGGGGGTGGAGGGGTTGGAAAGGAGAGTAGGGTAGAGCCGGCGTGAAGACAGAGAGAGGGGAATGACGATGACAATGTTTTAATGTTAGGCCTCCAGCCTGTAAACATAGGTACACCTAAATAATGTAGTGGCTATCCAGACAGACGGGTGATAGGAATCAATTTAAATTTGTAGCAATAATATGTTCTTCCCTGTGTCTCAGTGCATAAAAGATACACATAGCTACATCACGAATGACTCTGATTTCCTCACTACACAGTAAATGTCGGCACTTTACCTCGGTTGACCAGTTAACCTTTAAATGCTTTGATATACATTTATCTCTAAGTAGTGCGTAAGCTTCGCATCGAAAGAAAAAAATGTAGCTCATCTTCACTATTCTTACAAAATGGGCACTGCATATCTTCAGAATCATTCTTCCTGTAGCGTCTATCTATCTTTAAATCATTTATGCCTAATCTGGATCCGGTGAGTGCTGATCTAAATTTGTTAATGGTTATTATTGATGAGTATTGTTCACGATGTGGAGGTAATTTGAAAGGAAGTAAGAGGAGAGAGAGAGAGAGAGAGAGAGAGAGAGAGAGAGAGAGAGGGAGGGAGGGAGGGAGGGAGTGGGAGAAGCTGGCACAGAAAGAGAGTTGTAGAGTGCTGGCAGAGAGAGAGAGAGAGAGAGAGAGAGAGAGAGAGAGACAGACAGACAGACAGACAGACAGACAGACAGACAGACAGACGGACAGACAGACAGACAGACAGACAGACAGACAGACAGACGGACGGACGGACGGACGGACAGACAGACAGTTGCAAAGAAAAGGGGATTTCAGGCGCTGACATTCCTTGCGTGCCGTTTCACGCAGTCACGAGAGAAACGACCATGAATTAGGCAATTGGCTTTAATTGTACAGGCATTATCCCCATTTATTTCTGTGATCAAAGATTTCA
>CM065727.1:65705681-65710681 GCA_033310375.1 Conus canariensis
TGTTCAGCCTGTTGGCAGTCTCGTTCAGGGAGGAGATTATGGCCCTTTCCGCTAACCAGTCTGAGTCTGCACAGTGAGCATGAAGATCCGGGTAGACTGCTTCTATCAGATCCTCCTGGCTATCAGACAGGCGTTGACAATGTTGGCTCTGGTGCCATTGAGGACGACAGGGAGGATCTGCCTGAAGTCCCCACAGAACAGCGTTGGGATGCCTCCCATTGGCCTGTGCACTTGGGTGATGTCCTGCAGCGTAGAGTCCATGGCCTCGTAGACAGCTTTGTGGGTCATGGGAGCTTCATCAATTATGACGGTTGCAGCCTCTTTGATGACTTTGGCCAACGTTGACCCACGCTTGACAGAGCAGGTTGGCGTTTCTTGCTTGTCGGCATCCAGAGGGACCTTGAAAATGCTATTTACTGTCCGCCCACCCGGCAAAAGAGTAGCGGCAATGACACTGGAAGCAGTGGCTAGCACTATTTTGCCTGTGGAGCGGATCTGTTCAGGATAAGATTCAGGATGGTCTTTCCTGTCCCTCATGGAGCATCAAGGAACATTTTGTTGCTGCTTGCTGTGGGATCCTGCCTCTGCTCAACCATGGTCATAAAGCTGTCGTACACGTCTCTCTGGTCAGCTGTCAGCTTCTTCAGCTGGTCATCAGCTGCTGCCCGGAGTGCAGTAGCGTCGTAATTGGTCTCGCGGTAGTATTCTCGAGGCACAGTTTGTTGTTGTGTGACTGTTGGCATCCCATACTCCTCTGTAGACTTGCCTCCAAGAAGGAAGAGTTTGTCCTGAATCACAGTAAGAGCTTGGTTGTAGATGGCATCTGTGTACTGCGCTTCATAATAGACATCTCTTCGGACTTGGAAGAGGAAATCTTCAGCAAGATGGTCTCTGAAGAGGTTCCACAGGTTGCCTGGGTTACTGGGGTTGAAAGCCACCAGGATAATACAGAAGTCACGCAGCAGTCGGGGTCTCTGAGAGATGGAGGCTTCCTCCAGGGCAAGTTGTAGAAGGCGGTCATCATCTAGGAGTCCAAGAGCATTGCAAGCATCTCGAAAAATGTTGTGGACATAGCCGTTGACAATCTTCAGCTCCTCGTACGAACGGGATCCTTTCATAACGTTGAGTAGAAGCCTCAAGAAGTAGCACTCTCCCTGGCGAGGACTGATACTGTACAATCGCCGGATTGCAGTGCCCCTTTGTCGTTTCTTCCACATATTCTGAGTGGACATCAATGTGAAGTGCTCAGGGACTTCCACGTACTTCAGCTCTCGTGCTGTAGGGTCTTGAGAGCATAGGCTAAAGATGGCGGTAAGGGTTGCTTCTGGGGGAGAGCCTTGTGCTCTTTGCGCTGCGTTGTGTGGATTGAAGTAGACCCATTGTCCATTCTCCAAATGGACAGCTGGTCTCTGCACCATGGGGTGGCGCTCATGCAGGTCAAATCCCAGGAGTCTCCAGGTCGCCTCGATGCTGCCAACGTAGCGGGCATTCTGGTACATTTGGATCTCATCAATGACTGGAGGTTGTTGAGCTGTTCCTTCACCTGCCTGAGTGGCTTGGAGTTGGAAGACGGCTTGGTCTGTGCCCTTGTGGACATACTTCAGGACGTACTTGATGAATTTTATGCTACTGCATATTTCCACATTGATGTGGCAGTTGAACTAATGTAGGAGGTAAGGGTTGTAGGGGACAACCCACTGGTTGGTGACGATGATTTCTCTCTGCCCAAGCTTCACAGTCCCAGTATGTCCTCATTCAGACTCCTCACGTCTCCTGTACTTGGGGTAGCTGTCCTCACCCTGCTCTATGACCCTTCTTGCCTCTCAATCAATTTTACCTCACAATTTTTTTTCGTAATACGATACACAGTCGATAGAGGGATGCCTGTACTTAATGAACTTACCGATGCATTCTCAATTCCTCGATTGAAGTGCTCCAAAATGACAACTCTATAGGGGCCGCCATAACCTAGTGGATAAGGCGCTGGACTCATGATCCAAAGGTCGTGGTTTCGAATCCCGGCTTGGTCTTGGAAATTTTATCGTGGAATGTTTCCAGCTAAAATGACCGTAGTTCACCCCGATGTCCACCCTGGCCCCGCAGGTGTCAGTCTAATGTGACGGACCAGCCGTCTGCATATCCTTGATTTTGGCACGGACGTTAAATCCAACTCAAACATGACAACTCTGTGAAAAGATTGCATTTTCACGATATATTATGTCTATTGGAGGGCCTCTGGGTTGACAACATTTCTGGTCTCCCTGTTTGGCGCAAGTATAGTCAGTGTTTCTGCGCTTCCAGTTCGTGATGCTGCAACGTAGAACATTCCATGTGTAAAACACGGAACGGTCAGATCTGCCCCACGGGATGAAAATGTCTGACCATGGCTCTTGTTGACAGACAAAAATCAGACGGTATTGCAGAGCATCATAACTTCGGTGTATTTCTGAAATCCTCTGCAGACTACCATCTCTAAATTTAGAAATTAACGGTTTTTAACGGTCAATTTTAAGTTTCTGTTCATATTAGTTGTCTATCATTGATCAGCGTGTAAAACTGCACCTGTATACCAAATTTCATCAAGAAAGGTCTAAATTTAGAAAATAACGGATCTTAACGGTTTTTAACGCTCAATTTTATAGTTTCCGTTCGTGTAAGTTGTATATCATTGTTCAGCGTGTAAAACTGCGTCTGTATACCAAATTTCATCAGGAACGCTCTAAATTTATATAATAACGGTTTTTAACGGTCAAGTTTTAAGTTTCCGTTCGTGTAAATTGTATATCATTGTTCAGTGTGTAAAACTGCATCTGTATACCGAATTTCATCAAGAACGGTCTAAATTTATATAATAACGGTTTTTAACGGTCAATTTTAAGTTTCGGTTCGTGTAAGTTGTATATCATTGTTCAGCATTGAAAACTACACCTGTATATCAAATTTCATCAAGAAAGGTCTAAATTTAGAAAATAACGCTTTTTAATGGTGATACCATCTCTAAATTTAGAAATTAACGGTTTTAACGGTCAATTTTAAGTTTCTGTTCATATTAGTTGTCTATCATTGATCAGCGTGTAAAACTGCACCTGTATACCAAATTTCATCAAGAAAGGTCTAAATTTAGAAAATAACGGATCTTAACGGTTTTTAACGCTCAATTTTAAGTTTCCGTTCGTGTAAGTTGTATATCATTGTTCAGCGTGTAAAACTGCATCTGTATACCGAATTTCATCAGGAACGCTCTAAATTTATATAATAACGGTTTTTAACGGTCAATTTTAAGTTTCGGTTCGTGTAAGTTGTATATCATTGTTCAGCATTGAAAACTACACCTGTATATCAAATTTCATCAAGAAAGGTCTAAATTTAGAAAATAACGCTTTTTAACGGTGATACCATCTCTAAATTTAGAAATTAACGGTTTTTAACGGTCAATTTTAAGTTTCTGTTCATATTAGTTGTCTATCATTGATCAGCGTGTAAAACTGCACCTGTATACCAAATTTCATCAAGAAAGGTCTAAATTTAGAAAATAACGGATCTTAACGGTTTTTAACGCTCAATTTTAAGTTTCCGTTCGTGTAAGTTGTATATCATTGTTCAGCGTGTAAAACTGCATCTGTATACCGAATTTCATCAGGAACGCTCTAAATTTATATAATAACGGTTTTTAACGGTCAATTTTTAAGTTTCCGTTCGTGTAAGTTGTATATCATTGTTCAGCGTGTAAAACTGCATCTGTATACCGAATTTCATCAAGAACGGTCTAAATTTATATAATAACGGTTTTTAACGGTCAATTTTAAGTTTCGGTTCGTGTAAGTTGTATATCATTGTTCAGCATTGAAAACTACACCTGTATATCAAATTTCATCAAGAAAGGTCTAAATTTAGAAAATAACGCTTTTTAACGGTGATACCATCTCTAAATTTAGAAATTAACGGTTTTTAACGGTCAATTTTAAGTTTCTGTTCATATCAGTTGTCTATCATTGATCAGCGTGTAAAACTGCACCTGTACACCAAATTTCATCAAGAAAGGTCTAAATTTAGAAAATAACGGATCTTAACGGTTTTTAACGCTCAATTTTAAGTTTCCGTTCGTGTAAGTTGTATATCATTGTTCAGCGTGTAAAACTGCATCTGTATACCGAATTTCATCAGGAACGCTCTAAATTTATATAATAACGGTTTTTAACGGTCAATTTTTAAGTTTCCGTTCGTGTAAGTTGTATATCATTGTTCAGCGTGTAAAACTGCATCTGTATACCGAATTTCATCAAGAACGGTCTAAATTTATATAATAACGCTTTTTAACGGTCAATTTTAAGTTTCGGTTCGTGTAAGTTGTATATAATAATAATGTATAATACTTATATAGCGCATTTCTTGTTACACAACTCAATGCGCTTACATCCACCATTTGCACTTATTCATCAACACTCGTTTACACAACGGGCTGCCTACCTGGGTAGTGCCGACCGAAGAGCTGCCAGCTGGCGCTTCATTCAGTCGTTTCCCGTGTCATCCAGTCAATATCGTTCACTCAGTTTCCTTACCTCCCTCATTCTTTTTTTTTTTTTTTTTTTTTTTTTTTTTTTTTTTTTTTTTTTTTTTTCATATCATTGTTCAGCATTTAAAACTACACCTGTATACCAAATTTCATCAAGAAAGGTCTAAATTTAGAAAATAACGCTTTTTAACGGTGATAAATAACGGTCGTAAAAACTATCGAATGACCCAATGTTATTCACAGTATGTCCTTCTAGACTCATGCCAAGTTTGGTGGCGATCCGAGGAGTCCCTTTGCCGCCAACATCAGAAAAGATTGTATTTTTGATCGTTTTTAGGGGGGTACGTGTTGTTCACGGTTTTTAACGGTCATAAATAACTGTCGTAGAAACTGTCCAATGACCCTATGTTACTCGGGAGATGTCCCTCTAGGTTCGATGTACCTGTGCAATGTCACAACGGCCATTTGATGAAAAGCAGAGGAAAAA
>CM065727.1:65713181-65755681 GCA_033310375.1 Conus canariensis
AGACAGACAAACACACAGACAGCATTTCTTCGTTCCCATTGTAAAGTACCCCCTGTTCTACAAGAACCCGTTCCCTCTCACTCCGCCTCTGACATTTTCTTCTTTTTTTTTCCAAAATGTAAGTCTTTATAAAGTCATTGTCATAAAGATTGAGGAATTATCTGCTGTGCGTAGTGTTCCTGTTCCTTATTACTAAATATATACACCTCCAAGGAAATTAATGGCCATGGCCTTGTATGGGTCTACCGAGATAAATAAGTGACTGAGGAGCCAGGGAATATAAAACAGACAAATCGGTCGGTGAAAATTTACTATATTTACTCACAGAGCGGTTTGTGATGTCACTTCCAAATGTGTTTTACATTTTGAAGTCGGTGACACTCAGACGATCTGAAAATACTGATTGATAGCCTAGACTATCTTCTGTTTTGCAAACATGGCGTGATTGATAGCCTAGTCCATCTTCTATTCTGCAGGAATGATGTGACCGATAACCTAGACCATCTTCTATTCTGCAGGAATGATGTGACCGATAACCTAGACCATCTTCTTTTGTGCAGGAATGGTGTGAGCGCGCAGGGCTTGCGTACCACTATCGAACCCTGCTTTTGCCATCTTCTGACATAAGATAGAATGCTTTGTTGTTGGCTGATGAGTTAGAAAATGATGTCGATTCTTCTTCTTCTTCTTCTTCTACTTCTTCTTCTTCTTCTCCTCCTCCTCCTCTTCCTTCTCCTCCTCCTCCTCCTGCTGCTCCTTCTTCTTCTTCTTCTTTTACTTTTCCTTCTCCTCCTCCTCCTTTTTCTCTTCTTTCTTTTGCTGCTTCTTTCTTTTCTTCTTCTGTTTTCTTGCTCCCTATTTCTTGTGTCCTTTTTCTGATCCCGCACTCTTGCTTAGAGCTTAGGAATTTACCGATTGGTAAGGTGTGTGTGTGTGTGTGTGTGTGTGTGTGTGTGTGTGTGTGTGTGTGTGTGTGTGTGTGTGTGTGTGCGTGTGAGTGTGCGTTCGTGCGCACGAACGTGTGTGTGCGTGTGTGTCTGTGTGTGTGCGTGCACGCGCGCGCGCGAGCGCGCGCTAATTTTCAATCTTGCTATTAAAGTTGCAATTTCTATTTTCGGAAATGCTCACACGCACACCATCACCACACCCCACCTCTCTCTCTCTCTCTCTCTCTCTCTCTCTCTCTCTCTCTCTCTCTCTCTCTCTCTGCGATGTAATTTCCTTTGACTTAAAGAAATTTTTAAAAAGCCGTAAAAGTGGTGGCTCGAGTACAATAACGAACGAAGTAAAGAAAAGTGCATGTCAGGTTGATCTGTTGGTGAATTTCATCGCAGAACTTTTAATGCTCTGTTTCATCAGGGTTTGTACTCTGAAATATTAACATACTCAGCTGTTCTTGCATCATGCAAAAACAAGAACTGATATTGTAAATCAGTTGTACACAGTTGACATCGGCAGAAAGCCTCAGGATTGGGCGGAGGGAAAGAACTTCAAATAGTGAATCTCAAGCTGGCGATGCGCTAAATACAGACTTGTCTCATCTCGCTCAAAAATAAATGTGAATAAAACCATTAGCATAGTGTTCAGAAAGGAAAACTATCTTGCCATAAGAGAAAATTGGCTATATAATGGAATAGCTTTTTCTCCATGCTTAAACTTTACTTTCGTCTGTAAAGATCTTGCAAGCAGCGCAGAAATGCTTTATTTCATATTTTTAGCAGATTTATCAATGTCTGGCTTTCACTAAAGGATTATTTGAAGATAAATAGCAATAAATCCAGTATTGCAGTGTTCAGAAGAGGAAGATGTATGCCTCAAAAGAAAGCCAGCTGTACTGTGGATTTTTCTTCTCCAAGTTTAAGATTTACTTTTTGCCTGTTAAGATCTTGAAAGAGAAGCGAAATATGCTTTATTGTACATTTTCAAAAGATTAATGAATCTTTGGTGTTGATTTTGGAGCTATTTAGGTCCGAAATTCAACCTATGTTTTAACAGAAATTGTGCTGAAACAGAGCATTAAAAGTTCTGCGATGAAATTCACCAACAGATCAACCTGACATGCACTTTTCTTTACTTCGTTCGTTATTGTACTCGAGCCACCACTTTTACGGCTTGGGGTTGGTTCTAACGCACTTGAAGAAAGTTTGGTAATATCCACGTAAGGAATTTCTTTGTTTAACAGTGAAAACCTGAAAGATATAATACATGTAGAAAAAAACAAACATATCCAATCTAGTTACTCTTAGTGGAAATGTGAGTTTGTGACCGGTTAGAAAAAAAATCAAACGAAAGAACATAGATTGCTTTTAAGGCATACATTATGCTTGTACCGTTAGATGCAGTAAGAACCAGAAGGGTGTCATGTATGAAGAATTATATATACATTTAATATGTTTCACTTTAGAAGATATGTGAAGTTGTGACTTGTTGGGGATATTCAAATGGAACAAAACTGACTGCGTTTTAAAACATATGCTAGGCCAATAGAGTTCGGTTCAAGGGGTACAAAAAAACGAATCTTCAATATAAGACAAAAAAATGGATGATCATTGATTTGATTTTCTTTTTCTGAAAGTCATGGAGTAGATGATATACATAATAATGTATTCATATGGTTCAGCGGTAACTAATCAATTGCAATTAGCAGATATGAAACTAGCTCAGTCAAGACAGCAAATTTGATATTTGTACAATGTCAAACCCTCGATCTCTTGTGTAAAAGTAAGAAAGAGGGACGGAGATATGTATAGAAAGAGACCGAAGAGAAAGAAGGAAGGGGAACGGAATGAGAGCAGACTTACAGGTTTAGGGCTGTCTCTCTACACGTCTCTACAATAAAAAAGGGGTATAAAACTTAAAATGTGATTATTAGATAAAGCTGCCAACCAAATGTGTAAAAGGCTTCTTTACTAATATTTCCTTTCTGAGGAATTATGGGAACGAGTAGGTCTGATGTCTTGCTACTAATCTTTTCTTTTTAAATAGCTGCTTCGCATGCAGTTCTTAAAGTGAAAGGGTTAAAAAATAAATAAATAAATAAAGTTTTGAAAGCTATTATCATACTAGTTTTAAAGGGCAGAAAAGGAGGTCTAAATCAATGAAGGTACCTTGTCCAGTTTAATCGGACGTGCTGCTTGAACAAATGGTGTGATCTGGGGGGCAGAAATGTAACAAAAATCACACAACAAAAATGTTGCACCCGTTTTTCATTCTGGCATGTCTGTCCATTGTGTGTGTGTGTGTGTGTGTGTGTGTGTGTGTGTGTGTGTGCAGAAACGAGCTTTCCCTTTTCACTCTCACGGCGCCATCAAGACCGAAATAGATCTGGAATAGCTCAGCTAGGCGAGCGCCAGTCTTGGAAGTCCTAGCGATCCTGGTATTGCGGATTCGAATCACAGCCGGGCGTGTAGGTATAGGTGCGGGGGGGGGGGGGGGGGGGAGGGGGACGGGGGACGGGGGGAGAGAGAGTAAAGGGGAGCGGGGGGGGGGGGGGGGGGGGGCTTCGGAGTTACCATTGGTTCTGACTCCATTTTCCGAAAAGTCATTCGAATGAGACTATAAACCGAGGTTCCGTGTGTGAACGCACCCATTAAATCTAGCACGCACAGTAAAATCCCATCACGAACTTTCGGAGGAGAAAGTTGAGCAGTTGGTATGGATGACACGTGGCACATAGCATGTACCATACGTGAAACATCGGACGAAAGAGGGAGGAGACGCGAGTTACTGATATTGACCGAATGACACAGGAAACGACTGATTGTAGCACTAGCAGCAGCTCTTCAATTGTCTCCATTAGATAGACAGTTGCTGTATAAACGAGAGCGTGGACTTCAAATCGCTCAAAGCTTGGTCTCTAACCAAGTGTAGGCGCTATATAAGTACTCTTAACATTGACGACTCTTTTTCGGGAGTGACGTCTGTGACAGAACTACATCTGTTGCCCATTAAGCGGGAAAAAAAAGCGAGAGAGGCTGCTTTTGTCCTCCGAGTTTCTGAATGTCTGTGGACTGTGTATGTCACCATGTCTGCGGCCAGAGAAACGCCACCGAGATTTGTGAGAGTGCTCCCGTGTATAGTCAAAAGGGGCCAGAATAGCTCAGTGGTAGAGCGCCGGACTCGTAATATTGGTGATCCTGGGGTTGCGGGTTCGACTCTCCGCCGGGCCGTTTCGGTACAGAGGGATTTTTCCCTCGGAGTTAACATTGGTTCTGACTCCATTTCCCATACAGTCCTTCGAATGAGACTATAAACCGAGGTTCCGTGTGTGAACGCAAGCATAACATCTTGCACACACGTAAAATCCTATCACCAACTTTCGGAAGAGAAGGCCAGTTTGACCGTTGGTATGGATGACACGTTACACATAGCATGCACCCTGCGTGAGAAATGGAAAGAATGAAGGAAGCAAGGAAATTAAATGAACGATACTGACTGGATGACACGGGAAACGACTGAATGAAACGCCAGCTGGCAGCTCTTCAGTCGGCACTACCCAGGTAGGCAGACCATAGTGTAAATGAGTGTGGATTGTAAAACGCTTAGAGCTTGGTCTGTAGCCGAGGATAGGCGCTATATAAGTATTCATAATAATAATTAGTAATAATGATAATAATAATAATAATAATAATAATAATAGCAGAAATACAAACGAGCGGCCTAGTCTTGAAAAAAGGAAAACCAGAACGGGCAACGGTGTTTACCAAAAGGTAATTGAACTCAATGTAACACAGCAACGGGCCTCAATCCTGAAGGTAACTGAACAGAATGTCACACAGCAACGGGCCTCAATCCTGAAGGTAACTGAACAGAATGTCACACAGCAAAGGGCCTCAATCCTGAAGGTAACTGAACAGAATGTCACACAGCAACGGGCCTCAATCCTGAAGGTAACTGAACAGAATGTCACACAGCAACGGGCCTCAATCCTGAAGCCTTCAAGAGACAAGACAAACAACAACCAAGATGACAAAGACTTTCGATGGACAAGACAAACATGATACAGCCACTGTGTTCGCCTGTGTTGGATAGTAAAGGAAATGGTATACCTTGGGATAATCTAAGCATCATGCAGTCGTGGAATCTTGATTTATATTTCTGACTTGTTTCCCCTGAATTAACTGAGATAATTACATTCATGTATTTCCCTGACGCACAGTTTCAGTTTCATCAAGGAGGCGTCACTGCGAGCGGACTAGTCCATATATGCTACACCACATCCGCTAAGTTTTGAGACCACACTACGCATGATTTGAAGCTGATGGATAAATGAATGAACAACAAAGATGAGACAATTGAAGAAGAGGGTCTCGTGGCTACGACTCAGCAAATGTCTGACCTACGCATTAGCCCAACGCGCTGGTCAGACCTTGAGTGCCTACCTACCATTGTGTGTGGTGTGTGTGTGTGTGTGTGTGTGTGTGTGTGTGTGTGTGTGTGTGTGTGTGTAGTGAATGTACACGTGTGTGTACGATGTGTGGGCATGGTCCCATGTGTGTGCGTGGGCGCGCGCGCGCGCGCGCGCGTGTGTGTGTGTTGTGTGTGTGTGTGTGTGTGTGTGTGTGTGCGTGCGTGCGTGCGTGCATGTATGTGTGTGTGCGCGTTGACGCACTCTTTAGTAAATAAAACTTGGCATTTTGCGTTGGGTCGTATTGTTAAAAGAGTTTTAAAGAACAGAAAAGAAAATGAACACTTAGAAAGACATCTTTAATGGACAAGATGAAAAAGGTATTGTGGAACTCCTGAAGAAAACGCCCATTCAAACTGCATGTGATGCTCAATTGAATCATGTGACACTGGGCAGAGCTGGAGCCAGCACCATACAAGAATGTTTCAGCGCCTGCTCTCCACTCTGACAAGTCTATTGATTACTTGGTCAGAAATGCTGGTTCCCTTGTCGTTCATACGGCCCCCTATGGGTACGTCATTCAATGAGAGAAGTGTCGCCAGTGACAAAGTTGCAACCCTTGCCCAATGACCACAATGCGTTGAATGGAAACATTCTCTGTGTGCATTTTTGTTTTGGTGTGTGTGTGTGTGTGTGTGTGTGTGTGTGTGTGTGTGTGTGTGTGTGTGTATGAATGTGTGTGTGTGTTTGTGTGTGTGTGTGTGCGTGTGCGTGTGTGTGTGTGTGTGTGTGTGTGTGTGTGTGTGTGTGTGAAAACAGCGACAGCTTTGAAACGGTCTTGCATGCTGGACAGGGCTGTCACTAAACTTGGTGTGTGTGTGTGTGTGTGTGTGTGTGTGTGTGTGTGCGTGTGTGTGTGTGTGTGTGTGTGTGTGTGTGTGTGTGTGTGTGTGAAAACAGCGACAGCTTTGAAACGGTCTTGCATGCTGGACAGGGCTGTCACTAAACTTGGTGAGAATGCCACAGTTTCCTCCCACCAATTACAGGACATAACTCTCTTCGGTGCGTGACGACACAAACGATGGCTGAACAGATTTTGAACAGATTTCCTCTCGGATCTTCCAGACAAAATTCGTCTTTTTCAAATCAAAGATGGAGTACATTTTTCAACGGAGAGAAGCTGCATCAGTCTCTCCATTGTTTACACTGCGTCTTTATGTTGTCATTAGTGTCTCCATTGTTTACGCTGTGTCTTTGTTTTGTCATCAGTTTCCTTTGTTTACACTGCGTCTTTATTTTGTCATCAGTCTCTCCATTGTTTACACTGCGTCTTTATTTTGTCATCAGTCTCTCCATTGTTTACACTGCGTCTTTATTTTGTCATCAGTCTCTCCATGTTTTACACTGCGTCTTTATTTTGTCATCAGTCTCTCCATGTTTTACACTGCGTCTTTATTTTGTCATCAGTCTCTCCATTGTTGATACTGCGTCTTTACTTTGTCATCAGTCTCTCCATTGTTTACACTGCGTCTTTACTTTGTCATCAGTCTCTCCATTGTTTACACTGCGTCTTTATTTTGTCATCAGTCTCTCCATTGTTTACACTGCGTCTTTATTTTGTCATCAGTCTCTCCATTGTTGATACTGCGTCTTCACTTTGTCATCAGTCTCTCCATTGTTGATACTGCGTCTTTATTTTGTCATCAGTCTCTCCATTGTTTACACTGGGTCTTTATTTTGTCATTAGTGTCTCCATTGTTTACGCTGTGTCTTTGTTTTGTCATCAGTCTCCTTTGTTTACACTGCGTCTTTATTTTGTCATAGGTCTCTCCATTGTTTACACTGCGTCTTTATGTTGTCATTAGTGTCTCCATTGTTGATACTGCGTCTTTACTTTGTCATCAGCCTCTCCATTGTTGATACTGCGTCTTTATTTTGTCATCAGTCTCTCCATTGTTTACACTGCGTCTTTCTTTTGTCATCAGTCTCTCCATTGTTTACACTGCGTCTTTATTTTGTATATCTGTCTCTTTCACCTACAGATATTATTGTATATATCTGGCTACGCAATTCTGTTGAGCTTCCTTTTTTTTTAATTCAATAAAAACACAAAACACCGTCTTTTTTCAGTGCAAGCTTTCGAGCCACTGCTCTTCTTCAGGCCGCATAACAACAAGTGACGCAATAGAAAAAATGACGTCCATTGTGACATTATCTGTGACGTCATCTCTCTCTCTCTCTCTCTCTATCTCTCTCGTGCACAACTCCATCATCCTCCGTTTCTCTTTTGAGCTTGTATCTCCAGAACCTCTCCCTCTCTCTTCGTTTCTCAATGTCAAGACTTTTCATAAGTTCGATGACTGCGCAGCGGAGGTCGATCAACTGGCGACCGGGGCCATTGAAGTGTTTGGCAACCAAAGTGTCCTTCTTGTGCCTGATGTCGTACCTGTGGGTATAGAAGCACTCCGCCAGGGTATTGCCGGTCTCCCCAACAACTGCACATCATGACACGCTGCACAGTCAATCAAGTACACCAGAACTTCCTTTTTTTCCTATTTCTGTTAAGTTCCTTTTTGCGACTGGGACGAGAAGACCTCGGCATTCATCTCTGGCAGCCGATTAAAAGAATTCATTACCAGCCATGGCATCGATTGATCAAAAAAAAGATTAGGTACCAATTTCGAGTGGAAGCGTCCCGTGCAACAGATCATTTCGAAACGTAATTGTAAGAGCTCTTTCACATCATAATCAAAGCGACAGTGTTTCCTTTTTCTTTTAATCTTAGTGATTTTTTTTTTTTTTTTTTTTTATTGATCTAAAGCATCTGCTGAGATCTTGAGAAATTTGATTTAAGAATGAAATCAGAATACGCTGTTTGGAAAAAAGAAAAGAAAAAGAAAGGAAAAGGACAATTTAAGACGTCTGATTTATTGCGCTATTGTCTGTCACATATTGTCTCATTGACATGGAATTTTAACCAGGGTGTTTTATTTTATCGATTTCTCGTGGTCTCTTGGAAATGTTGACATTATGGCGGTGAATCGGACTCTCTCTCTCTCTCTGCTGCCAAAAAAAAAATCGGATTTAATGTGCCAAAATCACAGCATACCTCTTAAACATGGAATGTTAACTGGGGTGTTTCGTTGTGCTGCCTCTCTGTCTCTGTCTGTCTGTCTGTCTGTCTGTCTCTCTCTCTCTCTCTCTCTCTCTCTCTCTCTCTCTCTCTTTGATTTTCACAACGATTTCCAAATATTGATTCTCTCTCCTGGAAACAAGGAGAGGGGTGATAGGGTATGAGGGGGGAAAGGGGTGGGGGGGGGGGGGGGGGGAGTGTAGGCAGGAAGAAGAAGCGGCGAAATGAGATGTGAACTAAATGTTCGCGACAAAGAACGTAAGCGTAAATGGGATCTACAATAACTATTCCATTTTATGGAACAAGATGAGTGTTGTGGGGAAAACAAAAGTTGGCAAGCTATTCCTTCGTTATGATAAAAGTGACTGTGCGAAGATGCATAAAAGAAAGGTTGGTGAATGGCTGGATCATGGCGATGAAGTGGGCATTAAAGTGTCAGTATGACATTCTTCTCTGGAGGCGTATCGGAGTGTCTCAGTACACACGATTTGATTCTGCAACAATGTAAGCTGCAGAAACCATGCCAGGAGGAAGGTTCCGCGCATCCACTGAAATACACTCGAACAAGTCGGCACACGAGAACAGATTGATAAAGCCGCGAGTTTTCTCCACTTTCACACAACATTACTCAACTAGAAAACCTCAGTCGTATCTTTGTCCTTATGTGTGCGTTTGACAGAGTCTGGTCGGATGTATGATAGGCCACAAAGAAGAATTGTGATATCGATCAAAAGCCATCCAACAATTTGACTCCAAAGCAACCAATGCAGTGCTTAAAGTGGTGCTGTTGGAGAGTGGGTTTATACTTCAGTTGGAGTTCGTCAAGATTGCCTCTAGTTCCCTGCACTTTTGAACACCTTCCAGGATTGCATATCTTTATACATTTTACGAACTTGTCTCCAGAGTCAACATTGGAGGAAAAGCTATCGCTTTCGTTTGAATTCCAGTGAACATCAATGGCTTTGCTGGCAAATAAACAAGGAGTTACCATGATTGTTCCAAGACTGGTTACAATATCCACATAACATGGCATGGAATCCAGTGCTGAGAAAACAAAGTGGATGGCCAGCCACAACACCACCATCAACACAGTCATAACAGCCATGGACTGAAGCTGAAAAGAGTCCAACAGTTCACTTCTCTGAGGTCCATCATCAGCAGTGAGGGTCCAGACCACATATTCTCTCAAGGGCAACAAAAACAGTATCAGCACTGTCCAAACTAAACCCTGTATGAAAGGATAATGACATGTCCACAAAAAGAAAAATCAGGTTTCTGCGAACAATGGTAGATTCCATCTTCCTGTGGGCATGCAAGACATGGTAGAGTTGATCTGGAAATAAGAATCCAAGCCGTACTGGATACAGCTATCATACCACCGGTGAACAACTGTGTTAGATTACTGTGCATCATTTTGAACAGTATGAAGATCTACTGACATCAGTTAAGAACAGAAATCTGTACTGCCATTGTCATGAAACAAGCACCTTGCTGAAACAATCCTCCAGGGAACCTTGAAAGAAGGGAGATGCAGAAGAAGACAAAATGATGGATGAGCAACATTGCACAATGGACAGATGAAGCTTTACAAAAGCCTTATTACTGCTAGGCTGAAGCCCTACTTTAATTCGTAACGTTTGACCTGTCCTTGCATTATTTGAAAAATGATTTATAAGGCTCCGCCGAAAAACGTAGACAAACAAATCATATGACAAAACACGACGTGTTTCGACCTCTTGGGTCTTCTTCAGGTAAACTACACAACACTCATGACAACAAAAATGGACGAGCAATCACTTATTTTAATCCAGTTTCGGTGCAAGATGAAGGTAAGTGATTGCTCGTCCATTTTTGTTGTCTGAGTGTTGTGTATACTGCCTGAAGAAGACCTAAGAGGTCGAAACACGTCGTGTTTTGTCATGTGATTAGTTTGTCTACGTTTTTCGGTGGAGCCTTATAAATCATTCTTCTGTTTAGATTTCCGCCTGCAGTCGCCTCAGTTTGTAACTAGATTTGTCCTTCCATGTTTAGGTGAGAGTGGAGAAACGATCAACCCACTATTAAACTTTCTCTTATGTCCAACACCCCCTCCCCCCCACCCCACACCCCCTCTCCACACACACACACACACACACACACACACACACACACACACACACACACACACACACACCCAAGGTAGTCAAATATACAGCATGAAACCCTTTTACACATGCAAGTCTGACGCAGGGGCAGGGAGCCATCCACTGATGATTTGCCGACAGAACTATTAGTTAACGCCTGTCAGGGGTCGACTTTATCTGCTGGGTGAGAAACTCACGCCACATTCCCCGTCCCCACCCCTATCCCACCTCCACCCCACCCCACCTCCACATCTAGATATCCCGCTAATCTTTTCTCAACATGACTAAAATGGTGATGTTAACGGTTTCATGAACCCTTCACCTGAAAGCTGATCTGTGCAGGACACAGGAAAACAAATCTCAAATAGCAGCTTAAAAACTGCGATTTATAGTGTCATAGCGACCTCACATATTGATCGCGTCTCTTTCATCCAAAAACTGTTAACTTGGGGGTTGCGCTCTCTCTCTCTCTCTCTCTCTCTCTCTCTCTCTCTCTGAAGATGTGTATGCCTCCACAGATACACTCATAAACACTCATTCAAACAAACACACACACACACACACACACACACACACACACACACACACACACACACACACAAGCACGCACGCACGCACACCACACACACACACACACACACACACACACACACACACACACACACACATACACACACACACGCACACACACACAAACACTATTATCATTAGTGTTATTATTATCATTATTATTACTGTTGTTGTTGTTGTTATCATCGTTATCATTTTCATTGAAATCGTGGTCATCGTCATCATTGTTTCTATTATTACATTTACCACTACCGCTACCACTACTGATGCTGCTGCTGCTGCTGCTGCTGCTGCTTCTGCTGCCGCTACAATCACCACTACAACAACTGTACCATATTCTATTGCACAAAAGCACAGGCACATTCACACCCACACATATATTTGCAGCCTCCCTCCCCGCCTTCCTCCCACCCCCCTTCTTGCACACACTCACTCTCTCACTCACTCACGCACGTGCACACCATTCTCATAATTCAGGATACGCACACGCCTGTGAGTGTGTGTTGTGGTGTTGTAGACTGTAGTCCATGCTTTTCACCGTTCCTACTTCTTTCTTTTGTTTGGTTGAGTAATTGTCGCAATCGCTTGAAGTACCTGTCTTAGCTTGAGATCAGTAGAGTCTTCTGAAGAAGGCGAAATGTGCTCGCCGAAAACTTGGGAAAATGAAAAAAAAAAACTTGTAGTTCTTTTTGTGTTTGAGAGAGAGAGAGAGAGAGAGAGAGGAGAGAGAGAGAGAGAGAGGGAGAGAGAGAGAGAGAGAGAGAGAGAGAGAGAGAGAGAAGCACTTTGACACTTTGATATTTTATTGTCATTACCAAAGAGGTCTTTTGACAAGGGGGGAGAGGTAACAGAACAAAAACATTTCCCTCTTCCTTTCCTGCAAACAAATAGTACACTTTCATTCCTAGTGTGTATCAAATCCAAAATTAACAAAAACAAATAAATTCGTAACATTTCGTTATGTCCTCACCTCACGCACAGGAGTAATGCAGTAAGGTTTAAAAAAAAAAAAAAAAAAAAAAACCTTAAGACTGACTCGACCATCCACTCAATCAAATGATGACATTGTATTTTACTGATCTCTTCAACATGAAAAAAAAAAAAAAAAAAAAAAAAACCCTTAAGACTGACTCGACCATCCACTCAATCAAATGGTGACATTATGTCTTACAGATCTCCTCAACATGCGATGAATGATAACACTCATTCAGATATCTCTTATAATGTATTATCTTAAATTTCACTATCCTTCATCCGCCTAATTTTCAATGCTTCCGCGATGAATTTCGCAACTGATTTTATTACAAGTTCATCATCTGATGATAACACGCCAGCGACATTTTGTCTTTTCGCTATATCTAACTGGAAAAATGAACAATTTGTCCGCACTTCATTATAAGCAGTACAGTGGAACAGAAAGTGTTCTTCGTCATCAATAATATGTCTACATGCAGGACAAGGAGATTCTGTGGATGTTTCACATTCAAACCATCTTTTGTTCGCATTAAAACCTAAAGTCCTCAACCTAAATCTTGCGTAATTTATTCTGTGCCATTTATCTGTTATGACATTGAGAAACTTTTCAGAATGAAACACATTCTTAAATGAGAAAAACCAGCGATATTTTTCTTTACTTTCCATATCTGAGTGCCAATTCTGTTTAAAAGAACAAATAAGCCTGTCTTTAAATTCCGCAATGAACTGTTGCTCATTTCCTGCTTCCTGGGTCATCCACACTATTCCAAAACCCTGTTCTGAAAGGACTTTCTTTACTTTATAAGCCCAGTTTTCTTTACCTTTTTCCATTTCTAGAAGCATCATATCATAGGCTTGCCTGCTCAAACGGGACTGGGGTAGCTTCAAGATCTTCAACCAGTACTTAATACATTTCACAAATGTACTTATATACAAAGGGTATCTGCCCAGTTCTCCAGAGAGAGAGAGAGAGAGAGAGAGAGAGAGAGAGAGAGAGAGAGAGAGAGAGAGATTCACACACACATACACATACGCATGCGCATGATAGATAAATACATACATACATACATTCATACATACATACATATACAGATAAATCGAAAAAGAGACGGATACATCATCAAAAAAGTAATAATTTAAAACAACCGTCTTTTAGTCTTAAATCATACTTTAAAAATGATACCCCATACCAGTACTGTTGTCTTCATCCTCTTGCGTGATAACGCAAAAAAAGATACACAAAACTAGGGGCAGATGTCTGAAACTGCGCGCGGTCTTTGGTAGTCTGCTCTCATGGTGACCTTTGCTTCATTGCGACCCCTTGAAACTTACTCCTGAGGTCAGTTCGTCAATGTCCAGCGACTACACATTCCTGAGACTCTCGTTGGGGTCTGTTTCAGTGTCTCTTTCACACCCAAAGTCTGACCAGCGCATGGGGATAATGCGTAGGTCAGACATCTGCCAAGTCGTAGCCGCGAGACCCTTTTCTTATATTCTCTCTTCTTACTTTATTGATTCATTTATCCATCAGCTTTACATCATGGGCAGTGAGGTCTGAAACCCAGCGGATGTGGTGTAGCGCATATGGACTAGTCCGCACGCGGTGACATCCCCTTGATGAAACTGAAACTGAAAATCTTATATCCACATATGTGCACAGTTCTGTTAGCCATTATTTTGGACTCATTTCTGGAACTACTGTAGTGACCCTTTGTTTCAATGTCCTCTTTACATCCATACCTGAGGCCAGTCCATGTCAACGTCTTCAGTGTGGACACATTCCTGGGACTGTTGTGGTGACCTCTGTGTCCATGTCTCCTTCCTGTTCATGCCTTAGGTCAGTTCATCTGGACATTCATCGTTGACCCATTCCTCCGACTACTGTAATTACCCCTGTTTCAGTTTCCCCTTTATGTCCATACCTGGGTTCAGTTGACGTAAACATTCATTATGGAGACATTCCTGGAACTATTGTAGTTACCCCTGTTTCACTTTCCCCTTCATTTCCATACCTGAGGGTCAGCTGATGTAAACGTTTAGTGTGGAGACATTCATGACTGTAGTTACCCCTGTTTCAATTTCTTCCTTTTATCCATACCTGATGTCACTTCATCTCAAAGCCTTCAGTGTGGGCGCATTCCTTGGACTATCGCAACGACTCCTGTGCCAATGTCCCGTTCACATCCTGTGCATAGTTCGTGTCAAGTTCAGTGTAGACATATTTAAGAGACTATTGTAATGACATGTTTTTAATGTCTCGATTCCAGGGACTATTGTAATTGCTCCGGTTTTCATGGCTCCTTTATATCTATACTTGGGGTCAGCTCACAGGAACATTCAGTGAAGACACGTTCCTATGGTTATTGTAGTGATCCCTGATTCAGTGTTCCTTTCATGTCATTCCTGTTGGCAGTCCAGGTTTACGTTTTAGTAAAAGATATTCATCTGGGCACTGTGGTTACAGGGCCATGGTGACCGTCTCCCCTCCATAGGAGGAGGTGCTATCAGTATGGCTCTATAGGAGGAGGTGCTATCAGTATGGCTCTATAGGAGGAGGTGCTATCAGTATGGCTCTACAGAAGGTGATATCAGTATGGCTCTGTAGGAGGAGGTGCTATCAGTTGGGCTCTATATAGGAGGAGGTGCTATTAGTATGGGTCTATAGGAGAAGGTGCTATCAGTATGGCTCTATAGGAGGAGGTGCTATCAGTATGGCTCTATAGGAGGAGGTGCTATCAGTATGGCTCTGTAGGAGGAGGTGCTATCAGTACGGCTCTGTAGGAGGAGGTGCTATCAGTATGGCTCTGTAGGAGGAGGTGCTATCAGTATGGGTCTATAGGAGGAGGTGCTATCAGTATGGCTCTATAGGAGGAGGTGCTATCAGTATGGCTCTATAGGAGGAGGTGCTATCACTATGGCTCTATAGGAGGAGGTGCTATCAGTATGGCTCTATAGGAGGAGGTGCTATCACTATGGCTCTGTGACTCACTACATCCGTCGATGGTAGTGGACTCAGCATGTAATGTGTATGTTAAATCATAAGACACTGCTGAGAACTATTGAACTGACACAAGAAAGCGCAGGATCTTCTCTGGAAGGGAGCCAGGTGATGACATAACATCAACGATATGACATAACATCAACGATATGACATAACATCAACGATTATCATGCTGCATTGGGTTTCAGTTTCAGTTTGTTTCATCAAGAATACGTCTGCTGCGGCACTGTTTGGGTCCTGGTCCCTAGTGAACCGGACGAAATCAAAATAACAGTTACTGGCCCTGATAACAGACGTCACTGCGTGTGTGGGACCAGTCCATATCCGCTGCATCCCATCTGCTGAGTCATCAGGCGGCATGGCAATGCCCAGAGTTTGGTGCCAACTCCATCAGTGAGGAGGGACTTAGCAACAAGAAACTTATTTACAGACAACACTTAGCAGATGGTTGACCTTGACATGTTGCACTGATAGAGCTGAGATCACGGAGAGACAGACTGGGTGTGGCTATGAACACGGGAGTCGGAATGAGAAGAATGGGAGATAAACCTTTGCGGAGACACACACAAAAAAAAACAGGGCAGAAAAAAAGATAAGCAAATAAATAAGAAATGGTGAAAAGCGAGCAGACTCCAGCTACGAAGAAAAATGATCGTATTTTCCTTTCCAAATGAGATCTCACCACAATTGTCCATTCTCTGAGCAACTGGCATCGCCGCCATTGCTTTGGGAACGTCCAGAAATTATTCATAGCACATTTATCCTGGATTTATTCTGGGTTTCTGTTTCTTCCAGCCGGAGTTAGAGGCAAACTGGTCCTTCATTCTACTCCTATACATTTCAATCAAGGTGTCTTTGTAACATATCTTAAATTTCTTTGTCAGTAATTTTTTTCGAGATGCAGTGTCATCTCCATCAGCAAACAGAGCAATTTGATTTCGTACAGATTTGGATATTCTATGCAAATAGAGGGTAAATGAGACTTCAAAGAAAATGAAATTTAAAAAAAAAAAGAGTTTTGCACTGTAAATTGTCTGGTCTTCCATTCTGTCGATTTCTCTTGGCCTCTTGGACATCTTGGCATCATGGCCCCCCCCCCCCTCCCCCCCTCTCTCTCTCTCTCTCTGTCTTTCTCTCCATCACATACACACAAACAAACAAACACATACACACACATACACACACATGCGCGCGCACGCACGCACACACACACACACACACACACACACACACACACACACACACACAGAAAGAGACAGACAGAGAGACAGATTGTCTGACAGACAGACTGACAGATAGACAGAGAGACATATAGACAGACAAACAGACAGACTAACAGATACACAGAAAAGTAGATTATTAAGGGCATTAAACCACATTCAACACAGAGCATGGAGCACGGCAAATCAATCGGCTAAGATTAAAAGATCCCTCAGCCTAATACCCGTCAGGTCAGTGACTTTTATAACACTCATTAGCATGGCATTGTGGAAGGCGGGGCCCACTTCGCTAGCGCTCCATCCACCACCCTACCCTAACCTTCCCTGAATTTGTAAACCATTCATTCTGAAAGACACAGAGAATCTACAAGCTGTAGAAAATCCGACCCCAAAGGCCTAGTTTGAACGGACAAAAGGCAGACCCAGTTGCAAAGTGAGGCGACTGCAGGCGGAAATCTAAACAAATTTTACATATTAGAGTTAGATCACCGCCAAAAAAAAAAATGTGGACAGACGAATCACAAGACAAAACACAACGCGTTTCGACCTGTTAGGTCTTTTTTCAGGCAAGGTACAAAACAATCAGGACCACGAAAATCAACGAGCAATCACGCTTGCTGGTTCATTTTCGTTGTCCTGAATGTTTTGTAACTTACCTGAAGAAGACCTAACAGGTCGAAACGCGTCGTGTTTTGTCTTTTGATTTATTTGTCCCTGTTGTTAGGCGGACGCACTAAGAATCATTGTTAAAATTTGTCCTTTTTTCCCCTAACGCTTTTACAGCCATCCGACCGGGGTCTTCCGGATCAGCTGGCCACACACCAAGAATTAAATCATATGACTCAGTTCACAATAGTTCAACCACCACTCTGAGCTGCGATGGTATCACGCCGTAGTTCGGACCATCTAATGCCGTGTTTGTTGTTAGTGAGAAAGTGACCGAGCTGTGGGTATAATGAGGAGGGAAGGGGTGTGTGGGGAACGGAAAACCGTGACTTTTTTTTTTCTTTTTAAATAATCCCAATATTTTTTCCCTTAAGGCCAGATTCACTCTGGAAGTATTCTCTGGAATAATGTGCGGGAAGGGAGGGCAGGGGGGCGGGGGAGGGGGATACAGCACGCCAGTTGCGCTGCCCGCAATCAATGTATCATTTTCTTTCTTTGTTTTTTTTTTTCTGGTCTCCTTTCCTGTTGTGCGCTACCTCAGCGTACCAGTTTTTAGAAGGCTTTCTCTGTCTTAACGGTTGACAACAGCCGACATGACATCTGTCTTAGATTTAGCGAAGATATTTGACAGTAAAGGAGTTATGGAAGGAAAAAATGTACAAACACACACACACACAACACACACCACACACACACACACACACACACACACACGCACACACACACACACACACACACACACACACGCACACACACACACACACACACACACACACACACACACACACACGCTCACACCAACACACACACACACACCACACACACACACACACACACACACACACACACACACTGATATTCAGGGCTATTTCCCCTTGCGTGCAAGGGTTATTAGAAACTGAACTCCTATAGATTTCAACCTTAAGCCTCTCTGACACCGACTGTCCCTGTTTGTCAATCCACCATAGACATTTCCCCGTCATTTTGCTTAAAGGATGCATAAACCAGCATGCCGACCTACAAACAAATAACCCCCAAAACATGGCTTCTTCGAACATAAGGGCGCCACTGTCCCGCCAAAGAGATAACTGTTAAACTTTGGGTTTCTACTTCGGCTGCAACATTTGTCTGTCGAGTGTGTGGAATCCGTCCATTTTACATTGCAAACACAGCAAAATGTTTCCAGTTTGATCGCACAAATTCTCCTCCCTTAACCCCTTTTCTTCTTTTCACCTCCCACCTCCCCCTCCCCCATCTCCCATCCCAAAAAAATAACTCTTGTTCACAGAAGAAGGAAGTTACGTCATTTTGTGTAAGAAAATAAAACCTCGAGGAAACAGCCAATAGGATTTACATTTTATGTCGTAAGATGAACTGAGTGAAGACGTGGATTGGATGGGAGGGGGAGCGGGGAAGATGGGAGGGGGCGCATGCTGATCGGGCTAAGGGGATGGGAGGGGGAAGTGAAACGACTTTGACACGTTTCTAAAGATTCGTTTTCTTTTAACAGACAAACTGCTTTGCCGTTACAAACTCGCGTACGGATAGCTCATTTTTCTCCGACACATGACAACACGAAATAGATTGAGACTGAGATAATCAACTATCAGCATAGTGAATTATAATATGATTGGGTAGGTGGGTGGGTGGGAAAGTGGGTGAGTGGATGTAGAGGTGGGTGGGTGGGTGTGCATGCACGCTCGTACACACACACACACACACACACACACACACACACACACACATGCACGTGTGCCACTCACTATGAAAAATGCAGGCGGTGTGTGTGTGTGTGTGTGTGTGTGTGTGTGTGTGTGTGTGTGTGTGTGTGTACATACATAAAACATGGTTGGATACATATTATACATTTATTTATTTATAATCTCTCTCTCTCTCTCTCTCTCTCTCTCTCTCTCTCTGTATGTGTGTCTATATATATATATATATATATATATATATATATATATATATACATATATGCACTATCATACAAAATATGTGATGCTTTAGATATTGTATTCACACTATAATGGACTCTTCCTTACACTTCACCTCTTTTATCCGTGTACGAAGACTGAATTTAACATTTGTTTCCATTTTACTGTCATAACCAGTCACATCCTCATTCCGCCACAGAATGACACAGCAGCAGACGACAGAGAAGAAACAGACACACACTAAAAGACGCCACTGGATGAAGGTGAAAAAAGGAAGAACGAAAAGCCGAGAAAGATGACCTCTAACGAAGCTTCACTCCTGCCGTTAACCATGTTCCGTGAATCCAAGGCGGCAAGGCTGTTCTCATCTGTCTGTGACGTCAGCGACGATTCCAGACATTATCAGCCTCTTCTTATCCTCTAACGAACAGGCGAAGGCCAGGAGAAGGAGGTGAACATTAGCAGCAACGAAAGAGGGTCCATTAGGGATCCATTCAGGGTTGTGGAACACTCTGGACTCACGGAAAACGAGCCAAGAATATTGTCATTTTTGGTTTGACCAAAGAGATCGCTTTTAATTGGATTGAATCCTTAGAATCTCGTCATGAACCTCTCCATTTGTAGAATGATGTCTGAAGCAAAAAAAAAGAAAAAAAAGAAAGAAGAAGAAGAAAACCGAGTTCCAGTTTCTCCATTTGATGCTAATTGTCTGAAGCTTATTTTACTTGACTAAAGAACCTTGATACTCACTGTGCATAACCTTTTATCTGTCAGTTTTTCTGTGCCCCCCACCCCACTCCTCTGTGTGTGTGTGTGTGTGTGTGTGTGTGTGTGTGTTGTGTTGTGTGTGTGTGTGTGTGTGTGTGCTCTCTCTCTCTCTCTCTCTGGCTTATTGACAACATTGGTTATAAACCACACTAGCCACAAATAACCGTACGTATTGTTTGCTATACGCTGTGTTTGTCTATGTTGATCCACAAACACAGAAACAGAAGACAGTCGTCTCTGATTCATCTGAATGGTCACTGGCATTTTTTTAGCGGACGTAAAAAAGTGTAATGTTGTTTGAATGAAAATCATAAGTTACAAGTAACACACTCACTCTCTCTCTCTCTCTCTCTCTCTCTCCCTCACACACACAACACACACACACACACACACACACACACACACACACACACCACACACAAGAGAGAGAGAGAGAGAGAGAGAGAGAGAAAACACTAAACACTGAACATGTTTAATGTCATTAGCTATACAGCCTTGGTGAAATGGGGGGGGGGGGGGGGGGGTTGCAAAGCAAAAAGCAAATAAATAACGTAAACAAACAATCCAAAGCAAACATTGATCAGAATAAGTCTATTATTCCAAGCGCAGTAAGCCTGAGTACCGACCATCCAGTATGATACTCTTTCAAACAATTCGCAGTGCGTCAGCTACCAAAACCAAAACGTCTTACCGCCTGAGAGAGAGAGAGGGGAGAGAGAGAGAGAGAGAGAGAGAGAGAGAGAGAGAATGCTGAAAAGAGAGAATCATAACGTTAAGGCGGGGTGGGCAGGAAGCGGAAATAAAATGAAAAAAAAAAAAGAAACACAAAACGACAGACTTGCATCAATGCAGGCAGGAAAGAGTAAAGTCAAAAACAATGAACAAACTACACACGAAGACGACAGGGGAGATAAGAACCCTCCCCCCCCCCCCCCACGTCTCATTACCCTGACGCCTAAAGCATCTGTCACAATTATCTGGTCGTTATCCTCCCTGTCTCCTACCTCCACCCACACCCAGTCATTGCGTTCAATGGCTTCACGGCGTTGTCTTTTAGTGGGTCCTCCCTGTCTCCTACCTCCACCCACACCCAGTCATTGCGTTCAATGGCTTCACGGCGTTGTCTTTTAGTGGGTCCTCCCTGTCTCCTACCCCCACCCACACCCAGTCATTGAGTTCAATGGCTTCATGGCGTTGTCTTTTAGTGGGTCCTCCCTGTCTCCTACCCCCACCCACACCCAGTCATTGCGTTCAATGGCTTCATGGCGTTGTCTTTTAGTGGGTCCTCCCTGTCTCCTACCCCCACCCACACCCAGTCATTGAGTTCAATGGCTTCATGGCGTTGTCTTTTAGTGGGTCCTCCCTGTCTCCTACCCCCACCCACGCCCAGTCATTGAGTTCAATGGCTTCATGGCGTTGTCTTTTAGTGGGTCCTCCCTGTCTCCTACCCCACCCACCCCAGTCATTGCGTTCAATGGCTTCATGGCGTTGTCTTTTAGTGGGTCCTCCCTGTCTCCTACCCCCACCCACACCCAGTCATTGCGTTCAATGGCTTCATGGCGTTGTCTTTTAGTGGGTCCTCCCTGTCTCCTACCCCCACCCACACCAGTCATGAGTTCAATGGCTTCATGGCGTTGTCTTTTAGTGGGTCCTCCCTGTCTCCTACCCCACCCACACCCAGTCATTGGTTCAATGGCTTCATGGCGTTGTCTTTTAGTGGGTCCTCCCTGTCTCCTACCCCCACCCACACCCAGTCATTGAGTTCAATGGCTTCATGGCGTTGTCTTTTAGTGGGTCCTCCCTGTCTCCTACCCCCACCCACACCCAGTCATTGAGTTCAATGGCTTCATGGCGTTGTCTTTTAGTGGGTCCTCCCTGTCTCCTACCCCCACCCACACCCAGTCATTGAGTTCAATGGCTTCATGGCGTTGTCTTTTAGTGAGAGCTGGCACCTCTCCGTAGCCAGAAGAGAGCTGATTGATAATCTCCTCAATGTTTCTGAGGGCGGGTCAGGGATAAGAGAGCTGATTGATAATCTCCTTCATGTTTCTGAGGCGGGTCGGGGATGGGGGGGGGGGGGGGGGGGGAAGGGGGGGGGGGGGGAAGGAGGTGGAGCTGTGGGGGTGACGGGGTGCAGGCATAGAAGAAAGATGGGAACGTGAAGAGAGTACAAAGAAAGCAGCAACCTCCAGGGACAATGCCAGATTCGGTGTTAACCTCCAGGGACAATGCCAGATTCGGTGTCAACCCGATAGTTGTCGCTTTTCGGGAAAATGTCAGTGCACCATTGTGTTTTGGTCCTTTCCTTGTTTTTTTGTTTTGTTTTGCTTGTACTTTTCCTTTTTTTAATTTTATTTTTGCTTGATTTTCTTTTTGTTGTTATTGTTGTCCTTTTGTCTGGTTTTTGTTTTGTGTATTTCTAGGAGGCGTGGGGTTCTTTTTCTTTATGTCTGTTTATCTATTTTCATTTCTGATTTAACTCATGGTTTACAGTGTTTACATGTTTGTCCAGTCCAGGTTTTGCCTTTGTCCCTTTTATGTAGATGTGTCATCAAAGACAAAGAAAGTAGCATTGAAGGTATTTTACGGCAGAGGTTTAAAGCACGAGCGATTGTTAAGACTGGGTATGGTACGTTTCCGTTTTGTATGTGGGATGACTGGGTTTGTTTGCGTTTTCTTCTACTTCTTCTTAATTTGAAGTGTGGAGCGAGGCTACTCATCTATTCTCATTCACCCAGGCTTCGTGTCCTTAAAATGTATTGTCTGATCAAAACCGATATTTTTCTTTTGATGTATTAACACTGAAACGAACAAATTATTAAAAATTAAATCTCGACAGAACATGTTTGATGACCCACGCCTTACGTAAATTGCAAACGACGACGTCTGTGATAAAAATTAAGAAAAAGATCAAACCACTTTCCATAACTTTCCATGCAACAATGCTGTACGTTCTCACCTGTGTTTATTGACCACAGTGCTGCCATCTCTAAAGTTATGATAACGTCGTATTGTCCCATTGGTTCTGCTACTTACACACGTTGTCATCAAGTCACAATAATCCGTTGGTTCTACTTTTAATGCAGACTTTCATTGAAACCAAGTTGAAAGCATAGACTGCATGATAATTTTCGTCAGTGTGGCTTGAATCACTGACAATTCTTTTCAAAATGTGTTTCAGTTTCCGCCTTCATTCACCTCCCTTTGACACTAACTTTGATTCAAACTGACTGCTACACTTCCTTGTCTTGCATTTCGCTTCACGCCATCGATTTTAAGCGTGCACTTGTGAGCTCGTTCTTCGTTTCATTGTTCTGAATGTTCTTTGTTTTACCCGAAGAAGACCTAACAGGTCGAAACGCGTTGTGTTTTGTCTCATATTCTGTTTTTTTCGCATATTGTCTTGTGGAATCACCAAAACATTCTTTAAAAGAAAATGGACTTCATGGGGAAAAAAGGTGTTAACTAATAGCATCATTCAGAACCGTTTGCCAGAAAAGAGTAAACTAACCGTTGTTAATGATAGTATTGCTATATACAGAACGCCACGCTCTCACAAAAAAGACACCAAGGGAAACAAAGAAAGAACAGACCGAAAGAAAGACGAGAATATAACCAAAAACATACAAAGACCCACGAGAGATCGCATGCCATTATGCTACCACCTCACCGACCATGTTTTACGAGTTGGTCGTGTCCATCTTTTTCAGACGTCACTAGTGCTTCAAGACATTCTCCCCCCCCCCCCCCTTCCTTTTTCACGAAAGGAAATGTGAGGATCAGAAATGAAAAGGTGGAAATTAGCAGCAACCACACGCCAAAGAGAGAAGGTCAATCAGGAGTCGATTCAGCGACGTGATACACTGCGGACTTATGGACAGAGATCAAGGATGTCTTTTTTTCTCTCATCAATGAGGCTTATTTTTTTTTAAATCTCAAGGAACCCTCTAAATCTTCTCGTGAAAGCCTTCATTTGTAGAATAATGTGTAATCGATGCTAGAAATTGAAACCCAGTCTCCACTTTTATTCTCAGCAGTCTAGGGCCGTTTCATTCTATTAAAGTAAAGCACATTGACATTCATTTTGCCCAACTGATTATCTGTCCGTCTGTTTGTCTGTGCACCTCCTCTGTCTCTCTCTGTCTGTCTGTCTCTGTCTGTCTCTGTCTCTCTGCCTCTGTGTGTGTGTGTGTGTGTGTGTGTGTGTGTGTGTGTGTGTGTGTGTGTGGTCTCTCTCTCTCTCCCCCCCCCCCCCAACCCTTTCCACAGCACACCGAGGTTTCCAGTCTTATTCCAAGCACCGGCAGTCCACAGGAGCTATGAATATCAAGTCCCCATCAGGCCACCCATCAATGGAGACACTGTACTGCCGCAGATCACTTTGTTCATGTTGAGCGTTGCCTGTTGTAATCCATCAAATGCGTTACACCACCAGTTAAGCCCCCTGCTGACGACAATCATGGCTTCGACGTAGACTCAGTGTGAATGAGCGTGAGAGCCAATCTCTCCAGAAAAATGTTTATAGTAAACCCACTCAATGATGCTACGTTGTACTCTCTTTAATCCACACTTTCATGATTTTGTTCTTGTTGATAGTCATCAACGGCTATGGATTTCTTTGCTGCTGTTATGAAACTGTATTTTGTCGATCTTTAGTGTTCATTTAACAATTCGAGAGTTCAAAATCTCCGAGGGGAAGGGGGACGGGGGTGGAGGGAGGGGGGAGAGATACTGATTCGAAGAACACACGCTGGTTGTTGTTGACTTTTTGCAGATTGTGCTGCCAGTGTGACCCATCCCACTTCGATATTCACAGATTTTTTTTTCACGACCTGCACGCAATATAGGAAAACGGTATCAAGGACATTCCAACGTCAAACTTTTCCTAATACCTACTGACTGAGCTATCTATTCATCATAAACATCTTTTCCCCGTCGGTTTGCTGAAAGAATACATAAGCTGGCAGGTCGCCATACAAATCACACCAAAATAAGGCATGTTAAATTCTAATTAACGTCACTAAATTGCCTACGTTTCTGTGAAACTCAAGTTTCTATTTGGACTGCAATATTTGTCAGTCAGGGGTGGCGATCTGTTCGTATCAAGGAGTAAACACGACAAAATATGAGCGTTTCTAGCCTGATGTCATTCCGCCAGTTCCTTGCCCCTCTCGTCCCCACTATCCTCCCATCACCTCCCCACACACCCTCACCTCCATCCCCAGAAAAGAACTCCGCTCACTAGAGAATTATGTTGCGTCATTTTCCAGACGAAGACAGCACTTGCATCACCAGCCCACCCCATCCTCGTCTTCCGAGAATAAAGCTGGTGGGATTCACATTTTCTGTCACAAGATGGAATGAGGAGAAATAGGGTCGGATGGGGGGTGGGGGGGGGGGGTGGTAGGGTTAAACAGGGATGAGGCGTGTGGAGCAAAGGAGGGGATGAGTGAAATTAGTGTGCATGATGTTCGTATCATTGTGATGACTAACAGATGATACTTTGCTGACTAATGATTTCACACTTTCGCGCAGGAGGCACATATTTTCTCTGATACTCTGAATTAAGAAACAAACTGTAATTGAGATGACTGACCAGTGGGATAGTAAATTATAATGTGTGTGTGTGGTGTGTGTGTGTGTGTGTGTGTGTGTGTGTGTGTGTGTGTGCACGCGCGTTTGTGTGTCTGTGTGTGCGAGCCTGCGTGCGTGCTTGTGTGTGTTGGTGTGTGTGGTGTCGTGTTGTGTGTGGGCGTGTGTGTGTGTGTGTGTGCACGTGCGTTTGTGTCTGTGTGTGCGAGCGTGCGTGTGTGTTTGTGCGTGTGTGGTTGTGCCTTGCGTGTCGTTTGTGTGTATAGAGCGTCGCATGGTGTGTTGTGTGTGTGTAGTTTGATGTGTGTGTGTGTGTGTAGAACTTTGTGTGTACGCTTTGTGTGCGTATGCGTACATACGTGCGTGTGGGTGCGTGCGTGTGTGTGTGTGTGTGTGTGTGTGTGTGTGTGTGTGTGAGATATACTCTTTTGTTTTTTATCCTTTTTGGGAATTTTAATTTCCGTCATCATTTTTTTATTTATCTTGGTGTTTTTGTGGGGGGGGTGGTCTCTCTCTCTTCTCTCTCTCTCTCTCCCTCTCTCTGTCCTTAAACAGTTCTTTCAGCTTTGAAATGAATGACAACATGACTATTACCCCTATCAGCCAGTGCGTAGTTGTTGTTTGACGTAAGTTGTGTTTTATGTTAATTCTGCAGCAGCTGAGGCAGCAGAACTTTACAGACTGATTTCAATGAGTACTAGCACTGTTCACACCAGCACCAAACAAAATATCAAGTTCTTTTCGAGGGGAAGAAACTTTAGGAGAGCGTAGGAAGAGGAGAGAAATAAAAAGGAAGAACTACACACAGGAAAAAAAAAGAGAGATTGAAAAATGCAATGAAGAAAGAGAAGGGAAAAAAAAAACAAGGAAACAAACAGAACAGAAAGAAAGAAAGAAAAAAAAGCAATAAAAGGGAGAAGTAAAGGCGGCGGGAAGGAATTAAAAAATAAATAAATAAAAAAAACCGAAGACAGAAAGGGAGATAATAAGCCACACCCACTGTCTCATTCCATGATGGCTCAAGGTCTCCGTCCACAACATCTGTCACAGTTATCTGGTCGTTATCTCCCTTCTTCCCACCTCCATCCCCTCCCCGGTCATTGAGGTCAATGTCTTCATGGCTACCGGCTCTCACGCAAAGCTTAGCAACCTGGTTCTCTGGCTGGAAAGAGACCTGACTGACCTGTTCTCTGGCTGGGAAAGAGACCTGACTGACCTGTTCTCTGGCTGGAAAGAGACCTGACTGACACTGTTCTCTGGCTGGAAAGAGACCTGACTGACCTGTTCTCTGGCTGGAAAGAGACCTGACTGACAATCTCCAAGAAATAATTGGAGGGAAGGAAAGAGACGTTAGGTGGGAGGGGGATAGAAAAAGGTTTCGTTGGGGGGGGCAGGAGCAGGATAGCGAAAAGCGGCCACTCCAATGAAAGCAACGATCAGCCAGTGCTTCATTCGGCATCATTCAGACACTTTGTTCCTCGGAAAAATGTCAGGGCTTTATTATTTTTCCGTATTTATTTTGTTATTGTCGTCGTCGTCGTCATCGTTCCCATCTGTCTTTGGCGTCCATGACGCTTCCAGACTCTCTAAGCCCATTTTCTAAAAGAAAAAAAGAAAGAAAGAAAGAACGAGGAGAGAAAATTGGATGTTAGCAACAGTCACACTCCAAAGGGACAGGAGTCAGTTATGGATCGATTCAGTGTCGTGACACATTGCAGGCTAGGGAAAGGGATCCAGGACTATCTTCTTTTCAACCAGGGAAACTGTTTGATCTTAAGGAGTCCTTTAAAATCTCCTCGTGAGTTGTCTTCGTTTGTAGAATGATGTATAAGAGGTCGCCCAAAAAGGATTGCAGCCTCTAATTTATTCCGGATGTCTTGACGAAGACCTTTCAACACTTTCCAAGACCTTTAATTTTCTCTCTCTCTCTCTCTCTCTCTCTTCTGTCTGTCTCTCTCTCTCTCTCTCTCTCTCTCTCTCGTCTTCTCTCTCTCTCTCTCTTGTTGATTTCATCCGTGTGTTCTTCCAAACACACCTTTATTGAAACATTTCTAAAGGAAAACACAGAAAACAAACGTTTAAGCATCATTCTAATCTCTTTCTTTAATCCATGCCTCCTCTGTTACTGGCTATGCTTCTCTTTGAAAATGGCTTTTTAAGATTCTGGGAGATAGCAGTGTCAGCCCTGCCTCTCCGCGAAAATCTTTGATCCTAACGTTTTCTTTTTCAAACGGAGAAGTCATTTGTTCACACTGTTTCCCAAATCTTCAACGAAATCACTTCACTCTTACTATCAAAGCCATTCATAACTGCAGTGTAGTCATCTTAATGGTGGAACAAAAAACAGTGACACGGTTAAAAATCTCACTAACCGTGAAACTCAAAAGTTCTGCCTCAGGAACGATGACGACTAGGAAAACGAGAAGACTTTGTTTTTATGGACCGACCTTCAACATACAGGACGAGTTTTAGAAAGAGCATGAAAACGTTATGGCTCGAGAGTCCATACACAGCATCCACCCACTCCCATCCCCCCACCCACCCTTACGAACATTGAAATTATCAGTCAGTTTTCTTTGGGGATGCAGAAAAATGACGGCTTTCAATAAAAGACAATGCCATGAAGCTCCATGATCGGGCGGGAAATCTGGGTGGGAGAACGGGGACAAAGAGAAGATAATTCTGACTGATGCTCTGGATGGATGGACCTGTAGGCATCTGTGTAATGAGACGGTAGCTGCTGGTAGTTATCTCCCTTTCTTTCATCGTATGTCATCTTGTTCTTCGATTTTGACTTTATTCCTTTCTCCTTGCCTCTACTTCTGTTAAGAGTTGTTGTTGTTTTTTTTTTATTCTCGTATGTGTCAAGCTGCCTCCGCGTTTCTTTCTTTCTTGTATGTGTGTCGTCATGCCTTTTTATACCTTCTCTCTCTCTCTCTCTCTCTCCTCTCTCTCTCTCTCTTTCATTCAGATTAACCATTAAGTCATTGTCACTCTCTCTTTCTTTTTCTTTCCAGTTTCATCTTCCATTCCCATCCTGACATTCCCTAACACTCATTCTATCCACCTCTTACACAGCGACACACAGTCTCGTCCTGTCTCAGTCCCAGCACCAGTGGTCCCCACGAAGCAACAGTATCAAGTCCTCATGAGGCAGTCCACCAAAGGAGGCGCTATAATGCTGCCGAGTCACGTTGCTAACGTTGAGTGGTGCCTGTTACAATCCAACAAAAGCAGGACACCACCAGCCAGGCCTTCTGATGACAACAACAATTTCTTAGATGTAGAGCTAGTGTGGGTGACTGTGAGACAGCCTCCCTCTCCAGAGAAAAAAAAATATAATGAACCCACCTAACGATGGTACGTCGTACACCGTTTAAGGCACACCTGTAACTTTGTTCTTTTAGACAATCATCAATGGCTAATGTTTCCCTTGTAATCCTGTTTCTTGAATTGTATTCTATTCATCTCTAGTGTTAATCCAATATCACCAGAGTTTAACATCTCCAGCGGGGGATAAGATATTGGATCAAAGAACGCATACGGATTATTGTCGACTTCTGCGGATCATGCTTCCAGTATGACACATCACACACTGGTATTCACAAACGTTTTCTCAGGGTCTGCACGCGATATGGAGAAATGGAATTAAGGAGATTCCAACGTCAGAAGCTAGCATGTCACCCTACAAATCATCCCCCAAACCACGGCGTGTAACATAACGCACGTCAGTATCCTGCCTATGGAAGAGCTGTGAACTATCATGGCCTCAACATTTGTGAGTCGGGCTGTGTGCGATGTGTCAAAATTACCGAGCAATACCAACAAAATACGAGCATTTCCAGCTTTATTGCATTCCCCCCCCCCCCCCCCCCCCCCCCCCCCCTAGAAAAGGACCTCGTTCACTTGTGAATGAAGTTACGTCATTCTCCGGACGAAGACAACCACACCCCTCAGCCCACCCCATCCTCACTCTCAGAGAATGAAGCGAGTAGAATTCACATTTTCGGTCAAAAGATGGAAGGCTTGTCAGTACCGTTATTATGATCGTTGTTGTTTGTATTGTCGTTCCCCCTCCTAGCTGGTTTCACCACCATCCCTCCACTTCTCCCTCTTTGCTTTCCACCCTTCTAACTCTCACCTCTCCTTCCATCCCCTCCCTTTTATCCATACCTTGATCCTAAGTCATCTTCTGAACATTCAACCACGCAGTCACTACACACACACATACGTGCATGCACACACACGCGCATATAAACGTGCGTGTGCACGTGCGCCCGCTCCTACGCACACACATATGCACATGAGTGCATGTGCACGTGTGTGTGTCATTCATTTAACGTGTGCATGTGCACGTCCACATCCATACGTGTGCGCACATACACATGAACGCACAAATACACACACACACACACACGTGTACACGCCTACATACAAAGACACACATATATACACACAATTATGTACTCATACATATGCAGATGCGTGTGTATGCTCACACAAACTCACAAATTACACACACACATACACACACACACACACACGAGCGTGCATACATACACAAGCGCGCGCACACACACACACACACACACATGCGCACACACATGGGCCCGTGCCCACACATCCATACACACACGTGTACATTCGCTACACACACATTAAACAGAAAAAAACACCAATGTTAGGTAGGCACTCAAGGTCTGACCAGCGCATTGGGCTAATGCGTGGGTCAGACATCTGCTAAGTCGTAGCCACGAGACACTCTTCTTCAATTCTCCCATCTTAGTCGTTAAATCATTTACCCGTCAGCTTCAAATCATGCGTAGTGTGGTCTCAAAACGTAGCGGATGTGGTGTAGCGTATATGGACTAGTCCGCACGCGCACGCAGCGACGCTTCTTACAGTTTCTTCTCCTTCCCCCATCCCCCAGTGAACGTTTTCCAGTGAACTCTTTTCAGTTTCACAACCACAAGATACCATGCCGTTTTGTTTGTGAGTTGGCCAGTCTTGGTGCTTGAAAAAAGGTTTTATGATAAACTGAAATATCGCAACTAATTCATGGGTGTTGTGAGGCTTCAACGTTTTATCTTCCATAAGATGGAGTGAGGAGAGAGGGTCGAGGTGGTAAGGGGACAGCTTTGTGAGGGACTGAGCCAAAGGAGGGGGGGGGGGGGGGGTGCAAAATGAGTTTGACACATGTTCTTACGACTGCGTTATTACCAGATGAAACTGCACCTGAAGTGACGAGAATAAGAAACAGATTGCGACCGACGTGACTCAACAGTAGGATAGTAAACTGAATGTGTGTGTGTGTGTGTGTGTGTGTGTGTGTGTGTGTGCGCGCGCGCGCGCGGCGCGCGTGTCTTTCATTCATCTTTTCGCCAATTCATTTTGTCATTACATTCTGTTCGCTTGATATGCTGCATCTCAAACTAATGCTCCTCCCCTCTCTCTCTCTCTCTCTCTCTCTCTCTCTCTCTCTCTCTCCTCTCTCTCAGTTCGGCCTACAACATTGGTTTTGAGCCACATCAGCCATCAAATATGTGTAGTCATTGTTTGTTGTGTGCTGTGTTCTATGTGTATTCAGAACACCAAAGTAGCGGAACAACATCACAGATTGATCTGAATGAGCACCGGTACTTTTCACACCAGTGCACAACAAAATATCAAGATACTTTTGAGGGGGGAAACATTAGCGAGAGAGGGGGCGGGGAACTAAAAACGAGGCACTACTTACAGGGGAAAAAAGAAAAAGAAAGACGGAAAGAAGAAAGTGCCAAAAAGGAAGTAAGCGACTGGAAAAGAAGAGAAATAAAACAAAAGAAAAGACGGAATGAAAGACAGAAGAAAAGACAGTAAAGAAGGGATGAAGTTAAAACAAAGAACAAAAAGTATGAAGACAGAAAGGGAGATAACTCTACACCCAGCGTTTCATTACCCTAATGCTTAAATGTCCATCCATCCACAGCATCTGTCACAGTGATCCTGTCTTTACGTTCCTTCCTCCCACCCCCTTTCCCTCCCCCGGTCATCGAGTTCAATGTCTTCATGGCGCTGGCTCTTACTGAAAGCCGGCACCGTTTCTCTCAACAGAAAGAGAGCTGATTGACAATCTCCACAGTACGTTTGGAAGGGACGAAAGGAGCGTTGGGCGGGGAGAGCGGAGGGCCAGTTGGGGAGAAATGGAGATAAGAGCGAGTAGGGTGGCCAAAAGCATCTGTCATGCGATGGGAACGCATGATATTTTGACCGGAAAGGATTAAGATGAAAAGGAAGATAAAGGGTTAATGAGGGTGAACACAGAACTACAATTTTGCTGGTAGGTGGACAGGCAATATAGTTCACTCCTCTGTATGTTTTGCGTGAAATTTGTTTTATTGTAGCAACTTGCCCTTAACTGGGGTGAGTAGGGTTCGATAGAAAAGGGGGGGGGGGGGAAGCAAGTTAGTTGGTGTGTGGATGAAAGAGAGATGAACAAATTGAGAGAAGGGTAAAAAGGTGTACTGGACCAAAAGGAAATGCTTGAAGAGACTCCTTTTGTTTTAGAGATGGTGATCGAGGAAGATAGGTTACCACAAGATGATACAGCAAGGGACGGTGAATGAAAATGAAGAGGCAGTAGATGAGGAAGAAGAGACAGTAGACAGGAAGAAGAGAAAATAAATTGGGAAGAAAAGACAGAAGTCAAAGAGGAGGAAGAAGAAGAACAGGAGGAAGAAGAAGAAGAAGAAGAAGAGAGGAAGAAGAAGTCGGAGAAGAAGAAGGAAAAGAAGTCAGTGAAGAAAAAGAAGGAAAAGGGAAAGGAGAGTAAATAGAAGGGGAACAAGAAGAAGTCGGAGAAGAAGAAGAAGAAAAAGGAGAAGGAGAATAAGGAGAATGGGAACAAGAAGTCGGAGAAGGAAAAGGAGAATAAGGAAAAGGGGAACAAGAAGAAGTCGAAGGGGAAGAGGACAGAGTCGAAGAAGGGAAAGAGGAAGGAGAAGTGGAACAAGAAGAACTGACGACTGGAGGTGAATGTGTAGAAAGGGCGAGACTGTGAGCAAGATCAAGACTGAACATGTGCAAGAGGAGACTGGGTATGTCGGTGTGGAACTTGGGGAAAAATACTTAGGGATTCACGGAATTTTCAGGTCATAGTTTTCTTTGTGCTGAAAGGACCTGTCATTCAAAAAATAGTTATGACAGTTTGAAAACATCCCTCGAAGAATGTGGGTTGTGAAGAAAGACTATATTAGAGGGGTTTCAAACGGAAATTCTACTATGTATGGAAATGTGTAAGTGAAAGGTGTTGCTGACATGTTGATAAAGATGTGAACTGTTGACATATTATGGTTGTGTTGGTTATGAAATTATAGAGAGGAATTACACAGTTGTTGGACTTGGTTGTGGAGTCAGATAGTGCTTTTGCCATACGGAGTTAAGATGTTATGGTGAGGTCTAGTTTGTTTTTAAAAAAAAATTAAAAAAAACAGAAAAACTGTGAATGGTATATGTGTGTTTCTCTATGCTGACCCGACCCACAACATTACAGTGGTGACCCCGACTAGGGCGAGGTTAGCATAGAATATCTTTTTAAAAAAAAAAAAGTCATCACTTGCTAGGACTCAATTTTGGTTACGCTGGACATCAAGATTTGGTTACTTTGACATTAACATTTCCTTTAGAGAAGTTAGAGATAGAATTCCCTTTAGTACCCCCCTACTATAGTGACATTTCCTTTTGTGTATATGTGTATGATTTGATTAAGAATTTTTTTTCCCATTTTCACAATTAGGTTAGGCCAGACCGTCCAAAATCCTTGCCGGATTCCGTGAACTCGTCTTCCTCAGTCACACCATCTCAGTGGGTCAGATAAAACCCGAGAAACAAAAGGTAGAGAAAATCCTACAATTACAGAAGCCCACCAACATCAAGCAGGTTAGATCTGTTCTTGGCCTACTCTCATATTACAGGCGCTATGTCCCAAACTTCGCTACCCTCACTGCCCCCCTCACAAAGGGAGGAAGCAAGCGTAAAACAGAATGGACTGAGGAATGCCAGGAAAGTTTGTGTGCCATTCAGAAGATCTTAAACACCTTCCCCATTCTTGCCTTGCCTGACCTAACAAAGCCCTTTGTCTTGAGAACAGATGCAAGTAGTATGGGAATGGGAGCAGTACATCTTCAAGAAAGAACAGGCCTGTTGCATCCCATTCATTTTGCGAGCAAGAAGCTCTCCCCAGCTCAGCAGAAATATTCTGCCATTGAAAAAGAATGTCTTGCCATTGTGTGGGGATGTTCCAAGCTTGAGCGCTTCCTTTCAGGGAAGTGCTTCACTCTACAGACGGATCATCGTCCGCTGACTTTCCTGAAGGCCTCTAAATGTAAGAACAGTCGCCTTCTCAGATGGTCTCTGGCCTTGCAGGAATACAATTTCCAAGCTGGCATCGCTGGCACTGACAATACAATGGCAGATCTGTTATCCAGGGAATAGATTGCTGAACAATTAAGTAGTGGGGGGAAAACAAGTGCAGGCTAACAATTCTTCAGTCATTATAGTAATGACTTGGCAAAGAAAGATTTGAACTTTTAGAAAAGAAAAAAAAAATTGAAGATGAAGAAAATGGGGGGAATATATTATAAATATGAGAAACCCTTCACTAGCTGCCTGAGGGAACCATCGCAATCCCTCTCGAAGGCACATCTATTTGTATTGCCTGCTCCTAGGCCTTTCGTCCGCTGGATCGGACTCATCAGGGAGACACGGCTGATTGTGTCTGTGCTCTTGGTGTCAAATAGAGACACACCACAGTCCATAATTCTGTGGTGTTCTCACCACCAAGGGTTCAAAAGAGAATGCAACAGCACCCCCGAAGCAGCCAGCGAAGGGTAGCAAAATGGAACAAAACGAAAGTGTGGAGAGGAAAAAAGTTGCTGAAAGACTAAAAGCAGGGAATAGATGTTAGAAATCCCTGTGTGCAAAAGGAGCAAGGAATAATTCCGATTCAGTAAAAATCTATCTGATCAGCTGAGCCGAAGAGATATTAATTGTGTTTTGAGAAAAATCAGTGTAGCCAGCAGGCCCAACGAGTGGATATGACTTGGCGGAAGTCTGCAGGACCAGCGAGCGGGACCAGGGAGTGATTGTGACTTGAGAACAGCAAGCATCACCAGCTGGAGTAAAGAATCATTATGACTCGACAGAAGTCTGGAATACCAGGAGGACCGAGGGATAATTTTAACTTAATACAAGTCTGTCTTTCTTGCATAATCAAAGTTTACAGAATCATTTTGTCCTGGTAGGCATACAAAGCTTTATAAAGACGCACGTTTTGCTTTTCAGGTCACGCTCACTTTATACCATAGGTTTAATCTTTAAAAAAAAAAAAAAAAAAAAAAAGTAAGTAAATGAGCTACGTAAAACACCTTAAAAACAGCAGCAGCAAAACCGCTACACCACCACCACCAAAGACAGAAAAAGGGTAATTCTCTGACATTCTTCAAAGGAACGAAGTGTCTGAATGATGCCGAATTAAACACTGGCTCATCAGATTGGTGCCTTCATCTGCGTCCCATCTGCCTAATATATCCATCCACGTCACGTCCTTCATCCATGCCCAATCTACCCAATCCACCATGCCATGCCCTTCATGTGCCCAAATACCCCCACCAACATAACACGCTTCATCCGCGCCCCTTCCCATACCCCCCCCCCCCCCCCCCCCCCCATCTGGTCCTGAATGTTCACTTCCTAATTCCCTACTCATGTCATGTCCGATGCCCTCACCCATGTACCGCTCTGAAATACGTGCATCCCATACGCCCACCCTTATCACGCCCTGCATCCTCTCTATCCTACCCTCATGTATGTCATGTTCTAAAATCCGCCCCCCCCCCCCCCACTTCCCCTCCCCAGCATCCAAATTCATGTCACGCTCTGAGATTTTCTTCCCCCCCTTCTTCCGCTACCCCACTCATGTCAGGCGCTGGAAACCCCACCACCTATAGTACCACCAGTGTCACGCTCTGAAATCGACAAAATTCCACTTCCCACGACTCTTAGTACCCCAACCTCTATATTGATCTGCAATTGGCGCCCCCTACCTTGAACCCATGTGAAGCCCCAACATCTGCACTCCCTGCACTGCCACCAATGTTGCACCCTGCATCCTCATTCATGTCACGCCGAGCTTCCACGCTCCCCTTCCTCCGACTTCTGTCATGCCCTGTAACTGCACCTGCTCTCTCCCGTCCCCCCCCCCCCACACCCCACCCATATCACGTTTTGCATCCTAACCGATGTCGTACACTATATCTGTGTCCCCCATACCTGCCACTATGCTGTACACCGCATCCGCGACCCCCTTACTACCATCCAAGTCACAACCTGCATCCACGACGCCATATCCATGGCATACCCTTCATCCACGTTCCCGTGCCCCCATACGTCATAACCTGCACTTGCTCCTCCTAATTCCCCTCCCATATATGCCGATACAAGTCAAGCTCTGCGTCCATGCCTCTCTTCCCTACTCGCCCACCCATGTAAAGCCCTGCGTCTGTGCCCCCCTGCTCCAATTTAAAAAAAAAACTTACATCACGCCCTTCATCCGCGCCCCTTCTGCCCAGTGCACCCAATATGCCATGCCCTTCAACCACAACTCTGCCCCAATATATCCACCCACGTCACACCCTATATCCAAGCCTCCCTCCACCCCAATACACCACCAAGTGACACCCTTCATCCAATCTCCCTCTGCTTCAATACGACCACCCAAGTCACACACGCCCTGCATCAATGTCCCCTCTGCCCAAATACCCCTGCCACGTTCCACCCCCATCCCCCTCCACGTGCCCTGAAATCAGCCCCCCCCCCCCCCCCTTTCCACTACACACATGTCAGGCGTTGAATACCTCAGCCCCTACAGTCCCATCCGTATCAGGCCATGAAATGGAGGAAACTATCATGATCTGAAATCCGCACCATATCCCCACCCATGTGAAACCCCAAAATCGGCACTCCCACCGAAGTCACACTCTACAAACACGCAAACTGCATCCCCAGCTATGTTTGCCGTGCAACCACGCCCCCCCATTGTTGCACACTATATCCACGTTCCCCATGCCCCAATAGTCGTAAGGTGCATTCGCTCTTCCCTATCCCCCTCCCACGTATGTCAATGTAAGTCAAGCCCTGCGTCCGCGCCTCTTCTACCTCCCCAACATCTCTCTGGTTCGCCAAACCTCGTCAAATAACGCATCCGTGCGTACACCCATGTTATGCCCTGCCTTTAAGCTCCATTCTCCCACCCATGTGCATCCACGCGACCCCACCCGCCTCCTTACGCCCATCCATTCCACGCACTGCCTCCGTTACCCCAAACCCCTCCTGTTTGTCCAGTCGTGTCACATCCCGCATTTGCGTCCACCATGTCAAGCCCCACTTCTGCGCCCCTCTGCCGCGATTTGGTCCTTCTCCACCCCGCTGCAACGTATGCCCGTACAAGTCAAGACCTGCATCTGTGCATCTCCTCCCTCGATCCCCTTTCCTCCTTGCCCATCCTTGTCAAATCATGTATCCGTGCTCCCCACCCACACCCATGTCAGACCATGCCTACATACATACTCCCTTCTCCCCATGACGCATGCCCATGTGCATCCACCAACCCACCCCTTCCTTGCATCCATCCATTTCACGCGCCGCATACCCCCCCCCCCCCCCCCCCCCCACACACACCCCCCTGCTGTTCGCCAAGCCATATCACACCTTCCATCTGGGCCCGTCTGCCCCGATAAAACACCTACGTCATGCCCTTCTTCCACGCCTCTGCTGCCCCAATACGCCCACCATGTTACGCCCTTCATCTGCGTTCCCTCTGCCCCAAAACACCCACCCACCCACCATCCTTGTCCCGTCTGCCCTATACTCCCATCAATTCACGCCTTTCATCCACCCACTCTGTCCCAATATACACACCCACGTCACGCCCTTCACCTGCGACCCCTCTGCCGCAATACGACTACCAAGTCGAGCACGTATTACATCCATGCCCCTTGTGAATCAATACGTCCAAACACCTCACGCCTTTTACTCGCGACCCCAATGCCCCAATCCACCCACCGAGTCACGCACTTCATCTGCGCCCCCTTTGCCCAAATACACCAACCCGTGTCACGCACGCCCTGCATCCTTGCTCCCTCTGTCCCAATAACCCCACCCACGTCAAGACCTTCATCTCTCCCATGTACGTCCACCCATGTCACTCTCTCAATCGACACCCTCCATACGCCCACACGTCAGGTTGTGAATCAATCTTCACTTTCTGTTCCCCTGCTCATGTCCTGTCCTATACCCTCACCTATACACGCCCTTACACCTGTGCATCCTGTATGCCCATCCATGCCATGCCCTGCATCCTCCCTGTCCTACCCCCGGCTATATCATGCTTTAAAATCCGCTGCCACAGTACCTAAACCCACGTCAAGCCCCGAAATGGACGCGACCCTAGGCCCTCGCACCACCCTCCCCCATGTCCCCACCTATATCATGATCTGAAATCCGCGCCACCTACTCCCACCCATGTGAAACCCCATAATCTGCACACCCTGTACTGCCATCAATGTCGCACCCTATACCTACGCCCCCATCCACCCACCCACTCGTGTTACGTCCTGTGTCCGCATCCTCTGTACCAGCCACCATGTTGTACACTGCATCCCCGACCTGCTTACACTCATCCAAGTCGCACCCTGCATCCAAACGCCGTACCCATGCCATGCTTCACAATCACGTCGCCCGTACCCCTACACGTCATACCCTGCATTCGCTCCTTCCCATCTTCCCGAAGATGGAGTATGTCTGCCTTAATGGCGGGATAAAAACGGTCATACACACAAAACTCCACTCCCTTTGTTGAGCAGATGGAATTAATACCTGTCTGCCTATACAGGAAGTGTCCGCAGGAGTGTCAGCCTGCGTACGCAGAAGCAGCTCCTTCCCATCCCCCTCCTACATATGCTCATAGGAGTCACGACATCAAATTTCCTCCTCCCCCCCCCCCCCCCCATCCCCTTCCATTTGCCCATCCTCGTCACATGCATCCGTTCCCCCACCTACCCTCCACCTCCGATGTCACGCCTAGCCTACACACTCCCTCCTGACCACTGCGCCCACCAATGTGCACCCACACTCCCCTCAACCGCTACGCCCATTCATTTTATGCGCTGCATCCATGCCACCACCCATATCACATCCTGCATGTGCACCCCCTGTGTCCCAATAAAACACCCACGTCACGCCTTTTATTCCCACCCCCTCTGCCCTAATGCACCCTCCCACGTCACGTCTTTTATCAGCGATCCCTTTGCCCCAATACGCCCACCATGTCACGCCCTTCATCTGCATCCTCTCTGCCTCAATACGCCCACCATGTCACGTCCTTCATCTGCATCCTCTCTGCCTCAATGCGCCCACCATGTCATGCCCTTCATCTGCATCCTCTGCCCCAATACGCCCACCATGTCACGCCCTTCATCTGCATCCTCTCTGCCTCAATACGCCCACCATGTCACGCCCTTCATCTGCATCCTCTCTGCCTCAATACGCCCACCATGTCACGCCCTTCATCTGCATCCTCTCTGCCTCAATACGCCCACCATGTCACGCCCTTCATCTGCATCCTCTCTGCCTCAATACGCCCACCATGTCAGCCCTTCATCTGCATCCTCTCTGCCTCAATACGCCCTTCCATGTCACGCTTTGCATCTGCGCTCCTCTGCCCAACACCCACGTCACATCTATCTGCGCCCCGTTTACCCCAGTATGCCCAATGTCACCCCCTTCACTCGCCCTTCTACCCCAATAAAACACTCGTGTCACACCCTTCATCCGCCAGCTCTGCCCCCAACAAGACATCCATGCCACGCCCTTGATCTGCACCCCGTCTGCCCCAATAAAACATCCACTATGTCTCGCCTTTCATTTGCTCCTACCCCCACCTGCTCCAGCAAGACAACCATGTCACGCCCCTAATCCGCGCCCCTGTCCCAAAACAGCCACCATGTCAAGCTCTTCACTTGCGCTCCCTATGCCTCATGAAACATCCCCGTCACACCCTTGATTCACACACCCTCTGCCCCAATACGCCCATGCATTCCACGCCCTTCATCTTCACCCCTCTGCATCAATACGCCCACTCCTGTCGCGCCCTGTTATCTGCACACACCTTCATGTTCTGTATCCATGACCCCTTTGCCCCAATACGCCCAGGCCTTATATCCGCGCCACATCTGCCCCAATACAGCCCCCCACTTCATGCCCTGTCATGCCCTGAAATCTTCACTCCCTGTTCCCCTACTCTTGTCACGCCCTAAAATCCACGCCCCCTATTCCTTAACCCATGTCAGCGACCGACTGAACGAATGAATGTCCGAACGTCCGACTGACCGATTAAACGAATAAATGACTGAACGACCGACTCACCGACTGAACAAATGACTGACTGAACGAGCGATCGACTGAACAAATATACGAACGAATGACTGAACGACCAACTGAACGAATGAATAACTGAAAGACCGAGCCGGCTGAACAAATGAATGACTGAGCGACCGACCGACTGAACGAATGAATATCTGAACGACCGACTGACCAACTGAAGGAATGAATTAGTGAACGACCGATTGGCCGACTGGACGAATGAATAACTGAACGACCGACCGACTAAACGAATGAATGTCCGACTGACCGATTGAACGAATGAATGACTGAACGACCGACTCACCGACTGAACGAATGAATGACTGAACGAGTAACTGACCGAACGAGTGACTGACTGAACAAACATACGAACGAATGACTGAACGAACGAGTAACTGAACGACCGATTAACCGACTGGACGAATAAACAACTGAATGACCGACCAACTGAACGAATGAATGTCCGAACGTTCGACTGGCTGATTGAACGAATGAATGACTGAACGAGCAACCGACCGAACAAATACATGAACGAATGAACTGAACGAATGAATAACTGAACGACGGGATTAACCGATTGGACGAATGAATAACTGAACGACCGACCAACTAAACGAATGAATGTCTGAACGTTCGACTGACCAATTGAATGAATGAATGACTGAACGACCGACTCTCCGACTGAACGAATGCATGACTGACAGAGCGACCGACCAAACAAACATATGAACGAATGACTGAACGATTGACTGACTGACTGAACGAATGAATACCTGAAAGGCCGATTGACCGACAGAACGAATTAATTACTGAACGACCGATTGACCGACTGAACGAATGAATTACTGAACGACCGATTGACCGACTGAACGAATGAATCAATTAACGACCGATTGTCCGACTGGACGAATGAATAATTGAACGACCGACAGACTGAACGAATGAATGTCCGAACAACCGACCGACCGACTGAACGAATGAATGACTGAACGACCGACTGAACGAATGAATGACTGAACGAGCGACCGACCGAACAAATATACGAAAGAACGACGGAAAGACCGATTGAACGAATGAATGTCTGAACGACCGATTGACGACTGAACGAATGAATGACTGAACGACCGATTGACGACTGAACGAATGAATGACTGAACGACCGATTGACGACTGAACGAATGAATGACTGAACGACCGATTGACGACTGAACGAATGAATAACTGAACGACCGATTGACGACTGAACGAATGAATAACTGAACGACCGACCGAGTAACGAATGAATGTCCGAACGTCCGACTGAACGAATGAATGACTGAACGACCGACTCACCGACTGAACGAATAAATGAACGACCGACCGAACAAATTAACGAACTAATGACTGAACGACCGACTGAACGACCGATTGACGACTGAACGAATGAATAACTGAACGACCGACCGACTAAACGAATGAATGTCCGAACAACCGACTGAACGAATAAATATCTGAACGGTCGTTTGAACGAATGAATATCTGAACAACCGATTGACCGACTGAACAAATGAATAACTGAACGACCGATTGACCGACTGAACGAATTTATTTAATAACTTAACGACCGATTGACCGACCGAATGAATGAATAACTGAACGACCGACTGACCGACCGAATGAATGAATATCTGAACAACCGACTGACCGACTGGACGAATGACTGAAAACGACCGATTGACCGACTGAACTATTAAATAACTGAACGACCGACTGAGCGACTGAACGAATGAATGACTGAAGGAACGACCGACCGAACAAATATACGAACGAATGACTGCATGACCGACCGACCGACTGAATGAATGAATATCTCAACGGCCGATTGACCGACTGAATAACTGAACGACCGACTGAATAACTGAACGACCGATTGAACGAATAACTGAACGACCAATTGACCGACTGAACGAATGAATGGCTGGACGACCGACTGAACTAATCAATGACTGAATGAGCGACTGAACAAATCAGCGAGCGACACACCGAAAAATTTTACGAACGATTTTCTAAACGAGCGGCTGACCGACTGTACGAATGAAAGACTGGACCAGCTATCGATTGACCGACCAAACGCACGGAAGTAAAAAAAAAAAAAAAAAAAAAAAAAAAAGAAAAAAAAAACGCACGAGCAATCAAACGAATGTATAAAATAAAGGAATGAATGAGGGGAAACAAAGAAGAAAAAAAGAAGAATGAACGAATGAACGAAAAAAAGTCTCAAATAGTGTACCAAAGAACGAAAAGAACATCAACGATTGTAAAACAAACTTGTGTAAAAACATCGTGAAGTGTGGGCGGGGGGGGGGGGGGGGGGGGGGGGGGGCGGGGGGGAGAGGCGGAGGAAAAAGAAACACCTGTTGTTGCAAACTCTATGTGCCATTAATTTAATGCAAAGCATTTCAACGGTACATGTAAAAGCAAAAACCCTAAACTTTCAGTACCGTGATTGCCACACGGGGCAGAGCATTCACACTGATGTACACTACCAAGGGGCAAAATATGTAAATGAATAAATCAATAAACCAAAAATAAATACGATAACTGATAAAATAATTACTCACTAAGTTACTATGAAATTAGATATACAAATTAATAGATAAATGAAGGAACGAATGGCTCTCTCTCTCGATTGTAAATATATATATATATATATATATATATATATATATATT
>CM065727.1:65760681-65778181 GCA_033310375.1 Conus canariensis
TGGAATCTGGTGAACAATTCTTCAGTGCCATGCTCCGATGACTTCACACGGACCTAGGAAAAACAAGTGAATATTAATGATACCAAGACAAAATCATTATCAACATAGACCTGAAATGCATCATGAATGACCCACTTGAAGATCACGTCAATGCATCAGCATCAGATTTTTTTTTTTTAGTCCAGCAAGTGTGCGTGATTTTAGGACTGAGCCATCTGTTAACATTTTAATAATTTGGCCTAAGAGCCTAAGAAAATGAAATGTTTATCAACTTTTTCAAATGATGAAATGTTAATGTTTTCACCTATTTTCAGTACAATATAATCATCATTGAATTTGATCTGTCGGTTCTCTCAGTGAGGCGTGACAGGCACTGTTGGACCAGAGGAAACAGATGAAAGAGCAAAATTGCACTTTTTTTTTACAATTCATTACTATAATTTTTGACTGGCTGGAGAGAGACAGAGTGTGTCTAGCTCTTTTCAGATATTCTTTGCCAGAATCTAACGATACTTTCTTTGTTTCTGAACTCAAGACAAAAAGACTGAAAAAAACAATTACATTTTGACAAGTTATTCTGAAAAAGATAGTAAGCCCGCTTCATGGTACGAGTTCAACATGTTTGTATGCACCAGATTGCCAAGCGCTAATTCAAAACAAAACAAAAACTACAAGAAAACTATGGTTAAGACTAATTTGGCAAAGTCATTCTTTAACAGCCCAATTGGTCAAAACAACAGAAACATATTTCATGTGAAAAGTGGTATACACATGCTCTCCTTGTCCCCTTCCTCGACACCCGTCCATTCCCATCTTTTCCCCTGTCCCGAAGCTCCTCCACAAATGCATCGATTTAAATGGCTGCGCGAAAATGCCGACTCATGTGCCCGCTCACCGCGCCCCCCCCCCCCCCCCCCCCTCCACACCGAACACGACCGCGCGCACGCACACATAATGCACACACACCGCGCGAACATACACACACACACATTACACAACGCATGCGCGCGCACGTACACAAACACACACACGCATGCGCGCGCACACATACACACACAAGCGAAAGCCCATGTTCGCGCACGCGCACAGATACATATACGACTATGCGCGAGCATGCACATACATACACATATACGACCGCGCACGACAACACACACACACACACACACACACATATATATATATATATATATATATATATATACGCGCGTGCGCACACACACACACGCTCACACACAAAGCATGCGCACACGAAAACACATGTGCACGCGCGCGCACACACACATACACACGCACGCGCGCGCGCACACACACACATAAATATATTTTTATATATATACACACACACACACACATCTAATATATATATATATATATTATATATATATATATATAGAATTATAAAACAAAGCTTGCTCTTATGTCTTAGACTGAAGAAACAGGGGGAGACAGTCTAAGACATAAGAGCAAGCTTTGTTTATAATTCAGTATTTCTTGCAGTCATGCAACACCAAGCTGCTCTGTAAGTTGCTGGAATGGTGCTCAGTACTTATCCTTGGAATTTATTAGTTTATTGTATATATGTATATTGTAACAATGTCCGGGAGCACGCATACATATACACATATTCAACCATGCCAGCGCGCACTCAAGACGTACGTATCATACACACAGACACATACAGACACAGACACGCACAGAGAGAGAGAGAGAGAGAGAGAGAGAGAGAGAGAGAGAGAAGAGAGAGAGAGAGAGAGAGACGCGCGCGCGCGTACATGTCCTGATTGGAAGCCATTACAGAGTGTTCAGCAGTCCACTTGCACTTCACGCTTACTCTTTGCCGAGTCTTGCAGTATGATTCTGAATTGACTGGACTTCATGAAGTAACAAAATATTGCTAACCTTTTCTTTTTTTTTTCTCTCGGAGCCATCTTATGTGGATCAACCTTATTTTTAACCGCCTGCTGTTCTTGGACCATAGTTTGTTTTTTGTTTTTTGTTTTGTTTTTCAGAAGCTAAACGGCCTTCAGGAATTTTAAACAAATAAAATACCAACAATACTTTTACACGTCAAATTTGCTCTAAATTCTTTGCATGTAATAATAGAATTTGGTCTTTGATAAGCAGATACAATCTCATCTTTCTTCAACTTTCGATATGAGAAGTGAGGCGTGACGATAAATTGTTCTCCGAGAACAATGCTTCCTAACTTAAAAGGATACAATGTGAGTTTATAATTACTCTTTTAATTTCTTTTATATTTCTACACGTTGTGCATATTTTTGGATTCAGATATTTCGAAATGACGAAAATTACAAAATATGATTCTGGTTTTAACAACAACTCTGTGGCTAAGATTTAACGTGAACATGATGTATGACAAAAGGGAGAACGCGAAAATGAGTGAGGGGAGATACCCGTGTAAGTGAGGGGAGATACCCGTGTAAGTGAGGGGAGATACCCGTGAAAATGAAGAATAACTGAGAATGGACGAACGTGAAAGCGATGAATGTCTGGCGGGAGAAAAATGAGGAAACAATGAATGACTGACTGGAGAAGAACGTGAAAATGATAAATGAATAACTGGAGTACATCGCGAAAATGATAAATGAATAACTGGAGTACATCGCGAAAATGACAATGAATAACTGGAGTACATCGTGAAGTGATCAATGAATAACTGAGTACATCGTGAAGATGATCAATGAATAACTGGAGTACACGTGAAGATGATAAATGAAAACTGGAGTACATCGTGAAGATGACAATGAATACTGGGAGTACATCGTGAAAATGATCAATGAATAACTGGAGTACATCGTGAAGATGATCAATGAATAACTGGAGTACATCGTGAAGATGATCATGATAACTGGAGTGCATCGTGAAGATGTAAATGAGTAACTGGAGTACATCGTGAAATATGAATGAATAACTGGAGATGGACGAATCGTGAAATGATAAATGATAACTGGAGTACATCGTGAGATGATAATGAATAATGGAGTAATCGTGAAGATGATAATGAATACTGGAGTAGCAATCGTGAAGATGATAAATGAATAACTGGAGTAACATCGTGAAGATGATAAATGAATAACTGGAGTGCATCGTGAAGATGATAAATGAATAACTGGAGTGCATCGTGAAGATGATAAATGAATAACTGGAGTGCATCGTGAAGATGATAAATGAATAACTGGAGTACATCGTGAAATGATAAATGAATAACTGGAGTCATCGTGAAAATGATAAATGAATAACTGGAGTGCATCGTGAAATGATAATGAATAACTGGAAATCATCGTGAAAATGATAAATGAATAACTGGAGTACATCGTGAAAATGATAATGAATAACTGAGTCATCGTGAAATGATAAATGAATAACTGGAGTACATCGTGAAAATGATAAATGAATAACTGGAGTACATCGTGAAATGATAAATGAATAACTGGAGTACATCGTGAAAATATAATGAATAACTGGAGTACATCGTGAAAACTAATACTGATGAATGATAATGTGAAAACAATGACTGAGATGACGGATGAACTGACGAAGAGAAAACTGATGAAAAATGACTGACGACTGAAGGATAGAAACTGATGTCGAAAAAGTGAAAGGAAGAAAGACTGATGTCAGAAACGGTGAAAATAATGACTGACTGAATGGAGGAGAATGTGAACACTATGACTGACTGACTGACGGGACTAGAACTTAGAATGATGAATACAATGACTGACTGACTGACGGGACTAGAACCTGCGAATGATGAATGATGAACACACACAAAGGCAACGGGACGTAAAGGCAACGTGAGAATGAGAATGACAAGAAAAGGGAAACTGATGAAGAAATGACGGAAAAGGAGAGGAAGATGAAAGAGGGATGGAAGAAGAGCTACAGAACGGACGACATAAGAACGTAAGAAGAACGTATAATGGACGGGATCAAAATGAAACACAACAGTCGTCAAAGAAATCTGATAGGAGAAAAAGTGAATGATGAATAACAGGGGGGGGGGGGGGGGGGGGGGGGGCTGAGATGACATAATATCCATGAAGGAGTGGCGAAGAGGAGAACGTGAACATGATGCGCGGTGGACAGTACAGTAGCACGAGACTGGCAAAGGGTTCAGGAGAGGGACAAGGCGGGAGCAGCATCCGATTGATAGATTACACTGAAATAGAACAACGTGAAAATGATTCAGTGATGGACACAACAGGGGGCTGGGAATATAACGAGAGAACAATACATTTTTCACGAGGCGAGAAAAAGGAAAGGTAAAAATGGTGAACACGGGACGGGACAAGAACAATGGAACAGACAAAAGAGCATCATGACGACGGACTTCATAAAAGTAAGGTACTGTCAGAATAATTCATTGAAGGAAGAAATAGATGAAGTGATGACGAGAATGACGACAGATGGACGCAGTGAGGAGATAACGCGAAATGGACGAGATGAACAGAGACGAACGTGAAAATGATGAATAATGGACGGCGGAAGTGGTGAGAAATGTCAGTAATGGATAGGACTAGAAGTACTGGGATTAAAAGAATCCGAAGACGTTAACGGAAAGAATGATTTATGAAGAACAAGAACAGAACGTACATATGACGAAGAAGGAAAGAATTAACGAACATAAATAAGACACACGATGAGAACAAGCAAATGTGACGAGTATGACCGACTGACAAGAACGAGAATATGGCGAATGATCGCATAGACAAGAACATGACAATAAAGAACGGATTGAGAAAAGAACGTGAGAATGACGAAAGCAGGGCAACAGGGGAAGAAAAAGGGGTGAATAAAGGACGGAAGAAAAACTGAAGACTGGTGAAAGACAAGAGAAAAGGAGAACGCGAGAATGATGAAAGAGAGAGGGGAGAAGAACGTGGAAATTATTTTTTAAAAAGAACTGGAAAGCCCAACGTGAGAGTGATGAAGGGCAGTACGGATAATCAGGCAAGAAACTGAGGATGGTGCATATGGCCCCGCTTGGAAGTTATAGGCAACCGCCAAAATGATAAAAAGGATGGACGAGAGGAGAACATGAGATGACTGATGATCGACATGATTAAAGCGTCAGAATCAAGGGGTGGGAAGAAAAGGAAAAGCAATATCTATGAACGAAAGGTGAAAAGAAGAATGCCAGAATGTTAAATGATGTACGAGAGGTGACGGGCAGAATTGTAGATGAGAAAATAACGCGAGAACAATAAGGTTAAGAAGGAACAGAAGAGAGGAGTGCAAGACCGATAGATTGATGAACACCTGAGAGCGTTGAAATCATGCTGTAATGGCTAGAGTAAAACAAAGGAAACAAGAGAATGATGAGTGATTGCAAACAGAGAAAAAGAGAAAGTGAGAATGACGAATGGGGAAATTCAATTCGGACCTAAAGTTTTATACCCATATACAAAACATTGCCCAAAAAGCAAACATGATGGTTGGACTAATAAGATCTTTTTCTTATATGGATGAGAATATGTTTAGAACATTATATGCAACAATGGTCAGACCAATACTGGAATATGCACAAATAATCTGGGCACCATGGTTAAAGAAACATATTAACAACCCTAGAGGCAGTACAGAGAAGAGCGACAAGACTAGTGTCACACATAAAGGACTTAACATACGAAGACAGACTGAGACATTTGAATTTGTTTTCACTAAGCTACCGACGACGAAGAGGGGACCTGATTCAGATGTACAGACTTATCAAGGGAAAGGACAATATTGACATAAATGAATTAGTGACCTTTAATAAAGGAAAAAGAACACGTGGACACACCTTTAAGTTAAAAAAATTAAATGGAATAAAAGATTGCAGAAAGTATCATTTCTCTAGAAGAGTCTTTCAAGACTGGAATAGGCTTAGCGATAATATAGTCCTGAGTACCAGATTGGATGATTTCAAAGACAAAATAGACAATTTTTTTTTCAAGCACACATTGGTGCACAAAATAGTCCACATCTGCCAACGATTGGAAGCAAGTGAGGGAGCCCATAATAAGCCGCGAGGCTCAGCGTACATACCTGATACCTGAAACCCGATCAGAGATGGGAGATAAGAGGGAAGAACGTGGGAATCATGGAGTACATGGAAATCGGACATCCTCAGAGTGATCCAATGATGAATGGGAGAAGAAGGGAACGAGAGAATAACGAATACTGGACGCGATCAGAAAAGAAGAACGAAAGAATGACGAATGATAGACGAAATCAGAGAAGAGAAAGGGACAATGTGGAATGACGAACGTGATGAAAAGAATGACGCGAAAAATGATGAATGCTGGACGAAGGGAAACGTGAAAATGATGAATGTAGAAAAGTTGTGAATGATAAATGTCGACAGGGAAACCATGAGGATAAAGGAATTTGGAGAGAGGGGAAAGTGAGGATGATGAATGCTGGACGGGAAAAAACGTGCGAATAATAAATCTGTCCGTGGGCAGGGGTGGTTGGGTCTGTGGGGTGTGCTCGGCAGCTGGAGGGTTTTTCGCCGGTGGGCTCTGCAGTCATGAAATACGGGCTGGTACACCATGGGGATGCTACTTTAAGGCTGTTAAGAGCTGCATCCTGTAGTCTGATTTACCTCTGTTCAGGAGCAGTTATGTCCCTTGATATCTTAATGGAGTGTTCTGCGCGTGCCTGTACCCATCGTCAACACAGCGCAGGCCTCCAAGGGTGGTACAGGACTGCTCTAAAGGCAGGTGAAGACAGTGCTTCTCTGGGTCTCCCAGCACCTTCGGGTGTTTCTTTTTCTTTTTTTCTTCATTTGACCAGGGGAAACAATAATGACTGTTTGACCAGGGGAAACAATAACAACTGTTTGACTGGGGAAATGGTAAAGATAATGAATGTCAGATGTGGGAAAAGGTGTAAACGATACATGGGGACCGAGCCAAACGTAAGAATGAAGACTGTTGTATGCAGGAAAAATGACAATGAACCATGTTGGTGTGGCGGAAAACGTGAAATGACTGAAATGATGAATGTTGGGCGGGAGAAAATGTGAGAATAATGATTTCAATGTAGGACAGGGGAAAACCTGAAATTGATTATTGGTAGACTAGGGTATAATTTGAAAATGATGACTGTTGGAGTGGGAATAAATGTGAGAATAATGAATGTAGGACGGGGGGGGGGGGGGGTGAAAATGATGAATGTTGGACTGGGAAAAATGTGAGAATAATGAATATTGGATTGGGGTGAGTGTTAGAATGATGAATGCTTAAATAAGGGAAAACAAGGGAGTGATAAATGTTGAACAGGTGGGCGGGGAAGGGGGGGGGGTTAACAATAAATAATGCCTGACTGAGGAACACGTAAAAATGATGAAAACTGGACTGCAGAAAAAGTTGAAAAGGATGAATGATGGTGTAGAGTAAAACATGTGAATGGTGAATGTTGGACGGGAAGTAAGTGTGTGTGTGTGTGTGTGTGTGTGTGTGTGTGTGTGTGTGTGTGTGTGTGTGTGTGTGTGTGTGCGCGCGCAGGAAGAGGGAAGGAGAGTGGATTGAAAAGGATGACTATTGGACCAGGGGAAAAACGTGAGTATGACCGATGTTGGATTTGGGGGAAAGGTGACTACAATAAATGTCAAACTGGGGGGAGGGGGGTGAAAATGGGTAATGTTGGACTGGGGAAAAGACAAGAATGATGAATGCTGGACTGGGGGGACATGAGGGAGGGGCGGGTGAAGAGAGAATGATGAATGGTGGACCGGAGGGGAAGAGAAGAACGCAGAAAAGATGAATAATGGATGGAAGGGCGGTGCAACGCAGATGAACGAAGGATGGATGAGGAAAGCGAAGAATGGAGGAGGAAAGCGAAGAATGGAGGAGGAAAGCGAAGAATGGAGGAGGAAAGCGAAGAATGGATGAGGAAAGCGAAGAATGGATGAGGAAAGCGAAGAATGGAGGAGGAAAGCGAAGAATGGAGGAGGAAAGCGAAGAATGGAGGAGGAAAGCGAAGGAAAGAGACAGCGTGAGAATGATGGCTTTAATGAAAGCAGGATAGCGACAGAGTAATAGCGGGCACAATCAACGCAGAATGAGAAGACAGGAACGTGTTAATAATGAATGGTGTACACAATGAGACGAAGAAAACATGAAAATGCTCAGTGTAGGATGGGGCAGAACATGACAACAGTACATGAAAAACAAGATGAGACATGACAACAGTACATGAAGAACAAGATGAGAAGAAGAGAACGTGAAAATGATAACTGAGAGACGGAACGGTAACTGAGGAACGTGAGAAGAATGAATGATGGACGAGTGAAGAAAAAGAGAACGAAGATCAATAGATATAAGAAGACAACGTGAAACTGATGACTGGTGCTCTGGAGGAGGAAAGGAGTTACAGAGCATGAATGAGGGATGGGAGAAGAACATAAGAATGATAAATGACGGGCGGGATAGGAAGGGGAGAACTGGATACAGCTAAACATGGTACGTCCATCCTACTGTTCAATACCGCCGAAAGAAAAGAAAGGGGGTCGCAATGGAAATGACTGTATCACAAGTTCATAGCAATGCAGAATAAAGATCAGCAGTGCATAAAAGGAACTGTGTGCAGCAGAGAAGAAGGAAAGGGGGAGGGGAGACTGCAGGACAAGGTTGGAAGTGTAGCTGGAAAAGGCCAATTACGATGCAAGAGAATGGGGAACAGTACAGAAACATGACTAATGTGTAACTGTGGGTATGGGCGATAATGCAAGGGCCAAAGAAAGAATGGAAGGGGAGAAACTCAAAGGCCTCAGGTTAAACTCCATCAAATATTAAAAATCGACAACTGCAGTTGAAAAACGATAAACTGCAACTAGACGGAGACAAACTGGTGGTGGTGTGTACAATCCTTTCAGCATGTCGACAACATGTTTATACGACAAAGTGAAGGGTCTCTGGAGAACATCGAGGAGGGATCTTGAAAAGTAGGGAGTGGAGAGAAAACTGAACTAAAAAGTACAATATCCTGGTGGAAAAGAATGCAAGCGAGAAGCACAGGCACGTAAGTAAAGTAAAAGTGTTGTGATGAACATAAAAAAAATTCTACGTGAGTGGAGATAGGGGCAAAAGAGGGATATTTACAGAGTTCTATGCGTTATCTATCTAAATTGATATATTTTGAGTGGATCAGGCAGACGTGAACCGTATTAAAGCCGTAAGCACTTATAAAACAATACCAGTTAATATCGAGTCATCAGGCTGAGACTCGAAACACGCACGGATCAAAATTTTTTTTTAAAAAAGGCCAAGATTTTAATCAACGTAATTCAGCATAGCTGCTTCAAGAACCCCTCTCCCATCCTTTCCCATCAATACCCATACCCACTCCATTAAACATTACGCTCAGGGTAGAGCACCCATACCGTTGCAAGACGAGCATACGCTCGCCTAGGGCCTCATGTATTAATGTTGTGATGGTATTGGTGTAGAGTTGCATAACCCTTTTACCATCACTCTTCCCCTCCATCCCCTTCCAACCGGCCTTCCTGTCGCGGCTATCCTGTCTGCCCTACTACCTTGGTGAGTGTCGACGCTCAACCTGAATATGACCTCACACCGAAACTGGCTCGGGTATCACTTCTCTGCACAGGGTCTACACTGAATCAGCTTTAACACTAGTTTGATGGATGCGCAAGCAATCTCAGCAACGAAATACTGTTGGATACTACCAGCGGTATCACAAAAGAAATTGCAGCAATGAAAAAAAAAACTGCTGAAGAATAAAAGCGGTATCACAGGTGTTTTACGGAATGGCTGCGAAATAACACTGAGCTGCACCTTGGTTATACTCAGAAAGGGTGAACAGGACAAAGCCTGGGAACTCAGTAACAAAGGCTAACTGAACCTGGTGCAGAAACTTGGTCACTGAAAGAGAAAAGAAAAAGGTACGGTATCGACTACCTCCGGACTGGAAACGGTGAATCGGGGGAGGGGGGGGGGGGGGGCTTGTATGGTAGCCTGTTTGCTGACCTATGGTAGAGGGAGCTAAACGTAATTTAACCCTTAAGCAACAATGTCACGCAAGAAGTGAACACAGCACGGAGAACCGAGAAAACGGTTGGTACACTCTGTGCGTGCGCTTGCGCGCACGCTTGCGCTTGCGCTTGCCGCGCGCGTGTGTGTGTGTGTGTGTGTGTGTGTGGTGTGTGTGTGTGTGTGTATGTGTGTGTGTGTGTGTGTGTGTGTGTGTGTGTGTATGTATGTGGTGTGTGTGTGTGTGTGTGTGTGTGTGTGTGTGTGGTGTGTGCGTGTGAGTGAGTCAGTGTGTGTGTGTGTGTGTGTGTGTGTGTGTGTGTGTGTGTGTGTGTGTGTGTGTGTGTGTGGCGCGCGTGCGTGTGTGTGTGTGTGCGCGCGTGCGTGCGTGCGTGTGTGTGTGTGTGTGTCGCGCGCGCGCATGCACGTGTGTCATGAATTTCAGTTTTAAGAGAAACGCGTCGTTTACAAACGGTAAACAACAGCCCCAGTTATCATCGGACTTCAGATGGCTGGATACAAACGAAAGGTCTGGTCAGATCGAGCTCGTCCGGTCCGAATATAATGGTGAAAAACAAAGTCTGTGCTTCCCGGCTCCACACTCACCAAGAGAAGAATCTTCGTGTTTTGAGGAGAAATAAATTATTCAAAGCTGAAAGCATTATCAGAAACAAAACCTCATACCGCAGTAACCGAGATGGGCACGGACAATGTCAGTTTCCCTTTCAGTACAGCTCAAGCAGACCACAGAGCATTTCCAGGGCTGCCAACACGTACCAAAAAAACAACAAGCAAACAAACAAGCAAACCACAAACAAACAACAAAACCAAGTTGTCACTCCCGTCGAAGGAAAACTCCGATCTACATACGGGCGACAGGTACACTTCTTCATCACTTCAATTTCCATGCTGCAGTCCTTCAGTCGGATAAAACTAAGCCATGCTGCGTGCACCAGCCATTCTCATCATTTCGTTCAGATTTTTCTTTAAAGACCGATAAAAAAAAAAAAACATACCTTTTAAGATGATTCCAATGCATCAAAGATACATCAAAATGCCTGATCACTGAGCAGTATAGCAGAACGGACAGCAGGTGCCTGTTCCAGTGATTAAACTCTCGTCACCAGATTACGAGAAAGAACTTGCATCTTACAATGTTTGTCAAGAAAAGAAAACGAAAACGCATTTCCAGACCACAGGAAGATGAACAGACCCCCAACACAGAAAAGCGGGCGGCAGCAGTGAAGACAATGAAAAATTAAAACCAAATTTGAAAAGAAAGCAGAGAGAGTGACATACATGAAGAAATTACCGGCACCGGATTTCTGGAAGACGAGGGCACAATTGACACCGACAGATCCTCACCTCCCTCTCTCAGCGCTGCATTCTTATGGGGTGAATCAAAACAAAGAAGTATGCAGAGTGTTCAAAACACAGATTACAGCACGGGCCACAGGGACAAAAAAAGACAGTGAGGTAACGGAGGTTAAAAAAATGTTAAAAAAAGAGATAAAGAAAAAAGGAAAATGAGATTGCGAGCACAATATCACGAGAAGTCTGAAATATAGTTTATACTTGAAGAGCTCTACCCCCACACCACCCCCATTCCCCTTTTTTTTTTATTGGGGGGGGGGGGGGGCATAGGGTTTCCACTGTACAAGGTGAGTTCAAGGTGAATGGTGTGCTGCAGACTGACTCACTGGACGACCAAGATGTTCGAGGCGAAAAAGAAACAATTTAAATGGGACGGTCAAGCAGGTTTAGAAAAGCATCATACCGAAAATCCTTCGAGAAAAATTGTGTTCACACGCTGGCAACATTGGAAAGTTGTTTCAAGATGCTCGGAGAATGTAAGCTGGCGCAGGAAGGAGTTTTGTGGGACCTCTACTGTCCTTTCCTCTATAGGATGTTGTGAGTTTTGTGGGACCTCTACTGTCCTTTCCTCTGGCATGTTGTGAGTTTTGTGGGACCTCTACTGTCCTTTCCTCTGGCATGTTGTGAGTTTTGTGGGACCTCTACTGTCCTTTCCTCTATAGGATGTTGTGAGTTTTGTGGGACCTCTACTGTCCTTTCCTCTGGCATGTTGTGAGTTTTGTGGGACCTCTACTGTCCTTTCCTCTAGGATGTTGTGAGTTTTGTGGGACCTCTACTGTCCTTTCCTCTATAGGACGTTGTGAGTTTTGTGGGACTCTCTACTGTCCTTTCTTTAGGAGTTTGTGATTTTTGACCTCTACGTGCCTTTCTCTATAGATGTGTGAGTTTTGTGGGACCTCTACTTCCTTTCTCTAGAGTTTGTGAGTTTTGTGGACCTCTACTGTCCTTTCTTCTGATGGACTTTAGTTTTGTGGACTCTAGTGTCTTTCCTCTATAATGTCTGTTTTTGGTGTGGACTCTTACTGGACCTCTTCCTCTATGATGTTGTAGTTTTTGTGGACCTCTACTGTCCTTTCCTCTGGCATGTTGTGGTTTTGTGGGACCTCTACTGTCCTTTCCTCTAGGATGTTTGTGAGTTTTGTGGACCTACTCCTTTCCTTTAGATGTTGTGTGTTTTGTGGACTCTGCCTTGTCCTTTGGATGTTGTGAGTTTTGTGGACCTCTACTGTCCTTTCCTCTATGGATGTTGTGAGTTTTTGGGACCTCTACTGTCCTTTCCTCTGATGTGTTGTGAGTTTTGTGGGACCTCTACTGTCCTTTCCTCTGGATGTTGTGAGTTTTGTGGACCTACTGCCTTTCCTTGGAGTTGTGAGTTTTGTGGGACCTCTACTGTCCTTTCCTCTGATGTTGAGTTTTGTGGGCTCTACTGTCCTTTCCTCTTGGATGTTGTGAGTTTTGTGGGACCTACTGTCCTTTCCTCTGGAGGATTGTGAGTTTTGTGGGACTCCTACTGTCCTTCCTCTATAGGATGTTGTGAGTTTTGTGGTTGACCTCTTCTTTGTCTATTCTTGGATTTGAGTTTTGTGGACTTCTAGTTTTGCCTCTAGGATGTTTGGTTTTGTGGACCTCTACTGTCCGTCCTCTAGCTTTGTGAGTTTGTGGGACCTCACTGTCCTTCCTCTATAGGATGTTGTAGTTTTGTGGGACCTCTACTGTCCTTTCCTCTTAGGATGTTGTGAGTTTTGTGGGACCTCTACTGTCCTTTCCCTTAGGATGTTGTGAGTTTTGTGGGACCCTCTACTGTCTTTCCTCTATAGGTTGTGGACTTTTGTGACCTCTACTGTCCTTTCTCTGGTTGGATTTTTGTCTGGCCTCTACTGTCTTTCTCGAGTTTTGTGAGACTTTATGGTCCTTACTGTCCTTTTCCTCTATGTTGTGAGTTTTGTGGGACCTCTACTGTCCTTTCCTCATAGGATGTTTGTGAGTTTTGTGGACCTCTACTGTCCTTTCCTCTTAGGATGTTGTGAGTTTTGTGGGACTCTACTGTCCTTTCCTCTATAGGATGTTGTGAGTTTTGTGGGACCTTACTGTCCTTTCCTTGCCTTTAGTGTTGGCTTATGTGCACTTCCTACTGTCCTTTGTGAGTTTGGATGTGTTTTGACTGTCCTTCCCTTAGATGTTGTGGATTTTGTGGACTTACTGCTTTGTCCTCTCGGATGTTTGATTTATGGACTCTACGTTGTCCTCTCTGGCCTCTTGGTTTTTGCCTCTGACTGTTTTCTTGATTTTGTGAGTTTTTGGACTCTCTGTCCTTTCCTCTATAGGATGTTGTGAGTTTTGTGGGACCTCTACTGTCCTTTCCTCTAAGGATGTGTGATGTGGACCTCTACTGTCCTTCCTCTGGATGTGTGAGTTTGTGGACTCTACTGTCCTTTCCTTGGATGTTGAGTTTTGTGGGACCTCTACTGTCCTTTCCTTAGATGTTGTGAGTTTTGTGGGACCTCTACTGTCCTTTCCTCTATAGGAGTTGTGAGTTTTGTGGGACCTCTACTGTCCTTTCCTCTAGGATGTTGTGAGTTTGTGGGACCTTACTGTCCTTTCCTCTGGAGTTGTGAGTTTTGTGGACCTTCTGTCCTTCCTTTAGATGTTGTGAGTTTTGTGGACTCTACTTCCTTCTCTGGTGTGAGTTTGTGGACTCTACTGTCCTTCCTCATGGATGTGTGAGTTTTGTGGACCTCTACTGTCCTTCCTCTAGGAGTTTGAGTTTGTGGACCTACTGTCCTTTCCTCTATGGTGTTGTGATTTTGTGGCTACTGTCCTTTCCTCTAGAGTTGTGGTTTGTGGGACCTCTACTGTCCTTTCCTCTTGGATGTTGTGAGTTTTGTGGGACCTCTACTGTCCTTTCTCTGGATGTTGTAGTTTTGTGGGACCTCTACTGTCCTTCCCTTGATGTTTGAGTTTGTGGACTCTACTGTCCTTCCTCTATGGATTGGTTTGTGGACCTCTACTGTCCTTCCTCTATGTTGGTTTTGTGGGACTCTATGTCCTTTCCTCTGGATGTTGTGATTTTGTGGGACCTCTACTGTCCTTTCCTCATAGGATGTTGTGAGTTTTGTGGGACCTCTACTGTCCTTTCCTCTGGATGTTGTGAGTTTTGTGGGACCTACTGTCCTTTCCTTGGCATGTTGTGAGTTTTGTGGGACCTCTACTGTCCTTTCCTCTATAGGATGTTGTGAGTTTTGTGGGACCTCTACTGTCCTTTCCTCTATAGGATGTTGTGAGTTTTGTGGGACCTCTACTGTCCTTTCCTCTTAGGATGTTGTGAGTTTTGTGGGACCTCTACTGTCCTTTCCTCTATAGGATGTTGTGAGTTTTGTGGGACCTCTACTGTCCTTTCCTCTATAGGATGTTGTGAGTTTTGTGGACCTCTACTGTCCTTTCCTCTAGGATGTTGTGAGTTTTGTGGGACCTCTACTGTCCTTTCCTCTATAGGATGTTGTGAGTTTTGTGGGACCTCTACTGTCCTTTCCTCTATAGGATGTTGTGAGTTTTGTGGGACCTCTACTGTCCCTTCCTCTATAGGATGTTGTGAATTTTGTGGGACCTCTACTGTCCTTTCCTCTAGGATGTTGTGAGTTTTGTGGGACCTCTACTGTCCTTTCCTCTAGGATGTTGTGAGTTTTGTGGGACCTACTGTCCTTTCCTCTATAGGATGTTGTGAACTTTGTCACTCACAGAAAGAAACACCAGTCAACGGACAGCCATGAAGGCACAGAAGGGAAGAGAGGCGGAACAGACGTTCGGTTGGGGTCAAGTGGGCCCCTAGATAATGAGATAAACGCCAGTAGCATCAGTTAAACAATTTGTGGAACGAAGACGAAAGACTAGAGACCTTCAACGTGACATAACAAAGTCATCAGGAAGAAATGATATAGGCCTAGCATGTAGATTTAGAACATATGACGTCAAACACTTGAAAAATACCTCGCTTCGTAGGAAAAAAAAACCCTCAATAATTCTATAAATTCGCTTACAGCACAGCCGCTTGCACATCTGATACTGACCAGCACTGCCGCGTGTGTTGTAAAACAGGGGTGCCCGCGCGGTCTGTGTGTGTGTGTGTGTGTGTGTGTGTGTGTGGTGTGTGTGTGTGTGTGTGTGTGTGTGAGGAATTCGGGATGGAGATGGTGCAGGGGAGCAAGAAACGGGAAGACAGTCACGTGACATTTCCAATTTCTGGAATGGCAAGGCGGGTGGACGGGGAAGAGGGTGGGATGGAAAGTTATGGAAGTAGCAGGCAGGGGTGGAAGAGGTGTCGGCACATGTCTCCAATAAAATGTCATAACAGATAATCGCGTGGTTCTTAATCACATCGGCTACTGGCGTTACAGACACAAGTTTACGCTATTATATCATTATTATCATTGTCATCATTGCCATTAATCACTATTAATATCATTATCATCAACAGCAGCAATAGTAATAGTAGTAGCAGTCGCATTTTCTCATAGTTATTTTTCTTTTCCATCCATTACCCCTTGACGCCATCCTAGCCTGATTCTTTATTCTCCGTCGACTGTGTAAGAGTGAAAAAAAGAATACGAACCCGATGGTTCAATCAGATGTAGGACACACGGTTGTGTGATCGCGCTGAATCGCTTTTGTTGTCTGAGAGAAATAATGCTACAACGACAGAGAATTTTGACTTTCACGCCTTGAAAGAAATTGTCGTATCAAATTATCCCCATCCTACACCCAACGCGCTACTCCCACCCACCAACCTCGCCCCCTCCATCCTCGGCGAACGCGAAAAATCATTTGTCGCCAATACCGACCTCTTCTCAAGCAGCGGACAAGGACTACAGCTATAAAAACAAAATGTTAAAGAACAGTGTTTTGGCCACTCGTGCGTAAAGAGTTCAATGTGTTCAAACTTAAAGAACATCTGAAGCAGGGAACGGGAGGAGGGGGAGACGAAGAGGTTCGTGGATGATGGAGTCACTTCACTGCTGAATGTATTAACACTATACAGCCCAAATGAAATGGAGCGAGGGAGGAGAAGCAAGCTAGCGAGGACAAACATGTTTCGTTTGATTTACCGTCCCAAATACTGGTCCTGCATCCTTTATTAGCGTGCGAGCGTGCGTGCGTGCGTACGGGCGGGCGCGTGTGCGTATGTGTTTCTGTATATGTGTGTACGTCTGCACGAACGTGTGTTTGTGTGTGCGTGTGTGCGTGTGTGTGTGTGTGTGTGCGCGCGCGCCAGTGCGTGCGTGTGTGTGTGTATGCAAGAGACCTGTTCGTGTGTGTGTGTGGTGTGTGTGTGTGTGTGTGGTGTGCACGCGCGCGTGTGCGAGTGTGTGTGTGTGTGTGTGTGTGTGTGTGTGTGTGTGTGTGTGTGTGCATGAGTGTGTGCGAGTTGTTTGTGTTGCGGACGCGCAATGACAGGATAGAGGGGAGTGTGGGGTAAATGGAAGGGGAGGAAGGAGGGGTTAGTCGATATGACTCGTGCAGTGAAAGTGCGGTGATCCCGTCTCTGTCACCGTCTGTCCATCATTCACTCTCTCCTATATACTCTGTGCAGAAGTGGTGTATGTGAGGGTGTGTGTGTGCGAGCATGCGAGTGTTCGTGTGCGTGTGTGTGTGTGTGTGTGTGTGTGTGTGTGTGTGTGTGTGTGTGTGCGTGCGTGCGTGCGTGCGTGCGTGCGTGCGTGTGTGTGTGTGCGTGGGTGTGTGCGTGCGTGAATGTGTGTGTGTGTGTATGAGTGTGTGTGTGTGTGTCTGTCTGTCTGTGAGTGTGTGCGCGCGCGCGTGTGTATGCATGTGTGTGTGTGTATGTGTGCGCATGTGTGCCTGTGCGCGCGCGTGTGTGTGTATATGTGTATACCTACGTACATGCATTCACAGCTTCTATTTCAGACCCACCAGGCATTCTCCCCAGTCATTCTCCGATCCACCTTCAACACCCTCATCCTCCCTTTGAGACAGATTCCAACAAAACAACCCCCCTTGACAGACGACCCCCGAACCCCAGCACCAAAGATCGCCCCCCACCCGCCATCAAACGGCGGTTCCGCCGACCCGCCCTCTCCGGTTATTTGGCTCCCCCCTCTCCTCTCGGGACC
>CM065727.1:65783181-65788181 GCA_033310375.1 Conus canariensis
AACGATTTTCTAAAAGCTGTAAAACTTGTGGTCAGGTCTGCTGGGCGAACAGAGTAAGGGAGCTGGTTATAGATGGGAGAGGGACCCTGGTAAGAAAGGAAAACGTTGGCTGTAGGATTCAGGCCTCAAACAAGTAAGGTTTGACAAGTGAGGTGACTGCTGGTTGAAACCGAAATAGACTAAAAAGAAAAACATTACTGTTCCGTCAAAAAACGAAGGAGATAAACAAATTACAAGACAAAATACGACGCACTTCGACCTCTTTGGTACTCTTCAGGCAAGATGAACAACATTCAGAACAATGAAAAGGAAGAACGAGTAATCACTGATCTCCTGAAACTGGGCGCAAATTGGACGGTGAATGAAAACCTCCAGTGTGTGCCCAGTGTGAGGAGATAAGTGATTGCTCGTTGTTTGTTTTCATCGTCCTACATGTTGATGATCTTGCCTGATGACGACCACAGAGATCAAAACGCGTCGTCTTGTCTCTTTCGTTCGGCGGAACAGTCCATTTTCATTGATGTCTAAAGGAAGGAAGTCTGTACACGTGGATGTCAGAAAGAAGAACGTTGGCCGTATGGTTTTGACTTAAAAGAAGGGAATATAGTCTATAGGGATGTCAACAGAAGCACGAAGATGAAGAGGTGTGGACAGACTGAAGGGTTCAGAATGATACGCTGGAGAGTCTGGTCTTCAAGCGACTTCAACGACAGGAGAGACTGGGGTATAGCCTTTTTTTCAACGTGCGACCGGCGAAGAGGAACAAAAGAGAAAGGTGCAATACAAGCATGGTAAGAGAATCCAACAACACGTCGTGCAGCACTATTCGGGATGTTACCGAGGCCAGATCATCCGAACTGGAAAAGATGTTTCGTTATCTGGCGCACAAATGACAAAGGAGCACAGAAAAGCAGAGGCAGCTTCTTCACGAAGACAGAAACGGAAGGAACCGATTCTTCTGCGCTCCACGCGGAAAGTAGGACTAACGCAAGGGAAGGAGTTGTTGAAACGACAGTCTTGACTTTGTCAACCGACACAACCACATTTTCAACCACTGAGGCAATCTAACGTTTGGCTTGTCTTGTTTACATGCTAAAGAAAGAACAGATCTATGAAAGAAAGAAAAAAAGAGAGACGGAAAAGGGGGGGGGGGGGGGGGGGCAGAGTTCTAAAACCGATGCTGGAGGCAGGAAGAAAAAGGGTTATGGTCGTCATAACTCTCCCCCCAAGGCGCTGCTGTGAAATAGCACTAGGTGCTAAAAAACACGACCGTTTCACACGAGTTTCTGAAGTACATGATCACTGCTAAGTGTGGCAAGTATGTATGTTGTATACGTGCTATAACATCCCAGCCTTTGTCCCCAATCCAGTTTGGTCAAATGAAAAGAGAAGAACAACTATATGGTTTAGCAGTTACATATTTTAGTGCGGGGGGGGGGGGGGGGTGAGGAAGGGGGAGGAGGCGTGAGGAGTGTACAAACCAAAGAGAGAGAAAATATAAAATTCGACTTCGAGGGAAGGCAAATAAGAAAAACATGTACAAGAAACAAACTGAGAGTGCGAGAAATCTGCACGAGATTGTCGCAGATAAGGAGCCCCGGGTTTCATGCTATAGTACCCCCAGTTGACTGCCAAAAGCTGTATCATGAAAGCGCTTTAACATCAAATAATCTCTATTTTGTATACAATGACTGTCACGACTCTCAAGATCCTGATGTTTTGAAAGAGCAGTAATTCAATCAAGTTTTACATCAACCAAAAAAGAAAAAGAATCTGCAAAGATACGGAAAGCAGACCAAAGCCGTGGTCCCAAACCAACCAAACCCAAAAGCGAAGGGAGACCAGCCGCCGTGACGAAGTGGTTAGCGTCGCGGACTCCCGGCTGGGAGGTTGAGGGTTCGATTCCCATCAGTCATGTTGAGATTTTTCTGCCCCGACCGGCTCCCACCCCGAGTTGTGTTTGCTACGGGCTCAGTTGGGAAGACTTGGACAACACAGTCGAGTTTCATCCACTTAATGGATGCGTCTCTGAGAGTGTTGCTCAAATTTCCTGACCAACACTGCAGGGGTCTGTATCTCTCGGGCCTGGTTGAAGCCGGGATATATTATGAAAGGAAGCGTGGATTCCAGCCCTGTCATGCAGTCTCAGACCGAAATGGAAATCCGTAGCATAATCTTTATCGCCCTCATTCTCATCGATCAGCATTAAAAAAAAGTCTCAAATTCTGTGGCCCATTCATGCCCTGCTCTCATGGTGACCTCAGTTTGGATGTCTTCTCCATGTCTGTGGCCTTGGTTTGGTTCCGTCGGGGTCACCGGTATCGGCGAGTCCATAGGGGCTGTCGTTGGACGGACGTGGTGGCGCCCTCCGGAGAGAGAGCTCACTCAAGCCGGCTCCGCGACTATTACTGTCGTCAGTACGGGGCTTAGTAGGTGGTGTCCTGCGTATGTTGAATCAGAACAGGCGCCACTGAACACCACCGAAGTGACTTGGCAGTAGTGCAGTGGTGTCTCCTCCGGTGGGTTGCCTCTTGACGACTTGACACTGACTGCTCCCCGTTGATTGCCGGTGCCGGGGCTGAGGCGGGACTGACCGGGCTGTGGCTGTGGACGGGGTGTCAGAATGAGCGGCGTGGGTGCACTGCCACAGAGGTGGCACATAAGTTCGAACAGGAAAAAAAAACGAAGGGAGAGAGGATGCAATCGTCAGGCCAGTGTTTACTTATGGCAAAATCCAATAGCTGACGGACTCAGCATGGCTTAGGTCTATTTATCCCGAGATGCCAATCGTCCAGCTTGTGTAACATGCACTGGTCTACATGACTATATGTATGTATGCCATTTCTGTGCGCCCCCCTCTCTCTCTCTCTCTCTCTCTCTCCTCTCTCTCTCTTTGTGGTGTGTGTGGGGGGGGGGGGGGTGGTTTGTGCGGGTATCCTACTTCACAGTGAATGTAACAGTTTCATGCGTGCACAGAGTATCCTACACTTTACGGCGAAAATATAAGTGTCAGATATGCACCGAGTATCTTACACTTTACGGCGAAAGTAATATGTCGGGCATTCACCGGATATCCTACACTTTACGGCCAAAGTAACATAGCGTCAGGCGTGCACCGGGTATCCTACACCTTACGGAGAAAGTAACACAGCGTCAGGCGTGCACCGGGTATCCTACACCTTACGGAGAAAGTAACAATGCCACGGGTGGACTGGATATCCTACACCTTACGGAGAAAGTAACAATGCCACGGGTGGACTGGGTATCCTACACCTTACGGAGAAAGTAACAATGCCACGGGTGGACTGGGGTTCCTACACCTTACGGAGAAAGTAACAATGCCACGGGTGGACTTGGTATCCTACACCTTACGGAGAAAGTAACAATGCCACGGGTGGACTGGGTATCCTACACCTTACGGAGAAAGTAACAATGCCACGGGTGGACTGGGTATCCTACACCTTACGGAGAAATAACAATGCCACGGGTGACTGGGTATCCTACACCTTACGGCAAAAACTAACATGTGACAAGTGCATACGGATATCCCTATACACACATTAATAACATGTTGCAAGGAGTGCACGGATATCCTTCCTCTACGGCGAAAGTACCTGAATGCCACTTAACACTTCACGAGAAAAAACACGGTGCTAGATGCGCACGGGTAGCCTACATCTTACACACAAAGTAATAACTATGGTGCCAGGTGTGCACGGGTAGCCTACATCTTACACACAAAGTAATAACTATGGTGCCAGGTGTGCACGGATAGTCTACACCTTACGGAGAAAGTAACATAGCGCCAAATTTGAACGGACAGCCTACACCTGAAGTAAAATGGTGCCAGATATGAAAGGATATCCCACACCGAAAATAACATGGTGCCAGATATGAACGGATATCCCACACCGAAAATAACATGGTGCGAGATATAAACGGACATCCTACACCGATAACATGGTGCCAGATATGAACGAATATCCTACACCGATAATAACATGGTGCCAGATATGAACGGATATCCTACACCGATAATAACTTGGAGCCAGATATAAACGGATATCCTACACCGAAAATAACATGGTGCCAGTTATGGACGGATGTCCTACACCGAAAATAACATGGTACCTGAGATGAACGGATATCCTCCACCGAAGAGAACATGGTACCAGATATGAAGGATATCCTACACCAAAAAGGGAACACGGTGCCGGATATGAACGGATATCCTATACCGAAAAGAACATGGTACCAGATATGAACTAATATCCCACAACGAAGAAAACATGGTGCAAGATGTGAACGGATATCCTACACCGAAAATAACATGGTGCCTAGTTGACCCAAAAGTGACGCATCACGTTCGCAGTTTGAAGTTCCGACCAACAAAAAAAACATGGTCATTTCCACTGCCCTTTTTAACGCGATATTATCCCGCTTCCCTCGTGCTCCATCTTCCCCAACCACACACACGCAATACGAAATGGTCGTTCTTATCTGTCACGGTTAAGTTACGATGCATGTGGACATCATGCCTGACTGTACCTATCCAAACAACTATAAGCAGACTGCCCTAACATGGCAATGTACCTATATCAAAAACTATTTTTTTTAAATAAAAATAAAAAAAGTAGACAGGCCTAATTTGGCCAGCTCAACCATCCAAACAAGTATGCAAAGTGGGCAGCCCTAAGATCGCCTGCTGCAAGGAATATTAATGACAATGAAGAAGGCAAGAAAAAACAGCAACATCAAGATTAAAAACAAAACAAGGATTAGTGCATCACGAAAACGAAAAGATGGATGAGGCCATGGGGAGAAACGAAAGATGAAGGAAACCAAAAACGAGGGAAAATGGATTATGAAACCATAACAAAAGGAAAGATGGTGGTGGTCATCATGAGAAAGGAAAGAAAAGAAAAACATACACCCGAATGCCTCTTACAGAGAAAGTAACATACAAAGGATCGATGCAGACATCATAAAAAGCAAAGATG
>CM065727.1:65793181-65800681 GCA_033310375.1 Conus canariensis
TGTGTGTGCGTGTGTGTGTGTGTGTGTGTGTGTGTGTGTGTGTGTGTGCTAGCGCGCGCGACGCGTGCACACACATGCTCGCGCGCACGCGTGTGTGCGTGTGTTGTGTGTGTGTGTGTGTGTGTGTGTGTGTGTGTGTGTGTGAGCGCGTGCATGCGTGCGTGAAAGTGTGCGTGCGTGTATGTGTGTATGTCTGTGTGCATGTCAGAGAGAGAGAGAGAGAGGGTGTTAGCAATATGGGAATTTCATTCCACTAGCTTGTGTAGAACTGGTTAAAGTTTGACGGTGAAAATAATTAAAGGAAAAGGAAATTTAAAGGGACAAAATTCAGTTTATTTATAAATTCAAAGGGAAATAATTCAGTTATCCTCTAAAGGAGCAAAACTAACGTCGATAATGTTATGCCCGCAACTTATACATTCTTGCGTACTTGTGGCCAAAGTTTGCTTCAGTCATTACTCGCAGGAAAATCGCTTATTTACTGTGCATTAGTCATCTGCATGCCCAATATCTTTGGCTTCGAACTGTTTTTTTATTTCACCACAATGTTTTGTAAAGTTTGTGTTATAGTTTGTTACATACTATTCCTTCACACACACACACACACACACACACACACACAGAGAGAGAAAGAGACAGACAGACAGACAGACAGACAGACACAGAGAGAGTATGCTCACAAACTATGAGAAGTCACGACAGAAAATGTCTGTATAATCACAAATGGAGTCAGGATTTTTATATATGCCCTTAAAGCTTCCAATATACGCTGCCACGTTCATACTTTCACCGTCTGCCAAACGATCGACAATTTTCATACTATTTTTTTCTCTCAGGTAATTATTTTCTCACGTTTCTCAGTTTCAGATGTTCTCAGAGACAATATTACTTTTTAGCTGGATAGACTGTTCGCCGTGTCTTTGCCCATCTGTCTTATTAGTTTAAGTCGTCAGCCAACGAGACGAGCAGAGACTTGAAAATGCTTGTACTCAATTAGCTCTTCGTGATTCCAGCACGCCAGCTGGTCTGCTGTTTCAGATCGGTGACAGAAGGTGTTTTCCCCAATTCCATGATCTCTAGAGGTTCTGTTTCAGACAGGTGACACGTTTTTTTTTCCCAATTCCATGATCTCTAGAGGAACTGTTTCAGACAGGTGACAGAAGGTGTTTTCCCCAATTCCATCTCTAGAGGAACTGTTTCAGACAGGCGACAGAAGGTGTTTTCCCCAATTATTCCATGATCTCTAGAGGAACCAAGAGACAGATCTGCTGCTCGTGTTCTGTGTGTGTGCTTTGCATGCGCTAACAGAAAACAGACCACACAAAAGCACACACTTGGCGCAAGGATATTTGCTGCCTGAATAAACACACTGTAATATGATGTCACATTGTAAACAATGATGGAAGCACTTTAGTTTCAAGAAAGGACGGGTGCAAGCAGCAGCAGCAGCAACCAGACATGAAAAAAAAAACTTCTGTTGTTCGAAGTCGTTCACCCTGTTCGGCTTTACTTGATTTAACGTCTTTCACAAAAAAATAATCGCTTTTAGACGAAAGTTACAACTGTTTGACGTTATCAGTTATATAGATTACTTCTGTCACTCTGATTGGGGGGGGGGGGGGACATTTTTCTTTTGTAATCTTAACAGTTCCTTCATTCTAATTTGTCTGTGAGCCAACTATTGCAAACATGCATAACAGTTAAATTGCTGTGAGACTTCGATGACGACAATGTACCAGTGTCTCATAGAGGATACAGACGCCTAACCGCGCGCGCGCGTGTGTGTGTGTGTGTGGGGGGGGGGGGGGGGGGGGCGTGTTTGCGTGTTGTGTGTGTGTGTGTTTGCGTGTGTGTGTGTGTGTGTGTGTGTGTGTGTGTGCGCGCGCGCGCGCGCGCCGCACCAGTATGTGCGCGAGTACATGAGTATGGGTGAATTTTGTGTTTGCGTGTATTTATGTGCACGTGGACGCGTGAGCTCTTCCGGTGTCACAAATTCACAAGGTCCTTCTAATAAACAACATAAAAGAATTCACTACTTTCAGTACCTAAAAACTCTCACAGATATTCCAACATTCCTACTGCAGAAACGTTTTCACTCACCGACTGTCATCGTTGTAAGAGCTTGCGGTGAGGCCACTTTGTAAGCTTCTTTCACAAGGGAAGAAAAACCTCAGTTTTTTTGGCTCCAGCTTTCATTCCATACTGTGCACTAGCTCTCTGCACTCTGCTGCCTTATGTTTTGTGTCACATACAAAGCACTGCTGCCTTCCAAACATAAACCGAACCTGCTAGACAACTGTTTTCATATGTAGTCTGCCTTTTTGTGTGTGTTTTGTGTCACATCGAAAATACATTCATTTAACGACAAAAAAGCTTAAAACGTACCTGTTCAACGACTGTCTTTTAACAGCAGTCTGCCTTTGTCTTGTGTATTATGTCACACATACACACACAGCACGCACGCACGCACGCACGCACGCCCCACACACCACACACAACACACACACACAACACACAACACACCACACACACACACACACACACACACACACACACACACACACACACACACACCACACACACACACACATACACATCACTCCTCAGCTTACACCGGGCGCTTCAAAACAACATACCCTGGGCAACTTCACAACTTTCCACCAAGGGAAGGCACTCCGTCACATGCTTCAAATTATCCTCCCCTGATTGAATTTGGATGTGTGAAAAACAGGGGCTGAATGCCACGGAGTCTACGAGGATGTCTGCTGACAAAATAAATGCATTGCAATATGACGTAACACTGTGAATTAGAAGCAGCAGCAGCAGCAGCAGGAAGAGAAAGGAAAATAAGGAATCGATGGTCGAACCAACCATGATTTTTTTTTCTCGCAAAGTACTTACATTCCTTTGTCTTGCTTTGCTTATTCAACGTCTTTTCATATGAATGAAGTGTTTTCTAGACGGATGATTTTAAGTATCAGTGATACAATTGACTCATAATATTTTGCTTACAAAAAAAACTTGAATGACATTGTAACAGTTTCTACTTTCTTGTTGTGTGTGTGTGTGTGTGTGTTGGTGTGTGTTTTCTTTTTTATGAACAAACTATTGTAAACAAGTTCTACAATTATGTCATTGTGAATTTTTAAGACACCTATAGAGGAAAAGGGATGAGAAATCATCATTAATATTTTGAAATAACTTTCAGAATAGCTACTGATTGTCAATGAATCAGTTGAGCATTGCTCTGTGTAGAAGCATAGACACCTGTGTGTGTGTGTGTGTGTGTGTGTGTGTGTGTGTGTGTGTGTGTGTGTGTGTGTGGTAACGTCGTGCGTCCGTGCGTGCGTACGAGAGTGTGCATGTGTGTGCGTGTACTGCGGACGTGTGTGTGTGTGTGTGTGTGCGCGTGTGCGTGTCTGTCTGTCTGTCTGTCTTTGTGTGTACGTGCGCGTGCGCATGTGTGTGTGCGTGCGCGCGCGTCCGCGTGTGTGTCTATATCTGTGTCTATGTGTGTGTCTGTGTGACAACAGGCTTGTAATCGTGAGATCAAGGACGGGATCAGTAAAGCAAACCAGCGCTCAAGCCCATTTGAAGACCCCTTGGCCTCAGCGTCCACGCCACGATCAGGACCTTCAAGAACAACGTCCTCGGTGTTCTCCTGCACCTGCACCTGTTCAGAATATTCTGACCGAAGGGCATCTCCAGTGCAGATCTCCGAAGCAGGACAGTAACGGTAATGATACAATAGATGGAGATGGTTGGACACATTTGTCGCATGTTACCCAACTTACGTGTACAGAGCAATTCTACCCCAGTGGAATACACTACAGATACTACTATGCGCAAAACTGTACCGTAGTGCTAATAGCATACGTTCTGAACACCATGACAGTGTTTTTCGGGTATGGGGTAAACACGATCTCTAAGCGGTAAGACGTCTTGCCATAATGCTAAATGGGCTAGCTAGCTACCCAAGCAAAATACACAACGCCTAGCTTTCACAACCCAAAGTTTCACCATCTATGATTTTCCCCTCTAATCTGGACAAATTTATTTTCGCCTCAGCAATGTCTTTACAGATAAAAATTCTTTGGGTGCATTTTTTTTTCAGATAGAATTCCGTTTGGTTTGCGAGAGAGGAAGAAAGGAACACTACTACCAGATAGTCTTTCCCTGCAAAACGTTGTTTCAAATTATTCCCCTTTTTCTGTACCCGGGCATAGTTTAGTATATCGTGATAGCATAGATTAACAAAGAATCACAAGATGAGAGATCCATTAAGTATAATAGCCTAAAACTTTTTTTTTTAATTAAATATTCCCTATTTTAAAAAGTTTCTTTCTAAGTGAATAGGACAAGGCATTTCGCAAGGTCTTTTTTTTCAACTTTCTGTGGGTTCAAACCGTCCCTTGCTATGCCCCGACTCTCCAGAATTCAGTGCGATTTGTTTCTATCACATGCAAGATACTGCTGCCCTTAAACAAAAGAAAAGGTTTTAAAAAAAAAAAACCTGTTGACCTGCTCAACATCTGTTTGATCAGCAGCCTGCATTTTTCTGCGATGATCTGATTTGTAGTTTTTCAATAATTAATGCACACACACACACACACACAGAGACACACACGTACATACATACATACATACATACACACGCACATACGCACGCACGCGCACACACACACACACACACAGACACACGCACGCACACACACATACACACGCACACACACGTACGCACACACACACACGCGTACGCGCCCGCCACACACACATACACACACACGCACGCACGCACGTACACACACACGCACGCACGCGCTAACGCACGCACGCACGCACGCATACACACACGCGCGCGCGCACGCGGACACACTCACGCACGTACGCACGCACGCACGCACACACACACACACACACACACACACACACACACACACACACACACACACACACACACACACACACACACGTGTATACACACATCATACACACATGCACATGCGCTCGCGCATCGCATACATTGACACACACACATGGACCCGTACCCATACGCCCATACACACACACGTATACTCTCATAAACTATTACACGTACAATGATAATAGTGGCACAGCCATTGTTAGGTAGGTACGCAAGGTCTGACCAGCGCTTTGGGCTTATGCGTAGTTTAGACATCTGCTAAGTCGTAGCCATAAAACTCTCTCCGTAAGTTCTCTCATCTTAGTCACTAATCAATTCATCCATCAGCTTTGAATCGTCTCAGATGTAGCGTATATAGACTAGTGTGCACGCTGTGAGATCTTAATGAAACAGAAACAATAACTAACAGTTCTGTACACAACACACACACACACACACACACACACACACACACACACACACACACACACACACACACACACAACACAAGTTGTGTGAGAGAGAGAGAGAGAGAAGAGAGAGAGAGAGAGAGAGAGAGAGAGAGAGAGAGGGGTCAGGAAGGGAAAGAGTGAGAAAGACAGTTACAAAACACATGCACAGAGAAATAAAGATATGCAGATGGGGAAAAAGGTACCAGACAGAATGCGAGACAGAGAGACAAAAAAAGAAACAGAAGCAATACCTGCAAAGCGGTTAAATGAATTTAGTGGTTGTTCTTAAGGGCATTGAAATGGGGAGAGAAGTGTTTTCGGAAAATCAATGAAACCACGACCTCCGCATCACGTCAAGGAGAACAGCATCATCTTATACACCTCTCCGTCTCCACACTCAGGAAGGCCTGTGAGCACCCTTGAGGTTCTCGCCATCACACTTTTACCTTCCATTATGTCGTTTCATGGTTTCCATGATAACCATATACACTACGATGTACGGCTTTTCAGTAGAGGGCCACACGCAGTTGTCGTCGTCGCAGTACTGCGTCACACAGAGAGCCATCAGTGACAAGCTGGCATCAGACCCCTCACCAGAGGAGACACTGCACCACTGCCAGTTTACTTTGGTGGTGTTCGGTGGTGCCTGTTCTGATCCAACATCCAGTAGACACCACCTAAGGCTTTCGCTGATGACCATAGCTCTTTACCACGAGCCACTATCACTGTTTTTTTTCAATGAAATATAGTACAACAGTTACTGTATAAAACGACATGCTACGCTCATACAATATGAAGAAAGGGTACAGTAAACTGTCTCGTACATATCCAAACTGAAGTATCATTGCTTCAGTTGAGTGACTCGACTGGCTTGTTAAAGCGGAAGCTCTTGACAGAAACAAAGCAACATCCATGCATATTCTGGTGGCAGCATATTGTAAAGTTCGTTTCACGTCAATGTACACTGTGCACAGACCAAGATAAACTGCTGTTCTGGTTTGTGTGTATTAGGAGAGAATGAACAGTTAATGCTTTTGTTTTGTTTGTTTGTTTGTTTGTTGGAATATGCCGAGCCATAAAATCCGACTGGAATACACCAGGGCTGATTGTTGTCAAATAACTTTTAGAACAGGATTACTCACACCATGTATTTGTACATGCTGCGATATCTAATAGTCACCTAGAGGAGAAATAGAACTGACCACTTTCATTTGACTTTAATGTGAATTCAGATTTTACAAATAGCGATCAGTTTCTGCTTGAAAACGGAAAAAAGAAAACGCCTTAATCATCCAATCTAAAGTCCAAACCATATATTTAGGAACTATAGCATGTCCTTCCTTGTGGACCCTTTCTTTTCGCTACAAGCCTGGCCTTATTGGGGACTAGCCAACTGGTGGGAACAAATTCTACGTACAACTCTATGATGCCGCCTCTGTCTGTCTGCCTGTCTCTCTGTCTGTCTGTCTGTCTGTCTGTCTGTCTCTCTCTCTCTCTCTCTCTCTCTCTCTCTCTCTCTCAATTTTTTTTTCTGGGGGGGGGGGGGGGGGTAGTGGATCTGAAAGAATAGAAAATAATTAAGTATTAAGTCTTTTGTTTCATTTATGTTGTTCTCTTTGTATATGCAGCACATTATCAGTGTGAGAGTGCCAGTACACCACACATTAGAACATTAACAAACCCAGACATTTTGTATCAAACGCCAAAACACTAAAAACGTCAAGACTATGTCCATTTATAAGAGAACATACAGACTACGCATGGTGTGTAAGGGACTGGTTGGAGAAGAGAAAAAAAAAGGAGGAGAAAAAGCTAGTAGTGGAAATTGCTTTTTTTGTTTTTGTTTTTGTTTTTTTTGGCAGATGAAGAGGACAGTGTGAAGCACCAAAAAATGAAGAGGTGGATTTCGGCCTTAGGAAAAAAAATAAAAAAAATTACCGCCTGAGGTGCTCCATTGATCCGATAACTGATGCCACAAAAAAAGGAACTATAGCATGTGTTTTCTTTTTTCTGTGAAGTGCGATGCGCAGTTTGTAAGCCCTCTTTCACGTTTCATTTTCTTTCATGTGGCCACGCTTATCAGTGCTTGATATATTTTTGCAAATTTCTACACAGAAACTGTATGGAATGTCTAAAACTTCCATA
>CM065727.1:65803181-65810681 GCA_033310375.1 Conus canariensis
CTCTCTCTCTCTCTCCCTCTCTCTCTTCCAGGCATTGATTGTCGTCTGTTCTTTTGTGTTAACCATTTCCTCTGTCTATTTATAGCGTTTATGTATGTTTACTTTAATTCTAGATTAGTTTTGCTGATGTTATTATTGCATTTTATATGTATTTCCCTTTGTTGAGGGCCGGATGTAAAAAAAGCCATTTTGTGCTTATTCCGCTTTTTCCCTCATTAAAAAAGATTCGTTCGTTCGTTCGTTCTCTCTCTCTCTCTCTCTCTCTCTCTCTCTCACGCACACTCACACCAACGCTTGCACGCTCACGTCCGTAGACTCTCTAATTAACACGCCGGCATCTCCCCACTGATGAACACACACCAGTGCGCACACGTCTACAGTACGCGCTGGGGGCCCTAAGAGATTCAAAGTCTTATCTCTGTTGACATGTGTTTTTATCATTTGTGACTGTTACTGGAATGGCCCAGTATGAGTTTGCCCTAATCTCTAGGGGTCTTTGCAGTGTTGGCCTTGAGATTATTCCAATGTCTGTTTGGTTGGTAATGTTTCTTGCTCTTCCCTTAAGTCTGGATGTGCGGCCACTTCCTCTCTTGATGTTCAGATCTGGAAGATGGTCTATAGCATAGTGGCTTTTCTCTTGTTTGCTTAAGTGATTCTTCAGATTTCTTTTCACATCAGATCGGCCAAGCTGTAATCCAGTTCTTAACGTTGCCTTGCCAGCCAGTGTGTCTGCTCTCTCGTTTCCTTTAACTCCAGTATGTCCAGGGCAGTACATCCATATGAGTCACTCCAGTGGAGGGCTGCGTATTAGTTCATTCCAAGCAGGGATTTCCATTCAACTTTTCACTTTCTGAAGAAGGTTCATGGAGTCAGTCAGTACTATGGCTTGTTGAGTTTGAAACTGGCTTGTGGATGAAAGCCAGTGGAGCGCTTGTGTTACTGCTTCTACCTCCGTTGTTAGACTTGAAGTTGTTAAACTGTGCGCACCATTGTCTTCCTGGATAGTTCGGACATTTTGCTTCACTGTGTATCCCCAGCCTGACTTACAATTGGTGACAGAACCGTCAGTGTATATTATAATATCGTCTTCTGTGCAAAGGTCTTCCACCTGCATCTGAATTTCTGCGTTGGTTTTGCCTTCTGTCCATCCTCGACAATGGCTTCCAAGTCCTAGAGCGATGGCAATTTGGTAGATGTGTTTCAAGTGGTCTGGATACTTCTCCCATTCCTTGGGGTGCGGAAGAATTAGCTAGGGAGAGGGTGGGGGTGGGCGAGGGGTTACGTTTTGTTTCATTCTCGGCGCTGGGGAATGAGTGTGAATGTAAGAGTAGATGACGGGGGAGGGGGGGGGGAACAGTATTTACAGTAGATACAAACGCGAGCTGACAGTCTTTTGGATCAGACGACAAAATGATCAGAACCGAATCATTTAAAAGAAAGAGGAGTCGGAAGAGATTTTCAAAAAGGAAGGGTTTGAGGGTCCTCTCCAAGTGGGGGAACAGATACAAAATGCTGAAAATACAATTTGTGAGCCTGAGGGAGGAGCGGGTTATAAATCCTCAGACTTCTCGCTTTCATCCGGCCCTGGAGCCTATGTGCAACATACACCAAGGAAATGTTAAACAACCCACGGCAGCAAGGAAATCCTCGGGGAAATTCGGTAGTCAGAAAAGGTAATAAAACAAGAACTGTGTCGTCATACAGTGGCGACATTGCATTGACCACCACGTGGCGGTGATGGCCAGGTGGAATTTTACACAGGGGAATCTGTGTGATAAGCACGTCATGAAAGACAAGACTGTATTATACCATGCCATGAAAAAAAAAAGTGCATGGCATTATGGTACTGTGCGACACGATATGATACGATACATTACCATACCATATGATACCATACCACACCATGCCATACCATACCACACACACACACACACACACACACACACACACACACACACACACACACACACACACACACACACACACACACACACACACACACTTTTTCACATGCATTGGTAAAGCATAATAGAATAACAATACACGTATGATCACTACAGATAGACACGTTTAATAGTTTAAACATCCTAAATCAATCCACGACAGTAATTTTGCACTAGCTATGATTTCACAGAAAAGATATCGCTGATGAAGACAATATTAGTGAAATTTAGAAACAATAACACAAGTGTGAATTTCGTTTCAAGCACCTAGAGCAGTGGTATCCTGGCAAAAACAAGGATTATGTGAGGTAACATGTCTGCTCAGCGTTTCTGGTTTATTGAGTGCGCGTGTGTTTACTAAGAAACAAAAACTTACACCCTTAAAAACACAAAAGCCTAAAAATCTGGAGAACGTTATGGTTATGTGCTTTCAACTAACAGACACATAGACAGTAGAGCAACCGAAAAGCAAGCAAACAGACAAAAAAAACCTGTTAGTTTGAACACTTTTTTTTATTTGACCATTCATAAACAATGAAACCGGTAAGTTAAGATGTAGCGTGGAGCTGACACACGTATGCTCCGCGACTAAGCAATTATTATCCTTTATAAGGAGCTGAGTACATCATGTTCTGCGTTGGATGTTAGATCAGAACAGATACCCCTGAACCCGACATAATCCCAGTGGTAATGCAGAGTATCCTTGGCTGGGTTGCCTCATGATAACCTATTATCGATCACTCCCTGTAGACTTCAGTGATGGGGCTATGACAGGACTCCCCTGGCTGTGGCAGGGTATCGTGAATCTGGAATATGCAGCGAGGGAGTACTGCGCCAGAAAAGGCGCAAGAAATATAAGACAGCAGAAACAAAATGATGCACATTGTCAGCAAGTCTTGAAGACGGGGACGGCGGGGAGCAATTAAAGAAAAACAAAGTGGATCGTGTAACATCAGAGCATACATTCTGCTGCCATCAATTACGCATACACAAAAATATAACTGGTCCCTTCCAGGCACAAATTAAGATAGAAATGCCGATGGAAATTTCTCAGCGAATTCAACATCTTTTTCTTTTTCCTTCTTTTTCTTTTTCTTTTCTGTTTTCTTTTTTTTTTGTCAAAGACCGAAAAGATAAATATGACAGTCAGCAGTTGTAAGGTCAATTGATATCTCTCATCCATAGTCCAGACATATACTTCCGCTCCCACAATGCATTGAGTTTCCTTCCCTGCTGTCCCGGATGTGTGATGTCAGCCCCCCCCCCCCCCCCCCCCCCCCCCCCCGTAGGACACTTCACCAGCTACCCTGTCCCCTCACATGGTGTAAGTAGGGCGGGACCTAAGCTGCAGTTAAAAGGAGGATGTTGAATTATTCATCAGTCCTTGGGTCGGATGGAACGAGGTGAAGACTCTGCATACATTGACACAGAGCTGTCAAGATTTATTTTATACACGTTAACTCTCTCTCTCTCTCTCTCTCTCTCTCTCTCTCTCTCTCTCTCTCTCTCTCTCTCTCTCTCTCTGTTATTGTTGTGTTACCTCTCCCTCCCTTATCAAAAGACCTCTTTGGTAATGACAATAAAATATCAAAGTGTCAAAGTCTCTCTCTCTCTCTCTCTCTCTCTCTCTCTCTCTCTCAAGACAGAAATATCTTGAGTCTTGAGTCTCTCTCTCTCTCTCTCTCTCTCTCTCTCTCTCTCTCTCTCTCTCTCTCTCTTTCTCTCTGTGTTGATTCTCCAGCTTTTATGGGATTGAGACATATCATACATATGCATGCGTAAATTATGTGCGGTGCCATTCTTCTTCTTCTCCTCCTTCTTCTTCTCATTCGTTTCTTTCTTTTTTTTTTTTCTTTTTTTTTTTTTTTTGGATCCTCCTGCTTCTCTTCCTCCTCACCCTCTTCTTTCTTCTCCTTCTTCTCTTGCTCCTCTTTCCACTCCTCCCTTCTTCCTTGTTGTTCTTCTTCTTTTTCTTCTTCACTCTTCTTCTTCTTCTTCTTCTTCTTCTTCTTCTTCTTCTTCTTCTTCTTCTTCTTCTTCTTCTTCCTCTTGTTGTTGTTGTTGTTGTTGTTGTTCTTCTTCTTCTTCTTCTTCTTCCTTCTTCTTCTTCTTCTTCTTTGTCTCTTCGTGTGTTTTTTTATCCTCCTACCCCTTTCTCTTTCCCCTGTCCTCCTCCTCCTTCTTCTCCTCCCCTCCCCCCTTCGTCTCCTCTTCCCGCTCTTCTTCCTACCCCTCCCCTTCTTCTTTTTCTCTCTTCTGTTCCTTCTCCTCCTCCACTTTCTCCTCCTCTACCTTCTTCTTCGTCTCCTCTTTCTCCTCCTCCTCCCCCTTGTTCTTCTTGTACTTGTTGTTGTTGTTGTTGTTGTTGTTGATCTTCTTCTTCTTCTTCTTCTTCTTCTTCTTCTTCTTCTTCTTCTTCTTCGTCTTCGTCTTCTTCTTCTTCTTCTTCTTCTTTTTCTTCTTGTTCTTCTTCTTCTTCTTCTTCTTCTTCTTCTTCTTCTTCTTCTTCTCTCTTCTTCTCCATGTCATAAGGTCAAAGTAGTCTTTATGATTAAGTCGTCTGTCTGAACACTTAGCAAAGCAGACGAAGTCTCCAACCAATGAAGACCTTTTCTTTTCTGTTTAAAAGTTGTTGTTTTTCGGGTTTTGTTTTTCATTTTCAACCATGACCGAATGATGAATTCACGATTAAACCAGCTTTGATCTTAACATGAAAAACCACCGTTTTTTCAAATAGTTTTCCAATGCTACTTTCAAGCATGCCCAACAATGATAAGAAGACAACAGTGAGGAGCCTGTTTTATTATCTAAAACGAATATCAATGTAAAGCATGTGTTTAGGTTTATTACAATGTCTGGCTTGTATTGGACCCATTTTTTCAACGAAATGGCTCTGTTCGAAATTACGAACTCAGTTATTCCCACCGCTATCAGTAAATGTTTTGATATTTCTATTTCATTGTTGTCTTTTTCAACCCGTCTTCCATCCCTAACACCCCCCTCCCCCCCCCCCCCCCCCCCCCCCCCCATCCTCTCCTGTTAATTAAAGTTTGGTGTCATGATTTCTAGAATGAAATAGGATTAGGTAGATAGGTAGATGTGTGTGTGTGTGTGTGTGTGTGTGTGTGTGTGTGTGTGTGTGTGTGTGTGTGTGTTTTCGCTGTCCTCTCTTTATCTTCCCAAGCGAACAGAACGCTGCTTGATGTAACAATCAAACCACAGATATCCACACCGTATACAATACATTCTGATGGCTCAACGCAACGGAAATTATCTCCGCCGTCTTCTCTCTGTCTCTGAGCTGTCTGAGACGTTCTTAACTCTGACGACCCCTTGTCTGTCCATTCAGAGTGTCTGGTAGTTTCCCTCAGTCGTGGCCGACAAAGGATTTGCGCGCCGCCTTTGGTTCGCCACATGTATCATGTGGAGGGAACCCTCGTTCACAGACGTGCTCACTCAGGGGAAAGGGTATGGAAATGAATAAGATTTCAGACAAACTCCGCCATTGAAATCCCTAATAAGTGGATGTGATGCTGACTTCGCCATTCATCTGGCCACACCTGAGCCGTTACTGTTACTGTTGTCAGGCAAACTATTTCTCTACTTTCTTGGGCACTTACACATATTGTAGAGAAAACTATTAATCCCAAAAACAAATTGTTCTTCCGCAGGGCTGGTCACAATATGAAGAATTAAAGTCTGTCTCAAATCGACGGTTGAAATAGAATGGAAATCATTTGATGATCTGGTTACAAATGCGATTGATACGAGGTCAGAAGTTGTACAACAGACTTGCGCTCCGGAAGAACCGGTAATTTTTTTTTTCATTTCGAATGCAGAATATATGTTCCTAAGGGTGTGGGTTTGGTTCAAGATTAGAAAGTCATTTTCTAATTGCTGTTAAGGTGTGCGAAATTTCAAACTCACACTCACACATACACACACGTGCACACAAATACACATGCACGCTTATTTGCACGCACACACACACACACACACACACACACACACACACACACACACACACACACACACACACACACACCACACACGCACACACACACACACACACACACACACACACACACACACACACACACACACACACACACACACACACACACACACACACAAACAGGCAGAAAGATAGATAGAAAAATAGAAAAAGGGCAGGTGGTGGGTAAGACTTTCAAGGGTATTCTATGAGTGAATGAAGAGAGGACTGTATAATTTAATTGTAGATCACTAATATAATCTATGATGAACAGAATGATGTTTAAAAAAACCCACTGAAACTGAACAAACGTATATGTTTCTAGCCAATATATCACATGTGCAGGAAAAGGAGAGGTACACATGAAAAAAAGAAGAAAACTCCGCTCTTTTTTGATGGTAATAGATTGGCATAAATGTGTCAGTATGATATATTCAGTCATGGTGATGACGAAGAGATGATGACGAAGAAGGAAAAGGGAAAGGAGGCGAAGAAAAGGTCTGTGCATCACCACCTGACTTGCCGACTCTATTTGATCAGTGAGCCAGCACACCATGGAATAGGAAATCATTTCAGCCAAGTGGAGCGTAATTTGGAGTGAAGACGACCGTCTTGGTAGAACTCTCTCTCTCTCTCTGTCTCACACACACACACACACACACACACACACACACACACACACACACACACACACACACACACACACGACAGCGCATGTTCACGCATCCACACAAACATACACTTACATCTTACATAGACACTTTTTTTTTGGTTACACATGCACGCATGCCCATACATGTACATACACACTCTCACAGACATTTGAAAAAAAAATTCATTGTTCATCCTGAAGAAGACCACTGAGTCAAGACTTGTTTCCTTCATGTTTACATGTTCGTTTGGAGGCTTGGTGCTTCAAACTCTGTTTTCATGTTTGGACCGCTGCCTGCAATCATTATACTTTGAAACTTTCTTTATTCAAACAGCCAGTCACAGCTGCTGAAGTCAGCGCTCGATGAGGAGTTCTCGTCCAGGACAGGAGAGTCGACTCCAAGCAGCCATACGCGAATGTTCGAAATTCTGAACTAAAATCATTGCCATGGTTGTCAGTAAATGTTTGAATATTTTCATTTCATCCACTCCCTCCCTCCCCACCACACTAACTTCATCCTTTTACCTTGACCCTCGCCTCACCCTAATTAATCCTAAATTGGACTGTCTCTAAATGTATCACTTACCCTAAATCTAGCCAGAACAAACTTGATAAAACCTTCTGAAATTGGTTGTGATAATTTTCTTTTTTTTTTTTTTTTTTTTTTTTTTTTTTTTTTTTTTTTTTTTTGCTGTAGGCTTGTAACGAACTACCCTTTACATGTTTATGTGAAAGTTGAAATCATGAGTTTCTAGTAATGTGGAAACGAACTCAAAAATCATTCTAGCAGTGCCTTTACACTACTGTTCTCATACCGTGACCCTGCCATGATTTCTGTGCGCTCCCTGCCCCAAGTCTTAGCTCTGTACACTCTGGGATGACCAGGATCACATGGTCAGACATCTGCCAGT
>CM065727.1:65815681-65823181 GCA_033310375.1 Conus canariensis
CACACACACACACACACAAACACACATACACACACAAACATCCCCATTGATCATTCTGTCTTTAGGAAGTCTTGCATTCTGTGGCCTTTCACGTCCCTTTCAAGAGACGACCCCCATTTCAATTCACTCTTCACGTGTCTGACAGTGACCAGTCTGTATCACAGACGTCGGTGTTGGCAAGTTCATGGTGACTGCCGTTGGGTGGACGCGGTGGCGCTCTTTCTAGGGAGCACACAACTAACTTTGACTCCACACAATTATGCAGGTACTGACATCAATAAGAGACTTAGTAAGCGCTGTCCGGCGTGTGCTGAATAAAAACAGGCTTCACTGAACACTTCTGAAACGACACAGCAGCAGTACAGTATCTTCTGTAGTGGGCTGTCAATATTGATCACTCCCCATTGACCGCTAGGGCTGAGACAGCAGTTAGATGAACTCTAGGTATGGCCGTATATAGGGTAAAGGAATGAGTGATGGAGGAGTAATGCCAGACAAGAGGAGAAGAGATATCAAAAGCTATCCCTTACAATAATCTGCGCCTTAGCTCTGACCTTTTCTCTCTAGGAACACCACAATGCATGGATGGCATTACCAGCAGACTACTCCCTTCCCCCTTACTCTCTGTCCACTCCAATCCACTCCACCACTGTCTCGCGTCAGCTCATAAGCCCTATGACGCATTTTCCCAGCCATTGCGCCGTCCTGTGTTTCCAAAATAGTCTCGTTCTGTTCACTTTAAGAGAGAACAAAAAAGTACATGATCAGGATTGGTCAAAGACCGCTAAATGACAATCTGTTTTCCGTGTAACTCTAAACTTACCCTTTACCTTGGTCCTAATGTAATCCTCAATAACCCTAACTTTAAAAAATCTTAAACTTCTGTGCAATGGCTAACCTTAACCTTTACCCTGACTCTGACCTCACCGTGATTAACTTTAAGCCTAGGTAGCCTTAATCTTCTGTGCAACCACCTAACCCCGATTCTAACCTTATCCGTTGCTCTGGCCTAACCTCACCCTGATTAACCCTAACCTAAAGGAAACTTAATTTTCCATGCGACTGCCTGGCCCTAATCCTAACCTAATATCTTACCCTGGCCCTTCCTCATCCTGACTAACCCTAATTGAACTAAATCTAAATTCCTACCTAAAATCCCTACCTAAAACTAACTTTACAAAAGCATACAAAATTGTTTGTGATCATTTATTACTTCTTTCAGCTGTGATATGTGGGCTTGTAACAAACTACCTTATACTTTTTGATGCAAATGGAAATCTTTGGTAAAACTGTGAATGTGTGGATAATAAAAACAAACCAAAATGGGGAGTTTGTGTTATACTCCCTGTTTGGCTAGTATACTTACCATGTCAGACCATAGCATTCAACGGCAGTTAGCCAGCTCTGTCAGGCCGAATTTTTTCCGTGGCCAATGCAGTCATAAGACAGTCACGTGATGTCACCCCACTTCCGGCCCCGGAAGAAGCCAGTGTCAACTTCCTATACGTCATTCAGCGAGGCCTGGTGTATGGTAACCCCGAGAACCTTGGCGCCAGAGGGGAAGGTAGGGAGGGAATTAGAGTCTGACATGGTAAGTATACTAGCCAAACAGGGAGTATAACACAAACTCCCCATTTTGGCGTCATATACTTTACCATGTCAGACCATAGCAGAATTTAAAGGAATCGGAGGAGGGCGAGCGCCCTAGTGGTTCTTGGGGTTGACCGATATGGCTGCATTGGCCGCCACAAAGGAAATCCCCTTAGACCCATCAGCTCTGGTCATGCGGATATCCCTCAGGTAAAAATTAATGAAGGGATTTTCCGAACGCCAGTAGGCTGCCTCCAGCAGGTGGCGCACGGGGACAGAGTACTGGAACGCTGTGGAAGTGGCCAGTGCTCTGACCTCGTGGGCCCTGGGTGATAGGACAGGGAGATCCTTGTACGCCTGAGCGTAGGTAGATCTCACCGTCTTGGAGAGCCACCTGGAGATAGTTCCCGCCGAGATATCTCTAGTATTGTTGGGGTTGAGGGAGATAAGGAGTCGTCTCTGGGAGGAGCGCCTGGGGCGTGTGCGTTCCCAGTAGTACCTGAGACACCTGGAGGGGCAAAGGTCCATGTCTCCATCTTTTTCTCCCTTTCCCAAGATGTCCGTCAGGGAACGGATGACGAGGAAGGGAGAGGGGGTGCCCGGTTCTTGATTCTTTGCCAAGAACTCCGGAAGGAACTTGAGAGAGACTGAGCCGTCCCTGTGGAAGGCGATATCTCTGGGGTCACCGCTGAGGGCGTGAATCTCACTTCGTCTTCTGGCCGAGGCCAGGGCGAGAAGAAAGGTGGTCTTAAGGGAGAGGAGGTCAAAAGGAATAGAAGCAATGGGTTCAAAAGGGGGTTTTCTGAGGGCATCGAGGACCGTAAAAAGGTCCCAGAGGGGGATGCGCCTAGGGGACTGGGCTTCCCGTAGAGCAACTCCTCTAGACACCTCTCTGAGCAGAAAGTCATTGTCAAAAGAAGGGCCCCCGAGTTGACGAATGGTGGTGCAGATAGCTGATCTGTAGCCCCGAATGGAGCTAGCCGACAGCTTAAGGGAAGAGGATAGGTGGGAGAGGAAATTTCCTATTTGGATGTTGGAGGGGCAGTCATGGGGAACAGAGTTATCTGAGCACCAGGCTATCCATCTCTCCCAACGGTAGTTGTAGAGGGACTCGGTGCTGGCTCTGCGAGATGCCGAGGTTAAGTCCCGTAATCCCTGAGAGGCCCCTGCCCCGGCTAGTGTGTCTAGGACGGACTGGGGTCTGTCCGAGTGGGGGGTAGCTGCAGATGTTCGCAGTTGGGCTGGCATAGAAGCCACGCGTGTAGGCGAAGCATGTTGGGATTGGAGTGAGGAAGACCTGACCGGGGTTGTCTCAGCATGTCCCAGCGAGGGCTGAGCCGGAGGGGGGGAACGTGGGTGAGGGACTTGAGGTCCGGGAACCAAGACTGGGTCGGCCACCATGGCGTTACGAGGATCAGCCTGGGTCTTTCCAGCCTCGCCTTCCTGATCACCTTGTGTAGGATGGGGAAGGGGGGAAAGGCATATGCCAGTAGGCCCGTCCAGGGGAGGGATAGTGCGTCGACTGCATACGCCTGGGGATCTGGAACGGGGGAGACGTACAGGGGCAGGCGATGGTTGAACCTGGTGGCAAACAGGTCGATCATGGGCACAAACCAATGCTCCCATACCCCCGACAGGGTATGTCTGTTGAGGGTCCACTCCGTGTGGAGGAGAGACTTCGACCTGCTGAGGGAATCCGCCAGGATGTTGCGAATGGGGATCCGAAAAGGTCGGTTCCCCAACGTCCAATACCCCTAGGGAAGAAGGTGACGTTCGATCGGGGTAGGTCGACCGTCCTTGTGCATGGGCACGGCCGGGCCCATGGCGCGGCGTGCCCGCACGCCCAGGATTATGGACACCACCGAGGTCGTGCGTCGGGGTGACCATAAGGCTGCTTCCGGAGTCGAAGCGCTCATCGAGCTCAGGTGTTGGCTGCACCCGTGCCCGGTGGGGCCGAGCGCTATGAGTGGACGTATCAACTTGGGGGGAAAAGGAGATACGTGACTCATCAAGGCGAGTGACGGATGGTGATTCCATCCCAGATCCGTCACCCGTGCTGGTCCGCGGCTCGGCAAGGTGCCCCGGGGGCCGAGATTCGCGTGACTCAGCATGATAGTGAGAAGTCTCCGAGCGAGTCCGTAGGCTAGAGGGCAAGCTGGCCGATGGAGAAGGGGTGGGGGAGGGCGAATTCCGTTGGCTAGTCTTTGCTCGGCAGGGCCCCTTGAGGGGAGCCTTGCCCTTAGACTTTTTGGGCAGCACCTTGAGGGGAGCTTTGCCCTTAGACTTTGCAGGCAGATCAAATGAAAGGCATTTTGAAATGGTGGCCGCTTGCCTATCAGCCTTGGGACGCCGCGGTCGTGCGTCCGTCGGTTTGGTAGACGAGGAAAGATCACGCGTCCCTTCCGCGGAGGAGTCGTCTCTGTCTACCTGAACCGTACGTTCATCGGTGTGAACGGATTGCTCCGAGATGGAATCGACCCGCGGGTTCTCCGGGAAATTGAGCGAACTCCGAGCAGTGGAGTGGCTCGACCCGGCGGTGTCCTTCACCATGTTGGGCACAGGTGGATAGAGCAAACCCGGAACACACGACCGCAAAGAGGAGACAAGGTGGCCGATCGAGAAAATCAATTAATCTCGATCGTCCGTGTGGTGTCGTGCAAAGTGCTCGAGAGATCGACTGAAACTCGAACTACCCGTACACGCCACCGGTCGGGTGACTGGTATGGCTATTAATAGCAATCTCTTTTTGGGCACTAAATCTTAATAAGCAGATCAGTGTCACGCACCCTTACACGAACACGTTCTACCTGTGAAGGGTATTATTGAGCACTAAACCTTAATAAGTGGAACCAGCACAAAATGCGTGTTGAACCCGAGGCTCGGCAATATGGTGGGGGAACACGACCGGCGAGCGGTGCCGACGATCGCGAGTAACAAAGTCGCGAGAGTGCCGGTAAAAGAGACAAATCTTTTAATAAATACGCTCCCGAGAGTGCCGGTAAAAGGATAATTCTTTTAATAAATACGCTCCCACCAAGAGCCTCACACGGCAAAATACTCAGGGTCTAGTGCAAGCCACAACTGAATCAAGTGTAGAAACAAAACACAGCAATCTTAACACAAAGGCAAGTATAGGCGAGACAGAGCACAAGACTTATCTTGCTTTGACGGCAGGCCGAAGATGAATGACGTATAGGAAGTTGACACTGGCTTCTTCCGGGGCCGGAAGTGGGGTGACATCACGTGACTGTCTTATGACTGCATTGGCCACGGAAAAAATTCGGCCTGACAGAGCTGGCTAACTGCCGTTGAATGCTATGGTCTGACATGGTAAAGTATATGACGCCAAATACTATTCTAACAGTGCTTTGTGCCACTGTTCTTTTTCAGTGACCCTGGCATTATGATTTCACATGCTCTCCTCACTTCAATCCTTTGCTATGAACTCTCTGAGATGACCAAGATCACGTGAGTCAGACATCTCAGACAGAGATCAGACCTAACCTGTCGACACCTCTCTCTCTCTCTCTCTCTCTCTCTCTCTCTCTCTCTCTCTCTCTCTCTCTCAAAAATGCCAGAATAGTTTCAGAAAGAACATTTTGTTATGCAGATATTTTCTTCCATAATTTTCAGTATATGCACCGAGCGCGTGTGTGTTCTACTTTTGTTCTTGACCTAATTGCAGATAGGTCGGTGGCCTTTGCAATTAAACTATTTGAGTCTGAGTTTGAGTTTTCTCTCTCTCTCTCTCTCTCTCTCTCTCTCTCTCTCTCTCTCTCTCTCTCTCTCTCTCTCTCTCTCTCTCTCTCTCTCTCTCTGTTTGCAAGACCTCTAACTTTCTTCTCCATTCATTTTCTCTTACATGGCTTAGACAGGAGCAAGAGCGGCGGCAGAGGAAGACGCCAGACATGGGGGGTATGGAGACATGAGCATGCTGCTCTTCATCCTGTGGTCCCAGAATAAACAGACTTGTGACAGACATGGCGTGGCAAGTGGAATTTACCGGGCAGACAGCGTGTGTAGAAGGTGTAACTGTATGGCGGACTTGGTTCCATGACAATACCCTCTTGGGGGCTGAAGGCCAGACATGGGTTGGAAGTAAAGAAGACGGTGAAGATTAGGCCAGTGCGTGTCTGTCTCTGCTCATCTGCATGTTTGACTGTTTGTGTGCATGCATATTTGTCTATCTGCGCACTCGTATGTATCTGTCTATTTGTGCTCTCACATACGGTCCCCAGTGGAATACAGCGTGAAGCACACTTGGTGCCTGATACCTGAATAAGGACCTTTGTTGTGTTTTTTTTTAATGCTTCAATGCTTTCATCTTATATTGTAGGAATCTGAAATATACCAGATGCAGCTATAAAGCACTGAAAAATAACTTTGAAAAACTGATGTGTATAGATACATACATACATACATACATACATACATACATACATACATACATACATATATACATGCATGCATACATACATGCATATATACATACATGCATACATACATCTTTATTGTTTCATTCTTCAGGATAGGACTTTGTGTCCCAGTTTTGTAACAGCCCTGAATAGATCACATATAGTCGGCTGGGTTATAATCATAAAGAATATATGTTGCTGCCCCGACCCTACCCAGAGTAGAGTTTGCTGCGGATTCAGTTGGGAAGACTGGGACCACACAGTCGAGTTTCATCCACTTAATGGATGCGTTTCTGAGAGTGTTGCTCAAATTTCCTGACCAACACTGCAGGTGCCTGTATTTCTCAGGCCTGGTTGACGCCGGGATATATTATGAAAGGAAGCGTAGAGTACAGCCCTGTCATGAAGTCGCAGATCGAAATGGAAATCCATAGCATCATCTTAATCATCCTCATTCTCATCGATCAGCACAAAAAAAGTCTCAAATTCTGTGGCCCTTCATGCCCTGCTCTCATAGTGACCTCAATTTCGATGTCCTCTCCACGTCTGTGGCCTTGGTTTGGTTCCGTCGGGGTCACCGATATCGGCGAGTCCATGTGGGCTGTGGCTGGACGGACGTGGTGGCGCCCTCCGGAGGGAGAGCTCACTCACGCCGGCTCCGTGACTAAGCAATTATTGTCATCAGTAGGGGGCTCAGTAGGTGTCCTGCGTATGTTAGATCAGAACAGGCGCCACTGAACACCACCGAAGTGACTTGGCAGCAGTGCAGTGTCTCCTCTGGTGGGTTGCCTCTTGACGACTTGACATTGACTGCTCCCTGTGTATTGCCGGTGCCGGGGCTGTGGCGGGGCCAACCGGGCTGTGGCTGTGGACGGGGTGTCGGAATGAGCGGCGTGGGTGCACTGCCTCTGAGGTGGCGCAGAGGTTGGGACAGCAAAAAACAAAAAAGGAAAAATATATATATGTCGAAGGATAGACTGGCCATGATCAAATGACATAACAATGTCGGACGGGGAATAAATGAGGTTATTATTCATACAGCATGTGGCGTTAGTGCTCATGCTATGTGTCTAAGCTCTGGGCATTGCATTCATGAAGATTTGCAGCAGACGGCACCCTGGCTGTGGGGAGTACAGTTGATGGAGAGAGTCCTGACAACTGAGAGCCTGCTCTCTTGGCAACCATGACAAGAAGTGTTTTTCTGTGGTGATCTTCAGACCGTCTGATAAATGGTGTCAAAGCCCGCATGCCTCCGCTTGAGTTTTTTTGTGCTGCTATTTTTTTCAGGAACCCATCCCCACCCCATCCTACCCCTTTCCTCCTCCTCCCTTCCTCCCTGTCCGTTCCTTACATGCTGTCCACTCCCTGACCACATAACTTACATGCAGGTTTGATGTCCACACTCACCATAGATGACAGGACAGACGGAGATGGCTATTGTCTCATGACAACTTGATACTGACTATTCCCTGTGGATTGCCGATGCCGAGGCTGT
>CM065727.1:65828181-65833181 GCA_033310375.1 Conus canariensis
TCTCTAACAGTCCAGTCCAATTTCTATCTCTCTGCCTCCTTACTTCTTTTTCAGTTCTCCCTTCCTCTGCCTTTTTCCTATTATCACAGTCCTCCATCCAGCTGCACAGCCACTGCTGCCCCCACCTGCCTTCCGCCTCTTTACCAACACACCAGTCCCTGCTTCCCCTGCTGTTGTTCTACCTTTTGTCTTTCCTCTCTCTCTCTACGCACGTTTGGTCATGCCAAACCAAGGTCCTCTCATTCGTTTGCTTCTCTTTTTTTTGTCTCGTGAGTAACAAAATGGGAGTTGTCTGGCATACCCACAATTTCCTATGTGTGTATGTGTCTATGGTATAGTTTGCTATTGCATTTTCCAACAGATTACAAGTGCAAGTACAACCAAATCTAGCAAAACGGTCTTTTATGAGACCTTTCCAGCAGATGTCACTGAAAAATTAAGTCCTATACTTGGATCACAGTTTTCAGAACAGAATTTATTTAATGTCACATCACAGACGTTTGTTATAAACTGTGATCAGTTGCTTTAATTGGTGTTTACACTGATCTTAATAACTTAACAGATATTTTGTGCGAAGATGGCAACAAATATGAACTCACTTTTTTTTCAAGACAAGACCATTTGATGCAGCATCTCCAACACAGAAGAGCAGATAAGAAAAACGTAAGCTCCGAACAAAGATTGTCTATATGTGTACAGAAAATCACAATGCCACTCATCTAATTTTCGGCCACGTGGCCTTTTTCAAGAGAAAAAAAAATGCAACTACGTGATGCCCATCTTTGGCAACTGATTAGATGAGTGGTATTGTGATTTTCTATACTGTTTTCTTCCCTTTGGAGGACTATTGCTTTTGTATATGTGTACAGTTTGTGCCAAACAGCAATCTACAGTTAAAGGTACGTAGTCACGTGAGTGAGTGAATCCACTTAAAACCAGAGATTGAAGATTTGGATCGGGATTGTATCACTGGAATCAAAGAATACTAGCCACAGGTAGAAGTGGACAAATCTGAAATCGACGCGTAAATACAATACATCTCACCAATTACGTCCATACCAAATGACAAGGAATGTCTGAAACACGTCTGGTCCAATGCGCCAACCTGACAAAAGGCAAATCAGACAAAGAAACGACTGTCTTCTTTTGAACTACGTTGCTCGCAATACACGCGAGCTGCCCTCTCTACATCTTAGAAAAGCTCAAGTAATGTATAGGCAGACATCCTCCACATCCACTCCCCACCCACCTCATATTCCATTCCCTCCCACCGTTCATCACAGCAGCTGTCAACACAAGTTTCCTGTCTTGCTTATTTTAGTTTCCGGTTGTCTTAAAGAGAGGGGCGAAGGAAGTGGTGTCCCAAAGCTGCAATGTACCGTGCTTCGTGTGTGGGCTTTTTGTTTGTTTGTTTGTTGTGTGTTAGTTTTGTTCATTTTGTTTGTTGTTGTTGTGCTGCTGATGATGATGATGATGATTTGTTTGGGATGGTTTATTTGGTTAAGGAATGCTGAGAGAGAGACAAAAGGAGACAGAGACACAGAGAGAGAGACAGAGAGAGAACAGGACAGACTAACAGCCAACAGACAGACAGAGACAGAGACAAAGACAGAGGGACAGAGAAATAAATGGAAAGAGGGGAAAGGGAGAGGAAGAAAGGGGATGAGGGAACGAACAGCTTCTGAATGCCTTTGTTGGATTTTTGTTGTTGTTGTTGTTGTTGTTGTTGTTGTTGTTCATCCCTTGTTGACATCTACATTGTTTCATCTCTTCATGTCAGACTCTTTCTTTTTTTTCAACTTTTCTGATATGTGCTATAAGCACACCATCATGAAACTTCACTTCATTTCTTTCTTTTATTTAATCTTTTCTGATAAAATGTGTGCTGATAGCACACCAGCCTGACATGAATTGTAAACAGAGTTACGCTGGCTTGTCGAGCAGTTGTCACATTGCGTGTCACTCTGATTACACCCCTTCCCCTTTTACTCTTTCCCAAAACCCATTTCTTCTTACTCTATCTTATTACTGAACACGTGACTTCTGAGAAATGAACGTCTGCTGTCCGTTCTGCAGTATTTACTTGCCCATGTGGCTGTTTTGTGTCTTTTTGTTGCAGGTACTTTCAATTGTTCTCAGGCCTCTTTTTTTATCTGCGGGTTAAAGAAAATCCAGGCAAATTCCAGTCGTTCCCAGCCGAGCCAGTCCTGTACATTTTCAGGATGTCAAAAGCTGAACTTCCCAATCCCCCCTCCCACCCTCGTCCCCTCACCTTTTTTTGTTTGTTTGTTGACCACGTATGTCCCTTTTACTTGCGAATCTTTCCAGATATAACCTTTTTCTCCATGTGTCGTCAGCTGCATTATAATAATAAACGGCTAAGGACTTTATGTTGTTTTGGAAACCAGACACAGACCAGTTTTTTTCACTATGACGCAATATATTTTTGCTTAGACATGGGGAAACCAATGAAAGCAGCTCCAACATATGAACACACTGTTTCAAAAACATCCCAGTCAAAATGACCTATTGCTTTCCTTCTCGCTGCTTGGTAAAGGCCTTTAACTGTCACAGCCAGAAACCTGTCAAAGAGGGTTACGTGTGTCCATGGTGAGTGGTGAAAGGGAAGAGGGAAGCATATGTCTGGCGGTCAGAAGAGAACGACAACAGCAGCAGGGTGGTTCCCGGCTGATAACAAAGTGGGAGAACAGGTCCTGAAGTCCTCTTGTGACTCTGCATCACTTCTTTAACTTGGTGACTCCACTTCACTTGAGCTGCACGTGCGTAGTAATCGAGTTATGTTTTTTAAGAGTTTGGCATTCCCCTTTTTTGTCCATTTCTCCTTTTTTTCTTTTTCTTTTTTTTTTTTTTTTTTGGGGGGGGTGGGGGGTGGGGGGTGGGGGTGGGGGGTGGTGGCAGGTAGACGTAGGGGAAATACGAATGATTTTTGACTGTTGATCTTCTGTAGACGTAGGGGTGTTATAATGCGTGTGTCTTGGGGGAGATTAATTTGTTTTGTTTTGTTTTGTTTTTTCTTGATTGCTTTCGAGAAACCGATAAACGTCTTCTTCACTGATATGGCCTGTTCTCTGCTTGCCCGATACAACTTGCATGAACATGTATAGTTGCAGCATGGCCAGGTTTCTTTGGAGTCAGTTCAGTTCATGTTGTTTATAGCCCAGCCCACCACAAAGGGCCATATCACCCACAAAGGGCCACATCACCACAAAGGGCCATATCACCACAAAGGGCCATATCACCACAAAGGGCCACATCACCACAAAGGGCGATATCACCACAAAGGGCCATATCAGGGCTGTCCCCTCATCAGGCTCAACAGCCCACCACAAAGGGCCACATCACCACAAAGGGCCATATTACCACAAAGGGCCATATCAGGGCTGTCCCTCATCAGGCTCAACAGCCCACCACAAAGGGTCATATCAGGGCTGTCACCTCATCAGGCTCAACTGTCAACGTGTGTCTGTGTTGTGTGGATGGTGGCAGGCAGACTGTCAGTAGGCTCGCCCATCATTGATACAGACAGTAAGGACAGAAACTGGAATGGAAAACTTTGGCATGGAAACAAAAGCAGTCCTTTTGACACTAAGCTTAGCATAGTCTGTCTCAGATTTGCCTGGTCAAGGTAAGCAAGTGCAGTCCGTGATTTCAGTGAAGAAATGGGTACTCGCGCCTTACCTTCCCCAAATCCCATCTCTCTCTGTCTCTGTCTCTGTCTCTGTCTCTGTCTCTGTCTCTCTCTCTCTCTCTCTCTCTCTCTCTCTCTCTCTGAGTGTGTGTGTGTGTGTGTGTGTGTGTGTGTGTGTGTGTGTGGGTGTGGGTGTGTGTGTGCGTGAGAGAGAGAGAGAGAGAGAGAGAGAGAGAGAGAGAGAGAAGTGACGCAAAACAAATAAATAAAAACAATTAAACGCAATACAGAATACATAGGAAAAGGTCATGTGTGCAAACACACACTGTAGAAAGCAGTCTCTGCTCGGGACCTTGTGTAGGAATCAAGTCGTCAGATGACAATCAGAAAAAAAAAAAGTTGACACGTGACGTTATCAGACGAAATATGAAAAAAGAAGTAGAATGACAGAATAGAAGAAGTTACTGGCACAATATTTTCAAACGCCAGGGTCACTGTTTGTAAGTGAAAGAGCCTACAGCATGTCATGGGGCTGTTCATCATATTAAGAGTCAAGTATCGAATTACTTGTGTTGTTATTTATTTTTCTTATCTACTTAACATTTTTTCGATTGTCAAGTTCTGTTGAAGAAAGTTAGAAGGAAGTTAATGTCCTATAGTCATGTTATAATAAGTTTGATTGATTTAGGTGTTTTTTTTGTTTGTTTGTTTGTTTCGTCTCCTTGCTTGCTAATGTGTTTGATTTTTTAAAGAGATTAAGTTAATTAAGTCAAATAAAGAGGGACCATTTGCTAAGGAAATAGGCGATTTCGGAAATCTGCATGGGCGGTAATCTGTGTTCGAACTCGCATTCAGCAAGACTGACTTCCGTTTTCATGAGTTAGATACCGCTGTGGACACTCCCAAAGCAATTTTAATCCACCACTCAGCTTAACAGCTCGATCAGGGAGAGAAAATGCAAAAACATTTGTGTCAAACGATGCCCCTGTGATTCACACTCCCAATATCCCCATCGTTATCCCAGCGTGCGCTTCACATCAAACATTGGACTCTCTACATCTCTTTGCTTGCCCGTAGACTAAGAAAGGGTAACTCTATTTGCAAGGCAAAAGACAGGCGTTGTTTTCCCCTGATTTTGTTCCAGACATATCTAGTTTACCCTATTAGTCAACGTGACAGTTCAGTCAGAGAGAGAACGTGCCAAAACACGGGTGTGGAACCGCGTGCCTATAATTCCGACACTCTGTTAGAAACAGTTCGATGTTAGTGATTATCATCGATCGATTCAGATCTGCTTGTCTTGGGCTTGCTTACCAGCTGACGAATGCTGAAACTGCCTAGCATCTTGCTC
>CM065727.1:65838181-65848181 GCA_033310375.1 Conus canariensis
GGTTGTCAAGCAATCGTCACATGACGTGTCACTTTGAGTGACACTGGGTTGTCAAGCAATCGTCACATGACGTGTCACTTTGATCACACCCTCTTCTCTCTTCACTCCCTGCTCCAAACCCATCTCTCCTCATTCTATCTTATTACAGAAAACGTGACCCCTATTCGCTTGTTCTTGGATAATCATTATCTTCCAATGAGGAACCAAACAACTTAATTTTTGTTTTGACAATATTAAACAACATGATTTTTGCTTTGACAATATTAAACAACTTGATTTTTGCTTTGACAATATTAGACAACATAATTTTTGTTTTGACAATATCAAACCACATGATTTTTGCTTTGACAATAATTAACAACTTAATTTTTGTTTTGAAAATATTAAACAACATAGTTTTTGTTTTGACAATATCAAACCGCATGATTTTTGCTTTGGCAATAATTATCAACTCAAATTTTGGTTTGACAACATTAAACAACTTACTTTTTGTTTTATCCATATCCTTTTGAGGGCTGATGCAATCAAACCGGGAACTATCCTGTTTTTGTGTTTTGTCGGCCACAATGACAGAGCACAGACGCCCTAAATGAAATTATTCAGCCAGTCAAACAAAAAATTAGCTTTTTCAAAAGATATTAGATGCAAAAAATTGGCAGTCATTATATTCATCAACATCACGGTTTTTCGGTCATTTGTTCACATTGTGATATGCTGGTTAAATGATGAATGAGTTCTGCCACCAAATGATGAGGGGGAAATAACTGTGGTGGATTGTTCACATTGTGATATGCTGGTTAAATGATGAATGAGTTCTGCCACCAAATGATGAGGGGGAAATAATTGTGGTGGATTGTTCACATTGTGATATGCTGGTTAAATGATGAATGAGTTCTGCCACCAAAATGATGGGGGGAATAATTGTGGCGGATTGACAGCAGGCACAGTTATCAGAGAGGCTGGAGGCTGGCATCTTCTTGATTCCTTTACCTCACATCCTGCGAGAAATGTCCATGAATGTCAATGTGTGAGGGGCCACTCTGGCAGCATAGTCTGTAGTCCACCTCCCTTGGTGTGCGTAGTCCTCAGCTTCATGTTGATCCACTTCGAGTAGTTTAAGGCATGTGAAAGGCATCAAGTTAGTAAGAAACGTTTTTGTGTTGCAATATGCCAGCTTGTTGTTGTAATTCAGTGACCAGCGTGTTAAAATTCACACATTGTCCAGAGTGAATCCTTGCCATCCATTCAGCAATGTCTGTTTGTCCATATGGCTGTTTTACGCCTTTTTGTTACAGGTATTTTTTTACTATTGTTCTTCTGCCACTTTTAGTCTAGGAGTGAAAGAATCCAGAGAACGCCAGGTGTCCTCAACACAGGCTAGTCCTGTCCATCTTAAGGATGTCCACAGTTTGCCTGACCACGCCCCTATTTGTTGTTGCTGTTGTTGTTGTGGATCACATACAAATCTGTTGTTTACGACTCTGTTCAGATGTAACCCTTTCATCCTGTATTTTGAGAACCCTCAGAGTAGTCAGCTGAACTGTAACAATAAAAGACTGTGAACTTTTCTGTTTTTGCTTCATAGGCTCAGAGTAGGCCACTGGATTGTAACAATAAAAGACAAAAAAACTTTTTTTTTTTTTTTGCTGTCCCACTTTCTGTGCCACCTCAGTGGCACTGCACCCACGCCGCTCATTCCGACACCCTGTCCACAGCCACAGCCTGGTCTGTAGATGAATGACTTTTCCGTTGTTGCTTCAGACACCAGACATGAAAGGCCTCTTTTCACTTCGACAAGATGAAAAAACGGTATTTTTGCTTAGACGTTGGCAACACTGATGCAAACATTTCCGGCACGTAAAAGCAACTCTGTATTTCAAAAACAACCCACTCAAACCAACCTGCTGCTTTCCTTCTGGCCTACTGGTAAAGGGATTTAACTCTGTCTCAGTCAAAGAGGATTAAGTGTCCATAGGGAAAGGTGACAAAGAAAATGTAAGCGCGTGTCTTGCGGTGACAAAACATTGACAACAATAGTAAGGTAGTTCCCTTACTGGTCACAGAGCAGAAGGGAGGATTCTGAGGTCCTCTTGTCACTTTGAATCAAGTCTGTTGCTAAGTGAACCTGCTTCTTTCGAACTGCACGTGCGTCGTGCTTTGTACGTGTTGTTACAGAATTTGATAATTCCCTTTTTTGTCCGTTTTTCCTTGTTTCTTACGATGGGAGGCAGGATGGGCGTTATAGGTGTATGTGTTGGGGATGGGTTAATTTGTTTTGTGTCTTTTTTACTCGTTGATTTTGAGAACTAGATTAAGGTCTCATTGTTTTTCTTGCTAATGCCTCCACTCCACTTGTCTCGTGTAACTTACATGAACACTTGCAGCATGGTCCAGTGTCTTTATGTTGCAAAGAAACCAGTCCATCACAAAGTGTTCTTTCATAGTTGTCATCTCGTCACAGTCAACTCACAACTACTGTGTAGTGTAGCCTGTGGCGGGGAGAATACCTTCGACTACTTTACCCATCATTGATACAGACATTAAGGGCAGAAATATACATGGAAGAGAGTGGCATGGAAATGGAAGTAGTCCTTTTTGTTTGACACTAAGGTTAGCATAGTCAGTATCATCACTTTGTCCAGTCAATATGGGAAAATACACTTCGAGATTTTAGTGAAGAAATGGGTACTAACACCCTCTCTCCCCTCACTCCCATCTCTCTCTCTCTCTCTCTCTCTCTCTCTCTCTCTCTCTCTGAAGTGACGTAAAAAAAGTTAATGAAAACATACAAACGGTATACAGTATATCTGCAAAGGCCATGTGAGCAAACAGACACTGCTGAATGCAGCCTTTGGTTTGGACAGTGTGTACGAATCAAGTCGACGGATTACAATCAGAAAAAAAGCTGGCACGTTTTGTTAACAGGGAAGAAAAAAATATAAAAGAATTTTGAGGAAAGCGTCCAAATTTTTTTTACACAGCGTAGACGATAGTAAAGAAAGACAGCATTTCGTTTGAAGACATAGTGTTGAAGACAGTGACAAAAAAGAGGAAGTTATTAGCATAATATCTCCAGATACCAGAATTACTATATGTCCTGCAAGAGCTTCTAGTATTCCACGGGTGCTGTTCATCACGTTGTGGGTCAAAACAGGCAAATTTATTGAGTTGTTATTTATCTTCTTCTACAGTGTATACATTTTCTGTTGTGCAGGTGTGTTGAAGAGAGTTAAATGGAAGCTGATATCCTTTAATCATGATACAATATGTTTCGTTCTTTAAGTGTTTTTTTTCTTTTGCTTTGTTTTGTTTTATTTTCTTGCTTGCTAATGTTTTTGATTCGGGACTGTTTTTTTTTTTTCTTTTTTTCTTTTAGATTACTTTTGTTAAATCAAATAACGAGGGTCAATTAACCAATGAATAGACGATATCCGGAAATTTGCAAAGGAAGTAATTTGTGTTAGAGCTCGCGTGCAGCTAGATTGACCCAGCTGTTTCTGTAAGTCAGACGCCACAGGTGGGCACTGCCAAAGCGAGGCTGCCCCATCAGCTGGTTTAACAGTTCAATCAGAGCGACAACATGCCAGAACACGGGGGTGAAATGGTGCACCTGTGATGCAGACGGTCAATATCCCCACCGTAATCCTGGCAAGCGCTTCAAATCAACCGTTTGATTCTCTAGATCTATATGTTTGCCATATAAACTAAGAAAAGGTAACTCTATGCAATGAAAAGACGGACGTTATCTTCCTGATTTTTTTTTTTTTTTCCTGGAACAGGTCTGTTTTGCCCAACAATCAGCCTCACTATTCAATCATAAAGATGCCACAACATGGGTGTGAAACGTGTGTCTGTAGTGCAGACACTGTATTACACACCGTTGGATTTCGATTACTTTCGTTATCATCGATCGACTCAGATCTGATCTGCATGTCTTGGGTTTGGTGTGACGTTTGTTTGCGAAATGACGCAGGCACAAATTGTCCCATAAAGGAGAAAAGGTAACTCTCTTGAAAGGCAAATGTTATATTCCCCTGATTTGTTTTCCGAAACAGGTCTACTGCTGAGAGAGAGAGAGAGAGAGAGAGAGAGAGAGGTACAGTGGAGGAGGAAAGGGTTATGGGAATGACGGCTTCTGATTATGATTATGGATGCCGTTATTGACTACCTCATTGTTTAATTATCTCAATTCTTTACTTTTTTTTCTTTTTTTTTTCTGTGATAAAACAGGTGCCAGCTGCACGCCAGCCTGATATGATTTGTAAACAGAGCTTTATTGGATTATCAAGCAATCATAACAATTCGCGTTAGTCTAGTTCTAATCAAAATCAAGGAAAATATTTGGCATCCTCTTCACAGATTAATCTCAACCACCTTAAGGATGTCCATAGTTAAGCAACGTCGTGAAGTTGTGCGTATGTCGGTGTGTGTGCGTGCGTGCGTGCGTGTGTGCGTGCGTGCGTGCGTGTGTGTGTGTGTGTGTGTGTGTGTGTGTGTGTGTGTGTGTGTGTGTGTGTTCAGTGTCTGTCTGTCTGTCTGTCTGTCTTGTCTGTCTTTGTGTCTGTGTGTCTGTCCCTGTGTCTGTGTGTGCTGCATTTGTCTCTTGTTTTGTTTTTTTAACTCTTTCAAGATGTAACGTTTTTTTCATGTGTATTTATAGCCCCCAGGAGGCTGTGTGTAGTCAGCTGGGCCATGATAACAAGAGTCTGAAACTTTTGTTGTTCTGTGTTGGCAACCAGACACAGAGGAACTTTTCACTTTAACATAATGCAGAACTGCATTTTATTTTTTACTACACAAGGAGACATTGACGCAAACAGTCAAGACATGTAAAAAAAATAACCCTCTGAAGAATTCAAAAACACCCTGGCTTTCTTCTTCTTGACAAAGGGCCTCTTTCTACTTGACAATAGCCCCAAGGGATGTAACCCTGACACAGTCATCACAGGGTGGTGTCAGAGAGAAAGGAAGCATGTGTCTTCCAGTGAAAAGAAAGAATAAAGACACGTGGTTCCTTTAAGGTGACAGGGTAGGAGAGGGGGTGGGCCCTGAAGTCTGTCTGTGATCTTTGCATCAATTCTGCTGCTTGGTGATCCGGATTCTTTTGAACTGCGCGTGAGTTGTAATTGAAGTGTGTTTTCATGGAGTTTGGAATTCCCCCTTTTTTGCGTGGGTGGGAGGATGAAAAGGGGTGTTGTTGTTATGTGTGTGTTTGGAGAGGGGGTGGGGGTGGTGTATTTGTGTTTTTACTTTGTGCATGTATGTATGGGGAGGGGGTAATTTTTGTTATCTAGAAACAGTGCAATGTTTTATTGTTTTGTCATGTCGTTTCTTCTCTCTTTGTCCAGTGTTGGTAACACGAACCCTTGCAGCAAGGTCAAATATCCGTGAAGTCATGGCGTGGCAAGTGCCCTGGATTGCTTAGCTGTCGTTGATTCTGACAGAAAGGGCAGAACCCCCGCTCTTTTCACTTTGTCATGTGACAGAAAACTTTATTCCCGATTGCTTGCTCCTGAATGACGTCTTCCGCTGAGGTATTGAGCAACTTCATTTTTGTTTCGACAGCAGTCTCTTGGGAGCTGATGCAATCAAACCAGAAGCTTTCATGTCTTTTTTGTTTTGCTAGGCAACATGGACAGATTGTAGATTTTCTTACTGAAAAAAATGATTCAGTGATTTTTTAAATACCATTTGAGACATATTGCAGATGCTTTGTTATCCAGACAATCGCAATTTTTGTTTGTTTGTTTGTTTTTTTCTAGTAATTTGTTTGTATAGCAGCGCACCTTTAGTGTATTCTGTTAGCAATGATGGAGAAATGTGTATGGGTTTACAACTGAGATGGTTGGTATTAGGGATGCTTTGGGTTGGAATCCACTGGACGCTCCTTTCCTGTATGTTCTGCATGCCATTAGAAATAGCCAGGAATACTAGTGTGTACTCTGTCACACTGACAGCATAGTCTGCAACTGACGCCCCTTGGTATACATGTTGTTCGATCTAATGTCTATTCAGTTGTTAGACACTTCAAATATTAAGCAATAACAAAGCATAACAAAAATTGCATTTTTGGAAACAAACTTACACTTTCGTTCTGATCACGATGTATGACAAGCCAACTTATCTTTTGTTGTAATCTGGCAACAAGACAGTGGCTTTACACATACTGTCCACAGCGGGTCCTAGGTGCCCATTCTGTAGTGTAAATTCTGATTATAAGAATTGTATGATTTGCCCTTTTTTTTTTACTATAATCTGGTAAGTAGATAATGAAATTGCACATGCAGCCCAGACTGCACGTACTGTCCAGAATGTCTGTTTGCCAATGTGGACTTTTGTTATATTTGTGTCACATTTTTTTCGTTGATTTCTGTCTTCTTTTACTCTTAGTATGAAACATCAAAGAGAATGCCTGGTACCCACAGAACAGACTACTGTTACTGCATGAAGGATATCCTTAATAAAATTACCATGTTCACCATTGTTTTGTCGTCTGTTCATTACATATGCGCTTGGTTTTTGTTTCCCTGCCATGATGCCACATACGTTCTTAACTGGAAGACCTTCTATGTGTGCTTACAATCCTGCAAACACCCTGAGTTGTTAAGTGGGGGACAATAACAAAAGCCTAAAACTTTTGTATTTATTTTAGACACAAGGGAACGTTTCACTTTAACTTAATACAGAGTTGTACAGTTGCTTAGACCTGGAGGCACTACAGCAAACGGTCCATCCCCATAGAACACATTCAACGTTTCAAAAACCATCCATCGCTTCCCTTCTCCCTAATGCCTCAGGGGTTAAATTCCATCACGCCTGTCATCTCTCTAGGAGGATTACGTGTCCACACGGAGTGGGTTATATGCAGGCGGGAAGTGCGCGTCTTTCAACGGAAAAGTAGGAGGGTGGGCCCTGAAATCTTTGTGTGGTGACCTAAATCCTCTCGTTTTAAGTGAAGGTATATTGTAACCGATGCCTGTTGTTCTAGAGTTTGCTGTGTCCCTTTTCTGTCCAGTTCTCTCTTATTCTTTCTTGCGTGAGCAGGGTAGGGGAGTGAGGAATAGGTGTGTGTGTGTGTGTGTGTGTGTGTGTGTGTGTGTGTGTGTGTAAAGGGTGGGATGTGTTATTTTCTTGTCCTTTTTTTGGTCTGGTTGATTGTTTAGATATAGATTAACATTTCATTGTTTTTGTTTTAACCTTTATAAGCCGTTTACCCATTTTGGATATTGTGCTTCAGGGATCTTGCAAATGTCATGTTAGAAGTATTTGTACGATTGAGTTACCTTATCTCCTATTTTTGCTTACTTTGGAAAATCAGATACAGGCGTCCCCATATCAGGACGCTTGTACTGAAAGGTTGCAGGTTTACAACAAAAGCAAAAGAAGGGAAAGCATAGTTTATATGTCGTTCAGAAACCAGTTTTTATTCCTTTCATAGCATCTAGTTAATCTCGTCTGAGAATCTCTCATGACAGTCTGTCCCTTTCACAACTCTTCAATTCATCACATGAAAGTTCACAATGCACTTGTCATGCAGTCGACACTACGTTTGGAGCACATTCATCTTGCCTTCTTGCTACGTGCAGGACATCGACATTGTTTCTGGATCTTCAATACTGGAATCTCCTTTCCATTTTGTCTCACGGACATGAGAAACTCACTTGTTCAGCCACTGAGCACGTCACGGTGGTTTCGGTTTCTTTAAAAAAAAATGATGAGATAGGCATTAAATATAGCACGAAAAAAAAACCTCAAGAATTCCAGAGATGTCTTCTGTGTGGCCTGCCCTGTTATGTACAGGTGCCAGCTTTGACAGACATGCAGGTCCAAAACCAAGCAGAAGATTGCCCACTATAACTTCTTAGGCTGGATTACCAATCAGTATTGATTGACGTTTTGGTCCATCATGCCCCACTCTTCCTGTATTTGTGTCGTGATGACTGATGACTGCAGACAGAAGTGTTTGAACATGTTAATCAGTTAGCTGTTGAGAGCAAATAATCCCCAGCGTTTATAGCTCCTTGACAACATTGTTGGCATTTCATCTGATGACAATCAGACCATTTTTGGAATCAACTCTCTGATCGGATTCACTGCTCTTTCTTTGTTGGGTCGTTGTTGTCGTTGTTATCGTCGCTGCTGCAGCTGCTGCTGCTGCTGCTCTTCCTGCTGTTGATAATGATGATGATGATGATGATGATGATGATGATGATGATGATGATGCTTTACATGTCTGCCGTACACATGACTGGACAGTTTTCAACTCAATTTGATCTGATGAGTTCCAGTGCAGGCTGTCTCTTTCTAAGACAGGCATCCACGAACTTCACGGTGTAAAGAGGCTATCAAATTCTCAGATCACACCAGATGAAATGCGTCCGTATACTGGAGAACTTACCCTCTTGAGCTCTAACATGAGGTCAATGGAAACAGACTTACACCATCCCAGTCCTGGACACTGAATTGTGGTTTGACTTCCTGCTGCCCCTTGATACGGGTTCACATTTAATTACATATGCCAATGAACTTGTCAGCGCCATGAGTTTGTCACCAGGTTTTCCTGTTTGGTTGGTCTGATTCCTGCCTTTCTTCGGGGTAGACACAAATGGCAGCTGCAGCACGAGCAGAGTCACCATCGTTCAGTTGTTCATTTTACCACCTCCATCCCATCGTCGTCACCACTCCCCTCAACAGCAGTAAACTGCTGTTAGTTCCTTAATCAGATCAGCTCGTTCAGAGGCGCTATCATCATTAACGACGTCCAGGACTTGATTAAGATATTTAACTGTCTGAAACAAAAGCAGAACAAGCACATTGCCAGTGATGAAACCCACACCCTCTCTCTCTCAGTGTCCCCAAATAGGGACACACACATTGAATCTTGCTGTGTTAGAACTTCGAGCAGTCACTAACAATGCTGAAAACGGTGTTCTGATGAAGCTCCCAGCTCCAACATATGTTCTTACGTTTATTTAAAAACGTTTAGAAAAGACGAGATTCACTTCCTTTTTGTGCGTGCCCACACGCACCTCTCTCTCTCTCTCTCTCTCTCTCTCTCTCTCTCTCTCTCTCTCTCTCTCTCTCTCTCTCTCTCTCTCTCTAGATCGATCGATCGATCAATAGATAGATATAAGGATAGAGAGAGAGATAAATAGATAGATAGATTGATATAGAATCAGAGTAATGAAGAGATAGGGAGGGAAAGAATAAAAGGAATGCAGGCGCAGAAGTGACGGTAGCTGCTCTTTATTCATCCGAAAGTGTCAGTTTAGAAAACCTTTATCCGGGAGCAACCACAATGTCAGAAGACACCACTACATGTTACAACATTACTTGGTTCAATGGTCGGAGAGTTCAACAAACCGTGACACCAGCTGAGCATATGGACGACGGGAAATGGCACCAATAAGAATCCAACGTCAGATCTCTCAGATACCAGCTGTCACAGTTATGAATCCACTATAAACATTTCTCTATCAGTTTGTTCACAGAATACATAAACCAGAATGCCACTAAGCGGCAACCTTGCTCGTTGGACGCTATGACTGCTAATTCCATGCGTCTCGTGTCTCTTTTAAACATTGGGGTTGGTTTGTTTCTTTGTTTAGTTTTTGTTTTATTGTTTGTTTGTTTTTTTTTGTTTTTTTTTTGTTTTTGTTTTTTTTTTTGTTCAAGTGGCGTCTGTGATCCGTCAAGGTTGCCAAACAAACACAACAAAAATATTTTCTTTTCTGTTTGAGTTCATTAGCATCCCAACGAATATTGTCAAAACAAGAATTCACTTGGTTTCAAAGTGTGCTGAGTGCAGAAGAAAACTGAATCTGGAGAAAAACAGAACGACTGGGCCAACAAACGAAGGAACACACAAATTAGAAAACAAGCACAATGTGTTTTGACTGTCTTTTCGTCCTTTCTTTTCGTTGTTTTGATTGTTATTTGTCTGGCCTGAAGAAGACCCAATAGGTTTAGAAACGCACTGTTTATTTTCGTTAATTTATTG
>CM065727.1:65850681-65865681 GCA_033310375.1 Conus canariensis
TCTCTCTCTCTCTCTCTCTCTCTCTCTCTCTCTCCTCGAAAAGTTCTTGTAAGGTTTCGACTAGGAATCAGTGATATAAAAGTCCACGACAGATACAAAAATAACTCAAAAAGCTGCCCTTTTTGTGACAAAACTGAAGATGAAATACACTTTTTGCTGGAATGTCCATCATATCAAGATTTAAGAAATAAGTATATCATGAAATATGTAACAAATGTACATGGACCATTGTTGAAGGTTTTGCTGCAAAACGAGAAAAGGGACGTAATTCGTTCTGTTGCGATGTATATCTTCTATGCCTTGAAGAAAAGAGAATTGTTACTGGGGAGAGAACATTAGGAGTACCATATGTTTTCATAAATTTATCTGTTTTACCTTGTTTCGTGGTCGATACGTCTTGTGTATACTTAGGGATCATGATAAAAAAAATGTGTATATGTGTGTGTGTGTGTGTGTGTGTGTGTGTGTGTGTGTGTGTGTGTGTGTGTGTGCGCGTGTGTATGTGTGTGTGTATGTATGCTTGTGTATGTGTGTGTGTGTGTGTGTGTGTGTGTGTGTGTGTGTGTGTGTGTGTGTGTGTGTGTGGTTTGCGCGTGCGCAATTGTAAGTGCGAGCGAAATTGTATGTGCGAGCTGTGCGAGTCTGGGAGAGTGCTACATACGGGTGTGATTTTGTATGTATCTTTCGGTGTACTCAATTTACGATTATACAGTTGGTGTGAGCAAGTTTTGTAAATGATCGTGATCAGTAGAAATGTTACAGCGTCAGTGTGTGTGATTTTCATTTTTGTTTCTTGACCTCATTGCAGATAGGTCGGTGGCCTTTGCAATTAAAATTTTCCGAGTTCCGAGTTCCTCGAACCCCGACTGTCCTCATTATATCATATGACGGAAAACATTACTCCTAATACCTTGCTGTGGGTTAGCTAAACAACGTAATTCAAGTTTTGATGATATTCTCTTGGTGGCTGATGCAATAAACCCAGAATTTATCATATCGTGCTACGTTTGTTTGGCGCTGACACTTCTCAGATGCAATATAAAAAAATGAATAAGTCAGCCACTCAACAAAGACTGCATTTTATTGCAAAATGCCGGATGCAGAAAATTTCCGGCCATATCATCCCACAAACAAAATTTTCTGGTAATTTGTTTGCCTGGGAACATGCTGCATTATTTTTTCTTTTCGTAAAATGATGGCGTGAGGTCGGAATCTCTGTGATTCCATTTCTTACATTCTGTGCATGCCGTGAGAAGTATCCGCGAAGATCAGTGTGTGAGGGTTTGATCATGTGGGTTAGTCTGCAACATACACTGCTGGATGTAGTGTTCTTCAGAGGGTTTGATCATGTGGGTTAGTCTGCAACATACACTGCTGGATGTAGTGTTCTTCAGAGGGTTTGATCATGTGGGTTAGTCTGCAACATACACTGCTGGATGTAGTGTTCTTCAGAGGGTTTTATCATGTGGGTTAGTCTGCAACTTAGACTGCTGGATGTAGTGTTCTTCAGAGGGTTTGATCATGTGGGTTAACTGCAACATACACTGCTGGATGTAGTGTTCTTCAGAGGGTTTGGGTTAGTCTGCAACATACACTGCTGGATGTAGTGTTCTTCAGTTTAGTGTTTATCCACTTTGATTGTCTTTAAAGACTGAATGTAAGGTGTGTAACAATGAATGTTAGGTCTTGTAACAATGAATGTTAGGTTTGTAACATGAATGTTAGGTTTGTAACAATGAACGTCAAGTTTATAGCAAAGTGTAATGAAACTCCAGTTTTAGAAGCAATGGTAAGAATCAACATTTTAAACTTTTTTTTTATATGGTTGCAATATATAGTACGACAGCTTTTTTCTGGGGGTGGGAGGGGTGGTGGTGTGATCCAGTGGACGCTAGCTGCCTATTTCAAATGTCTGTCTGCTGGTTAGGTCTTTTATAAAAAACCCTTTTTTGCATGTAGATTCAATTACTATCCTTACTAATATTTCACTGCTTTAATTAATTAATCAAAGGGCATGCCTGGCCCTCTCAGCGTGGCGTCATCTTATCCGCCTTAATGATCTGAATAGTTCAGCTGCCATCTCACTGTTAATGTCCTTTGTTCCTGAAATTTGTCTTTGCTGTTTGACGTTCGTTCAAGATACAACCTTTTTCCATGTATTCTTGTTACCACGAGTAGGCTAGTGTGGATGGCTAAGTTACTTTAATTTTTAAAAGATTTGAGGTGACTTTTGTTTTGAAAAAATAGAAATTAGAAAGAGAGGGGCTTAGTTACGGCCAAGGACATAGACAAACAAAGTACAGGACAAAACACAATGCATTTCGACCTCTTGGGTCTTCTTCAGGCAAAAACAAATAACATTTAGGACAGTAAAAAGAACGAGAAACCACTTATCTTCTCATATTCGGCACACGACAAAATTTTGTTTTGAAGACCTGACACAGAGGAACTATTCACTTTGACATAAGGTAGATCTGTATTCTGAGTCGTGAGATATTATGATGCGAAGACTCCAGACACGTACAAAGACTTCAATCGTTCAAATGCGTTCAGTGTTCAAGCACAAAAAAATCCCTTTCATGTGACCTGAGAGTTAAGTATTTAACTCTGTCATAGCCACTCTCACTCAGAGGATTACATGCCCACAGAGAGTAAAAAGATGTAAATCCAATTCTGTTAGCTGCATTGCGTTGTGACTGATGTATATTCCTGTAGAGTTTGGCATTCTCCATCTTGGGTTATCCTTTCTTTTCTTTGTTTCTTGAAGTTGGAAGGGGTGTTGCTTTTCATGTACGTCTCGGGTGACGGGGTTAATTTCGTTAGGAGCAGACGTCTTTTTTTTCTTCTTTGTTTGTTTTGGTTACGTGCTCTTTTCTCTCTTTGTCTCGTGTAGGCAATACGGTTACTTGCAACATAGTCAACTTTCCTTGTAGTCAGTGGCAAACAGTCATGTATGCTGACAGAAAGGATTACAATGGAAACAATTAACACGGAATTGAAAGGACAAGCTGCATTGAGTCTTTCTTGGTCAATGTGAGCAAACATTGTTCGTGACTTAAATCAGAAATAGATACTCACATTCTCTCCTTCCCCTCCCCTACACACCCACCTCTCTCTCTCTCTCTCTCTCTCTCTCTCTCTCTCTCTCTCTCTCTCTCTCCTCTCTCTCGTGGTGAGTGTGTGTGTGCATATGTGTGTGTGTGTGTGTGTGTTGTGTGTGTGTGTGTGTGTGTGTGTGTGTGTGTGTTGTGTGTGTGTGCACGCGTGCTCGTGCGCACAAACTTCAAATATCATAATGGACAGCTACTGTCTCTTCTTATTCTCTAAACTAAAAGACAAACAAACTAAGAAATAGAAAAACAAACAAAAAATACCATGTCAACAAAGAAAAAACAGAGTCCAAGAGAATGACAGTAAACAGGAAATAATTGGCATAGAACGTCCAGAGGGCGGAGACATTATCTGCACTGAAAAGATGTCTCACAGGGGCCCTTCATCACACCACGAGACAGAAAGGCCACCTGCCTGCCATGTCATTCATTTTTGTACTGCACACATTGTCTGGTGTCTGTTGTGTTGAAAACATTGAAAAAGGAGTTACTGTGGTAAAACTACGATAGCGTTTCATCCTTTGTTAGAGTCGTTTGTTGGCTTGTTTTGCTTCGTTTTTATTCGCTGACTTGTTGTTTTCAGAGAGAAAGTTTTGTCATAGAAATAGGAGAGTTTATTTTGTTAGGGCGTGCTTTTGAGAGAGAGAGAGAGAGAGAGAGAGAGAGAGAGAGAGAGAGAGAGAGAGAGAGAGAGAGAGATTGGAGGTTATGGGAAAAGAGGTTGGGAGAAGAACAGCTCTTCTTCGTGTTTTTGTCGCTTATCTTCTATGTCTTCTGTTGCATCATCTTGGTTCCAAATTTTCGCTTCTCTCACCCTTTCTGGTGAAATATGTATCACTTGCAGGTCAGTCTGATAAATTTTGAAAACATAATTGCATTGAGTTACCGAACAAACGTCACAATGCATATCATTCTGATTGTGCCTCCTCCCCTTATTTTCCTCTTTCAACCACCCCTCTTCTCATTACAACTTTTTTTTTCACAGGAAACGTGACTCCAGCTGGTTTGCTCTCGGTTAAAATCTTCTTCTTACAAATAAAACTAATTGATACCTTATGCTTAGAATAAACAAATTCATTCTCATGCAGAAAAACAAATTACTGGGCCGCCAAACGAAGAACAAACTATCTATCAAATAAACACAATGCGCAAAAAGATATAAAAGATACACAGTGCATTTCGACCTATTGGGTCTTCTTCAGGCAGGCAAATAATCAAAAACGAGGAAAACGAAAAGACGAATAGACGGCCACATATCTTCTCGATCTGTATGCAAGAATTCTTTCTCTGTTTCCATTGTCTTAAATGTAATTTGTCCTTCCTGAAGAAAATCTAGCAACCTGAAACACATTTTTTTGTTTGTTTGTTTTGTTATTTGCTTGTTCTTTCTTTTGGCAGCCCGATAATTCTGTTTTTGCTCTAGTTTCAATTTCCGCCTGCTGACATTCTGCTTTAAGATCAAGTTAATGCTTGTTTTGACAATATTCGCATGGATACTAATGAAATCAAATGGAAACTAAGATATTTCGTTGTATTTGTTTGGCAACCTTGACAGATCACAGACGCTAATTAAACAGAAAAGAGCATTTTGAAGAGACACCAGATGCACGAAATGAGCGGTCACAGCATCTAGTAAACAAAGTTTTCCGGTAATTTGTTTATATGATAGCATACTGTTTTATTTATTCTCTTCACAACACGATGGGGAAATGTTTGTGGTAATTTCACATCGAGACAACTGATATGCAAGAGGCTTGACGTTGGAATCTCATGGGTTCCAATTTCCTTTCCCGGATGTTCAGCTGGTTTGTGGGTTTCTTCAACTCTCCGGCCATTCAGCCATGTACTGTACTAGCTCGTGGTGTTTTCCTGCTAACACTAAGTGGTTGCTCAGTGTCGGATCCCTGATAAGGTCTTTAGACCGAAAATTTTGGATGAGTAAGGACCTGCCAGTGTCACCTCTTTACCCGGTTTACATACAGGTAGATAAATAGCAATGGCGTTATCGAACAAATAATGGTCGAAAGCAAGTTCCTTTAAACGAACACTTTGCTAAGATTAAAACAAAAAAGGGAGGGGGGGGGGTAAAAAAAAAGTAGAGTCAAACTAGTATAATCGTTTATAAACAGCAGTTGTAGTAGTTGTTGTTGCTGTTGTTGTTGTTGTTGTCGTCGTCGTCGTCGTCGTCGTCGTCGTCGTCGTCGTCGTCGTAGTAGTAGTAGTAGTAGTAGTAGTAGTAGTAGTAGTAGTAGTAGTAGTAGTTTTTATTGTTGTTGTTGCTGTTTTTGTAATACTAATAGTAGTAGTAGTATTTTAATCTGTATTTTTCCCCTTCAGCCTCAGTTCCATTCCGTGGTTTTAGTTGTTCACCCAAGACCAAATGTTAAACCCAGATTGAAGAGATTGATAACTGTTCGTCTTTTATTTTTGATTGTTTGGAATGTTATTTGTCTTGCCTGAAGAAGACCCATCAGTTCAAAACACGTTGAGTTTGTTTTGTAGTTTGTTTTGGTTTGGATTCCTGGTCATGTTGGCATTGGAGGGAACGAAATGGTTGATCGTTTAGCCAAGAATGCCACAAGAGAGAAACTGTCCAACATATATATCTCCTGCTCAGATCTGAAACCCAAAATTAACGATTATGTGAGAGACCTCTGGCAGGAGGATTGGAATACACAGACGGATAACAAACTCTTTCAGATCCGTCCAAACCTTAAGGAGTTCCTCCCATCTGCGTCTGGTGGTCGTAAAGAAGAAACAGTTCTGTGCCGGCTGCACACCGGCCATTCGTATTTTACCCATTCGTACCTTTTAAAGAGTGAAGAAGCTCCGTGGTGCATTCCATGTCATGTGCCACTCACAATGAAACATATTCTTTTAGAGTGTTGGGACTTGCACGATGTGAGACACAAACATTTTACAGCCGAGTCCATGAAAATCCTGTTCAGGGATGTCCCGCCTGACGTGATCTTTGAGTTTTTGAGAGAGATTAACGTTTTTCATCTGATTTAAGATTTTACGGATGAAAGACTTTTAACGAAGTTTCTGGGGCGTTTCTAGAAGATGTCTTTTAAAGAGATGTGTGAAAGGTGTTGTGTGTGTTTTTTTTTTTTTTTTTTTTTTTTTTTAAATGACTTGTGAGTTGATTTTAACGTGGTGACAGCCCTGATGTGGCCCCTTGCGGTCGGCTGGGCTATAAGCAACATTATCTTATCTTATCTTATCCTTCGTTTGGAGTAATTCTGTTTTTGCTCTTGATTCCATTTCCCCTGCCGCTACCCCACGAAGGAGAAGAAGAAGAAAAAGAAGAAGATGAAGACGAAGAAGAAAAAGAAGAAAAAGAAGAAGAAGAAGAAGAAGTGGAAGACGAAGACGAAGAAGACGAAAACGAAGAAGAAGAAGAAGAAGAACAACAACAACAACAACAACAACAACAACAAAACAATACGAGGGTTGACTGCCAGAACCCAGTATCTCCCTTATATATATATATATATATATATATATATATATATATATATATATATATATATTATAACAAGAATGCAAAATCAAGCAGAAGAAAAAAAAAAGAAGAAAAAGACGGAGAGGAAGAAGATACCAGATACAACCAAGACAGCAAAGCATATAAACAAACATGAAATTTGATAGGTTTGTTTATTTAATGATAATATTTCCTGGTTTCCTGATAAATGATGAAAATGTCATGTGCAGATGAGATGACAATCAAAACAAAGCTGTAATCCCACCCGGCTCTTCCTTCACAGTTTATTTGGACGTCAGTTAGCCACAGCATGCATATAAACACCTGCAATCTTGATCAGGAAAAGAGAGAGAGAGGATGGAAAGGGGAAGATACCCAGAGAACAACACACTTCAATTAACATTTAATGCAGAAGCAGAGAACAATACACTTCAATTAACATTTAATGCAGAAGCAGAGAACAATACACTTCAATTAACATTTAATGCAGAAGAAACTCGATCTATGCTTCGTGGCAATATTTGGAAATTTGGAGCTTTGTTTTTTTCCTCTTGTTTTTGTTTGTTTGTTTGTTTCGTGAACAATTCAAATTTCATTAACAGCTTCACCATCTTAATTTAGTCAACAGCTATAGCGCTGTGGACAGACACGGGTGGAGATTCATACAAGCGTGTGAAAGAATTTCCTTCTGACAGAACTTGGAGAATCTGTTTTGCTCACAGAATGTTTATCAAACGCAGGAATTTACAGCCTTCGAGGCATGGGAACGGGAAGAAAGCCTTTGAGGCATGGGAACGGGAAGAAATGGTGGACTGTACGTAATTGGAAAACATATTCTTCGAATCTGATCCTTTTAGAATAGGAAAACAAAACTTTTTCATGAAGATGTATTTATGTTAGCAACCGCGTTGACGCACTACGTTAGTGTAAGGGATTCCGAACTGGGAGTTCGTGGGTTTCATTTTCGTCAAAGCCTTCGAATTGTGGGATTCCCACCGCCGCCACTCGCCCCCCCCCCCCCCCCTCCCCGCTGCAGTCCGGCTCTACGCAAAGTTGACTTTGCTATGGGCTCAGTTGGAAAGACTGGAACCATACAGTGGAGTTTTATCTACTTAACGCGTCTCTGAGAGAGCTGCTCAATTTTTTTTACCAACACTGCAGGTGTCTTTAACTCTCGGGCCTGGTTAATGCAGGGATACGTTCCGAATGTAAATGCCGAGTATGGTCCTTTCCTTGCAGCTTCAGATAAGAATGCAACTCCATAGCATCATCTTCGTCATCCTCATCTTCATAGCATCATCTCCGTCATCCTCATCCGCATCGATCAGCATAAAAGAGTTGAAATTGTTGTGGCCCTTCATACCCTGTTCTCATGGTGACTTAAGTCTCGATCCCTTCATACCCTGTTCTCACGGTGACTTAAGTCTCGATCCCTTCATACCCTGTTCTCATGGTGACTTAAGTCTCGATCCCTTCATACCCTGTTCTCACGGTGACTTAAGTCTCGATCCCTTCATACACTGTTCTCATGGTGACTTAAGTCTCGATCCCTTCATCCTGTTCTCAGGTGACTTAAGTCTCGATCCCTTCATACCCTGTTCTCATGGTGACTTAAGTCTCGATCCATTCATACCTGTTCTCATGGTGAACTTAAGTCTCGATCCCTTCATACCCTGTTCTCATGGTGACTTAAGTCTCGATCCCTTCATACCCTGTTCTCATGGTGAACTTAAGTCTCGATCCCTTCATACACTGTTCTCATGGTGAACTTAAGTCTCGATCCCTTCATACACTGTTCTCATGGTGAACTTAAGTCTCGATCCCTTCATACACTGTTCTCATGGTGAACTTAAGTCTCGATCCCTTCATACCCTGTTCTCATGGTGACTTAAGTCTCGATCCCTTCATACCCTGTTCTCATGGTGACCTAAGTCTCGATCCCTTCATACCCTGTTCTCATGGTGACTTAAGTCTCGATCTCCTCTCCACACGTATGTCCTTGATGAGTCTGTGTCGAGGTCGCCGGTATTGGCAAGATGGCGGGAACTGTCCTTGGATGGACGAGGTGGCGCTGTCCAGAGGGGGGTGCTCACTCCCTCTGACTCCGCGAGTTATTATTGTTGTCACAATGAGGTTTGACAGGTAGTTATTGTTGTTGTCACAATGAGGTTTGACAGGTAGTTATTGTTGTTGTCACAGTGAGGTTTGACAGGTAGTTATTGTTGTTGTCACAGTGAGGTTTGACAGGTAGTTATTGTTGTTGTCACAATGAGGTTTGACAGGTGGTGTCTTATGTACGTTGGAGAAGAAGAGGCAAGGTGAACCACCGCCTCCAGAAGGAGACTGGTTCCTTCAACGACAGTCCCACGACTCCGCCCATACCAAAGACTGTTCATCTGGACACAAGCTCATCATGAGTATGGATGTACTCTGGAATGCTAACAGGCCTGACCAGTACCCCGGATTGATACGCAGGCCAGGCAGCTACTCCTTGGATAAATAAATTCATTTCCAATTTGCAGTCACATTCAGCTTTACGGTAAATGTCAAGATGTGTACAGCAGCAAGCTAGCGCTTAGAGTGTGTTCAGATGCTTCTAATTACATGTGTGGCAAAGGCAATGACAGGAGTCTTTTCTTGTCCACAAGACCCTCTCCTCAAATCTCTTTTTCTCATTGATTCATTTATTCAGCCGTCTGGTCGTAAATCGTTCGCATTGTGGTCTCAGCAGACACAAACTTACAAGAAACATTTCTATTCCGCCGAACGAAAGAGAAACAAATTACAAAACAAAACACGACGCGTTTCTACCTCGTTGGTCTTTTTCAGTCAAGACGAACAACATTCAAGACGATGAAAACGAAGAAGGAACGGTCATTTCTCTCCTCAGATTGGGCACAAAACGGATTCCACATCCATTTTTTTGTCTCGTCTGAAAAAGACCAAAGAGGTCCAACATGCGTCGTGTTTTCCCTCGTGGAAACGCGTCGTGTTTTGTCTTGTAATTTTTCTCTTTCGTTCGGCGGAACAGTAATTTTTCTTTTTGAATTTGGTTCAGTTTCCGCCTGCTGTCACCTCACTTTTAAACTAACTCAGCATACAGAGAGTAGAGTCTGTGAACTAGTCCACACATAGTGACCCCACAGTGATGACCTGGAACTGAATTGTAACTGCTATTATGACCAGAACATTCTACAGAATTCTCTCCATTGTAAGATGATTACGAAAGGTAATGATGATGTAAGAAGGAGTTGAGTTCTGGTTGAAAACTTCATAGTATTACTGCAGTCTTTATGATGATCCTGACGTCAGCTAAGCCTGAGAGACACAGACACTAGTTGTACTGGTCACAAAATCTGACCGGTACCTTCTCAGTCGTCTCCATTAAGTGAATGAAAGTCGAGAGTATTGTTCCACAGCCTGTGGCATACTCACAAACTCAAGATAGGAGCCAGGCTATGAAATCCATTGTGTTGGATTGTGTTGTTTCTGGTGGTGATGGCGGTGGTGCTTTGATTGTGATGTTATAGTGTGTGTGCGTGCGTGCGTGCGTGCATGAGAGAGAGAGAGAGAGAGAGAGAGAGAGAGAGAGAGAGAGAGAGAGAGAGAGAGAGAGAGAGAAACCAGACAGAGAGACACTTTTCAGTCTGAAATAATACAGAAATGTGTTTTATCAAAACTTTACGAAACTAACGCAAACAATCCAGACACGTAAATACCACTCCATAATTCACTTTCCGCTTTCTCGTTTCACCTTCCATCGTGGCCAATGGTTAAGGGGCTTAACTCTGTGGCGGCCACTATCTCTCCAAGAGGATTACGTGTCCACGGGAAGTGGTAGCAGAGAATAGAGGAGCACGTGTCTTCGGTGGAGAAACAGTGAGGTACCTCCCTTTTGCTGGTATCAGTGGCCCTGAAGACTTGGCCCCAGAGCCATCGATCTTTGCATCACTTCTGCTGCTTGGTGACTCCGATTCTCTTGAACTTTACGTGAGTTGTAATGGATATGTGCTCTTATAGCGGTCGGCTCTCTCTTCGAACTAGCGTACTGAAATAGGAGGAAAGTGCTTTCTTTAAAAACCACCTTATAGAGGATTATATCCCTAATTCGTCTGAGTAGAACTGTACAAGACAACATATTTTGGAAAGATGTATTTACATGAATAACTTGTATTACACAGCAAAACCAAATGACACAAAACTTATTTGTTGCAGATTCTGTTCTGTGCAATAAAAACTTCAATATTGATATAAGTTTATTAAATTCCAAGGCTAGAAATAGAAGAGAAAATCTATTACATTTCTAATTTTGTTAAACCCCAATGGAAAATGTTGACGCCCATGAAATGTACAGCCAAATACCACGTTGAAGTTATTTTTTGTACGAAGCTGGTCGCATTAGGTCAACAAAACTTTAAAAAAAAATAATTTACATGAAAAATAAAGCTGCGACAGATTTCCATGTAAAACTAAAACACTTATTCTGTACCAAAAGGCTCTCATGTGTATCCAAAAAAATGTCAATATCAAAGATATAAAACCAGAATCCTCGTCATTCAAAGTGGTCAGAAACATTGAAGGTTGATATTCACACCTTAAGACAATTGTTATCAAAGATTCACCAAATCAAAGCTGTTTGATTGAAATGTATGCAAATGACATTAACATTCCCTCTTGCTACCCTATCTGAGTTTTTGTTATTGTTGTTGTTGTTTTCAGAATACGTGTAGGATGGAGTGCTTTACTGAGAGAGAGAGAAGAGAGAGAGAGGAGAGAGAGAGAGAGAGAGAGAGAGAGAGATGTAGTAACTAAGCGTCGGATGGGAGAAACGAAGGGAAGATGGAATGGGAGGGGGAGGGGGATCTTTCAGACACTTCAGACTCGTCCTTCCTCGAAGCGAGCAGAATCTGGACTCTCCACGCAGGTTAGCAAACTCGGTGATAAAGAAAATAAAAATGTCTCCCATGTTCCTTCCCGGCTAATGGTTCAGGGGTTGTAACTCTATCACAGGCGCTCCTTCTGAAAGAGAGTTACATGCCCAGAGGAAGCCGGTGAGATAGGAAATAACATGTATACCGGCTCAAGCCCAGAGATACAGTTCAGGCCCCAAATGCTGTGTGTTCTCTGTTACACTCAAAGCTGCAAGCAGCATTTGTTGGACGATGCGAATTCATGACAACAGATTCGTGGCACAGTCCAGCCCTAGAGACATATTGTGTTTGAATCTAAAGCAGTTACATGGACCCTCACTTCTCGATTGCCTGCTTTTTTTTTTACTCCCTGTTCTTATAGAACAGGGAGTACTTTACGCTGGGAACGAAGAAATGCTCTGTGTGTGTGTGTGTGTGTGTGTGTGTGTGTGTGTGTGTGTGTGTGTGTGTGTGTGTGTCTGTCTGTCTGTCTGTCTGTCTGTCTGTCTGTCCGTCCGTGGTCAAAATGTGTTCCACTCGCTCCAGACAAAACTGCGCACCGATCTTTCAGAAAATTTGTAGATATGTTCATTATGGGCCACGGATGATGCCCAATGTTTTATTTTACCAGAATAGCCGTGACTAACGGCTATGAATGATAATCTTGTGATGTACACTTTCAGCAAGCTCCTCGGTAGTATAGTGGTTAGTATCCCCGCCTGTCACCTGGGCGACCCTGGTTCATTTCCCCGCCGGGGAGAGCAGTTTTGTTTTTTTTCTTTTCTCTCACATACAAAATTTCTACCACCAAAAGGGGAGAAAGTGCTACACTGACTGATTTATATACATTTTTTTTTCTTTTTTGTACTACTTAGCCGGAGTACGTTTATATGCTTTGCATCTTGTTCTTTCTTTCTTTTCTACTTGTGCTCCCACACCAATGGAGGAATAACACAAGAAGCCCACAAGTCACGCGTATTTCCACTATCCTTGCTGATAAATGGCATTGAAAAAATAGTGATTAAACTCAAACCCCATGGCAAATATGTTTTCGCATCGGAACTTTTTTTTCAGACAAAAAAGAGCAATTTTCATATATTCAGACGCAATGGTTATCACATGACCTCTAACATAATCGTGCACCCGGACTTGTAAATAACTATCTTTCCTCTCAATCGCATGAGTTTACATATTCAAGAAATTGCTGTGTGTGTGTGTGTGTGTGTGTGTGTGTATGTGTGTGTGTGTGTGTGTGTGTGTGTGTGTGTGTGTGAATTAATGTCTCATATATACATGTAGAAGATAGAAAGTTTATCCAATCTAGTTTCTGGTTCTGCTTCCTTATGCTAGTAATTCACTTCATTTGCAAACCAAACAATATACCATTTGCAGGAAACACCAGTAACGAAATACAACAGAAATATTTGCCTCCTGATACCACGTGTTTCTGTATGCAAATGTCACGTGTATACAGGATTTACGTATATACATTCTACGCCACAAGCCTATGCACAGTTTCAGTTATCTTGAATTTCAGTTATTCTTATTTCTAGTTCTATTATTGTTCTCCTTTTTTCTGTCTTTAATGCGTTTATTATTCTGTTTTTCATTTATGTAAACATGTGAAAAAAATCCTACTCAAAGGCGTTCAAGGCCAACAAGAATATACCATCTGATTATACTCCGCTATTATCATTATTGTTATTGTTTTGTGTGTGTGTGTGTGTGTGTGTGTGTGTGTGTGTGTGTGTGTGTGTGTGTGTGTGTGTGTGTGTGCACCATATACAGTACCAATTTTTGATTAACATCCCCTCTCCAAACGGAGCCAATGTATGTTACAGTACTAACAGTACAATCGTTACTATCCTCTGCTGCTGTTTTACTGAGAGAAAAAGACCAAGGGAGAGACAGGCAGACAGACAGACGGACAGACAGACAGTCAGTCATCTGAGACAGACAGACAGACAGACAGACTGATGGAGAGAAAAAAGAATGGGCAAGAAGAGAGAGACACACATAGACAAAGAAGAAAGAAGCACAGAGAGACAGACAGACAGACAAACAGACAGACAGACAGTTGGGGATAGAGACAGGCAGACAGACTGACGGAGAGGTACACCAACAGACAGAAAGAAGGCTTTTACACGAGAGAATTTAGTGCGTTTACAGCTGAGTGCAAGAAGTGGAAGAAATGTGTGAGTGTCAATCGGAGTAGCTGTGCCCCATGGTACTAACCATGCTTTTAGCATTGTTACTCACGTCTCTTTCAGCCCAGACTCTGGAGGCTGTGTTTCTGGTGGCACCAGAGCGCAGGGCGTGTACAGGAGGCTGTTTGGTTGGCATAGAGTTTTTGGTTAAGATTTGTATATTGAGAGCTTCGCTCTAGACGTTTTAAAGACTTGCTTTGATTACATATGTGCAGATTACGTAATAATTCCGGAAGTTTCTTGAAAGTCCTACACTTTTCGGAAAGTAACAGCAACTTAGAGGAGGCTGTTTGGCTGGCATAGAATTGTTATTATTAAGATCTGGATATTCACTGCTTCGCTTTAGATGTTTTAAAGAATTGTTCCACATGAGATTAGTTTACTTGATTACGTATGTGCAAACTGCGTAATAATTCCAGAAGTTTCTTGAAAGTCCCAGAAATTCGGAAAATAACAGCAGCTTTCAGCAGGTCTTAGGTCTTACAAATTGTTTCTATTCTAAATCCATCCATTTTGATTTGCTAAACAACATTATGTTTCATGACGCTCCTGGGATTACCCATGCTCTTTGATTGGCTATACTAAGTCATAGCTCACGATGCTTATAGAATAATCCATGCCTTTTGGTCAGTTACGCCACGTCATAGTTCTGGAACATTCTTGAATAATTCATGCATTACTATGATTCTTGAATTTACAACAACAACAAAAAAACCCGATCCGGAAATGCAGCTGGGTTTTTGAGAAAACAAAGTGTGTGATCTATGAAATGTTCTGCGAGTTGTCGGACACATTTCTTTTGACTGACAGTTAAATAGTCGTGTGAAGATGGGTTTTGTAAATGTTCTGCCTGGAATAAAGATTTGAACCTTTTTTTCTTCTCCATCTTCTTCTTCTTCTTTTTTCCTCCCAGCTTCCACTGGTTTCCATTTTTTCTCCAACCCTTCTCTTTTCTGTTTTTCCCTTTTTAAAGGGAGTCCTCCATCCTCCTATTTTTCCCCACTTCTTTTTTTGTGTGCTTTATCAACTCTCATTCACCACGCAAATCTGTATGTTCCGTCACCGATGGACATTCTCCTGTGAACTTTAATATGTTAGTGTTTGATACAGAGCGTCTGGGTTTATTTCATGTGCTGTTTGCTGCAAAATTTAAACTTGATATCAGAGTTGATCTTTTCACTGTTCGGATCTGATTGTACGACAGATTAATACCAGCCTGATTGTACGACAGATTAATACCAGCCTGATTGTACGATAGATTAATACCAGCCTGATTGTACGACAGATTA
>CM065727.1:65873181-65875681 GCA_033310375.1 Conus canariensis
AGAACCCACGAAGGACACATGGACATCATGCCAAAGTTTTACAAATTGCTGCAAGTTATCTCCTCATGTCATATGAAAGGAATGTAACTCTGTCTATGTGTCTTGTTTCCGAGGAGAGGTAAATGCCCTGAGGGTGTTTCATTGGCCGAAAACGAAACCATTGAAAGTAGAGAGAGAAGCATAGAAAGTATTGCTGTTGTCTGGAGTCTGTATCTAAATTTTCATCTTTTTGTCCTCTCTGAACCGTTCTCTCCCTTTCTGATGAAAAGAGGGGTAGCTCGCCTTCAGTCTCTCAACAGACGTCATTCATTTTAATTTTTTTTTAAAAGAAAGAAAATGGAAGAAAACTGAATACTGAAATGTTGCTGACTCTCTAGCTACCGTTACTATGGAGAGAATGGGAAGGAGACTGTGACAGAAGGAAGGTACGGAGGTTGCTGGATTCTGAGGGTTGACGTCTGTTACTGATAGTATTCATGACATGCAGTGCTCTTGGGAGGATAGAGTGACCAACTCTGTTTTTTTTCTGAAAAAAAAAAAAAACACTCTTCACCTACGACATAGTTCTGAAGAGGTTTGCAATGAGGGCATCAACTAAATGACATGTAGTTTCTCTCTCACAGTGAATGAGGGCATCAACTAAATGGCATGTAGTTTCTCTCTCACAGTGAATGAGGGCATCAACTAAATGACATGTAGTTTCTCTCTCACAGTGAATGAGGGCATCAACTAAATGACATGTAGTTTCTCTCTCACAGTGAATGAGGGCATCAACTAAATGACATGTAGTTTCTTTCTCACAGTGAATGAGGCATCAACTAAATGACATGTAGTTTCTTTCTCACAGTGAATGAGGGCATCAACTAAATGACATGTAGTTTCTCTCTCACAGTGAATGAGGGCATCAACTAAATGACATGTAGTTTCTCTCTCACAGTGAATGAGGGCATCAACTAAATGACATGTAGTTTCTCTCTCACAGTGAATGAGGGCATCAACTAAATGACATGTAGTTTCTTTCTCACAGTGAATGAGGGCATCAACTAAATGACATGTAGTTTCTTTCTCACAGTGAATGAGGGCATCAACTAAATGACATGTAGTTTCTTTCTCACAGTGAATGAGGGCATCAACTAAATGACATGTAGTTTCTCTCTCACAGTGAATGGGGGCATCAACTAAATGACATGTAGTTTCTCTCTCACAGTGAATGAGGGCATCAACTAAATGACGTAGTTTCTCTCTCACAGTGAATGGGGGCATCAACTAAATGGCATGTAGTTTCTCTCTCACAATGAATGAGGGCATCAACTAAATGGCATGTAGTTTCTCTCTCACAGTGAATGAGGGCATCAACTAAATGACATGTAGTTTCTCTCTCACAGTGAATGGGGGCATCAACTAAATGACATGTAGTTTCTCTCTCACAGTAAATGAGGGTATCAACTAAATGGCATGTAGTTTCTTTCTCACAGTGAATGAGGGCATCAACTAAATGGCATGTAGTTTCTTTCTCACAGTGAATGAGGGCATCAACTAAATGGCATGTACTTTCTCTCTCACAGTGAATGGGGCATCAACTAAATGGCATGTAGTTTCTTTCTCACAGTGAATGAGGGCATCAACTAAATGGCATGTAGTTTCTTTCTCACAGTGAATGAGGGCATCAACTAAATGACATGTAGTTTCTTTCTCACAGTGAATGGGGGCATCAGCTAAATGACATGTAGTTTCTCTCTCACAGTGAATGAGGGCATCAACTAAATGACATGTACTTTCTCTCTCACAGTGAATGAGGGCATCAACTAAGTGGCATGTAGTTTCTCTCTCACAGTGAATGGGAGCATCAACTAAATGGCATGTAGTTTCTCTCTCACAGTGAATGGGGGCATCAACTAAATGACGTGTAGTTTCTCTCTCACAGTGAATGATGGCATCAACTAAATGACATGTAGTTTCTCTCTCACAGTGAATGAGCGCATCAACTAAATGGCATGTAGTTTCTTTCTCACAGTGAATGGGGGCATCAACTAAATGACATGTAGTTTCTCTCTCACAGTGAATGAGGGCATCAACTAAATGACATGTAGTTTCTTTCTCACAGTGAATGAGGGCATCAACTAAATGGCATGTAGTTTCTTTCTCACAGTGAATGGGGGCATCAACTAAATGACATGTAGTTTCTCTCTCACAGTGAATGAGGGCATCAACTGAATGACATGTAGTTTCTTTCTCACAGTGAATGGGGGCATCAACTAAATGACATGTAGTTTCTTTCTCACAGTGAATGGGGGCACCAACTAAATGACATGTAGTTTCTTTCTCACAGTGAATGAGGGCATCAACTAAATGACATGTAGTTTCTTTCTCACAGTGAATGCAGCCAGTGTCGCTGCCCTCGATTCACCTCGACTTTAATTCGACACTAGGATTTCCATTCCCAAAGAGAAATTGGAGGAAGACAGAACAAAAACATATTGAACCAATAACTTGCATCTGT
>CM065727.1:65880681-65885681 GCA_033310375.1 Conus canariensis
CCGTTGTTCTTGCTGGAGTCGAACAGCCCCGTGTCCTGCAAGTCTGCTGACGGTTCCTGTCCAATCCACGGAAGAACAGATCGCCCAGTCGGACCGTGGAGCCCGTAGAGCCAAACTTATCCATGTCGTTACCGAAGAGAGAGGTTCGACCCGGAAGTGACGACAGTCCTTGGAGGGCGCCTCCGGCTGGTTGCAGAAGCGGACCTCCGTTCCCACTAGAACTGTACATGTTAGGGTTGAGTGGATACTGGTTCAAGTTGTTGTTGTTGTTCCGGGGCGAAGTACCGGCGTTGGTGGAAGGTGGAGACACAACATTGTTGTTCGGAGCGTTAGCAGAACTCGAAGTCCCGTCCGTGCCTCGGGTGAGGTCAAAGAATCCTGGGGAGGCGGGGTTGGGTGAGGAGAAGGGTGAGGTAAAGGAACTGCCAGACTGCCCGCTGTTGACCGAAGAACCGTAGTACTCAGGCCTTGAGGAAGACACTGCAAGCAAAGGAAGACAACGGGGTCTGTTAACCTCACAACCTCTGGTGAGGTGAGATGGTTTTGAACGTCCTTCTTACGGTGTAGTTTCAGTTTCATTAAGGAGATATATATTACTGCGTGCGGACAAGTCCTTATAAGCTACACCGTATTTGCTACCAGACCAAAGTACGCAGATGTTACAGCTAGATGGCTAAAGAAATTTTTTATGAAATTAAGAAGAAATTTGAGAAGATTAAGACCGTGTTGTTGACAAGGGTAAGTAGATGCCTGAGTCGTGCATTCATCCAGCGCGCTGGATGTCTTGCTAACTTACAGAGCAGCCTCACAGCCGTATGAGTGTGTGAGTTAGTCGATTCATGTTCACTTCTCGAAAGAAGATGTTTCACGCACCCAGCAGACAAATGCGTCAAGTATTATGTCCAATATACCCACATCTCAATCTCTTACGGTGAGGAATTTATCGCATGGCACACATCATCAAACTTCTTCACCCTCACTTTTTTCTGTCTCTCCTCTTTTGCCCTTCAGTGCGTTACTGTCACATCGCTCATTCCGGCTCACCCCCCCCCCCCCCCCCTACAAGCTACTCTCAAGTGTGTTCTGTGGCAGTCATAGCAAACAGCCGTCATGAGGCTACCCAGCAGAGAAGACACTGCACTGCTTCCAAGCTACTTCTGGTGTTGGTACGTTGTTCCCGTTCTAATGTAACCTACACAACACACCATTTACTAGCCCCTTTCTGATGAAAATAATTGTTTAGTCGAAGAATTGAAGAGCCTTAAAGGTTCATTCACCGATTGTCTCGTGAACTTGCTGAGCATGGATAGGAAGAGGAAATAAAAACTGAGATCATCACGAGAGCGAGAGACTTTGTAGTATGATCAGTGAGTTTGAATGATGAAAACGATGCTATGGGTGTCCATCCGTTCTAAGACTACGTGACAGGGCCTGTACTCTCTGCTTCCTTTCATAACCTGCCCTAGCATCATTCAGGCCCGATAAATACAGACATCTGCGGTTTAGGTCAATAAATTGGTGCGATACTCTAAGAGAGGAATACATGAACAGGATGAAACTCGACTGTGTTCACATTTGGGGTTGAAGCACACTAACCGCTATATGGGAGCCGACTGGGGTAGAACAATCTCACAGATAAATGCATCTGATCGGGTTTGAACCCACAACCTCCCAGCCGGCAAGCCAACGACACTAACCACTGCAGCATGGTGGCTGGTCATCTTTACTTTTCCTTCTTTGTCTTTTTTCATTCTTCAGATGCTTTCATTGTTTTCAAGCTGTTGCCCCTTATTGTTCTCTCTCTTGTTTGTGTGTCCATGTAGCTACATAGGCTTAAATATGCTCTTTCATTTTGATTACTCAAAACTTATTTTTAGAAACGTTTCTGTAATCACTTTCTTTAGTGTCCCTTATCTATCGTTCACTAACTTTCTTGGGAGCCCACTGGATAGTGATCTTTCCCACAAGAGAATGCCACAAAATTATAGGTGGTGTTCTTTGTTACGTACCATGGAAAGACTGCTACAGTCGCAGCTGCCTGTGTCTAACAGCAGACGAAAGCGGAATGTAGACGAGCATAAACAACTGATTCTGTTCTGAATGTAGGACGGAACATTCTACCTCTGTTGGAGAAAGGTGTGGTATTTATAGTACCATGTTTGTTTTTTATCTTCTTTCATTCCGCTTGTCCTACCATACCCAAATTTTCTTTTAATTCCCATCTATAGACTTGCTACCACATTGTGTTTATCATCAATCCTTTATTCGTTGTTTTCCTTCTTCTGCCTGCCAGAGTACAACTGGTTGAGTATCGTTACTTAAACATCAGTCACGCCTAAGTGATGGCTAAACATTTCAACTATTTTTCATAATTTTCGGCGTTTCCTTTCTCGGATCGTTTTTATGGTCAAATTAAGACTGAAATTTTTAAGTGTTTTCAAGCTAGGAAGAAAGACTTCAAACTTGTAATCAGAGTCGACAGTTCCTCTGGGTGCTATTGAATGAGAAATTAGGAAGGGTTCTTGGTGTTCGTCAGCCTTTTTTCATCCTCTAAAAAAGGAGAGGAGCTGGATTTCATTATACCAACGACTGGTAGACATCATACAGACCTAAGGATATTAGTGCTAACCTTATCGTTTATTCATACAAATTCTTTCCGTCAAATGTTCAGACCAAAAAATTCACTGGTTTAGAAGACACTAATCCAAAATATGTTTGGTCGGTCAACGAGTATTTCGCGTAAATGCGTGCCATTAAACATTCTATATGTACACTATACATCGTGGATAGTGTGTGTTCTACGTCTTGGAGTCCACCAGAGGGTACTGCAATGATGAACGCTGCACCAGCTGTCTCTCCCTGTGACGGTTGTGGGCAAGTGTCTGAACTGCACCAACAATCATCCTGGTCCACCCGACTGTGTTGTCTGTCCACCTCTTTCTCTGTCTGCCCTGTCTCCTCTTCCCTGCGCTGCTCTTTGGGGGGCTTTCATGGAGGGTCCTCTAGATCTCATCCTATGTCCATACTTTTCATCTTCGTTCTTCTCATTGCGGTCAACAGGTCTTCATAGTGACACACATGCCAGCAAATGGCTCTGTAGACCTCGTTGTGTATGACATGTACAGCATAGACGATGCCAAGTTTTCTTCTGAAACATCTTCATTGCTTTGATCTTCTTTAGTATAGTATGTATACTGACCTTAACACGCGCTTTGAGTTGATTGTACGTGAGATAAAGATTAAAACAAAAGACCGATTTCATTTTCGCGGACAGCAACATTAGGAATGGAGCAGTTATTGATAATGTTCTTAAATAATCCACAGATATTGATCTGACAGAATAAAATGTCTTTTTACAAAGTTTCCCTCTGAACAGAGCCAGGGCCTATGCTGAAATCTGTCCAGCAGAATTCCGTAAATGTCCACCAAGTGAGTAAACTGACATTGATGTATGTCAGGACGAAGATGCATAGTGTTCATTTTGTCCCACCATCGTAGATTGCTTCATATTTGAGATTAGTTTCAATGTCAACGAGCTTGGGATCTTCCGCGATCTTTATCTTCTTGTGTCATGTCCGTCATTATTCATTCATTCTCCGTGTCAGTTTAGCGTAACTGGAGTCCGTATATAGTATATCGTTTGAAACCAATCTAAAAACAAACCTTTTTCAGCTGTCTTTGACTGATAGCTGTCTGTTCAATACTTCTGTTCTCTGTTTGTTTGTATGTCTGTTTGTTTGTTTTTTGCTTGGTTGTTGTGTTTTTGTTTGTTTGTTTTGTTTTGTTTTTCGTGTTCTGTTTTCTCTCTCACGTGAGAGCATACTTGCATGAGGGCGGAGTTTCCACCACATGGTGGCGAGGGAAAGGATGGATAGATGCGTGATATTGGCGTGTGTTGGAGTGGGAAGGAGAAGGGGGGGGGGGGGGGCAAACTGAAGATAGTTAGGTGAGAAGAAAACAATGAAGAGAGCAAAAATCGTGCACACCAGTGTATTGTGTCTGAGTGCAGATACGCGAGGCGTGTAATTTGTTGCTGTAACGGGCATTGAGGTGCCGATAAGCGCTTTTGAAATACCCTTGTAGTGGTAGTAGTCGTCGTCGTCGTCGTTGTCGTTGTCGTCGTCGTCGTAGTAGTAGTAGTCGTAGTAGTAGTAGTTACTAATGTAGTAGTAGTTGTTGCTGTTGTTGCTGCTGTTGCTGTTACTGTTGCTGTATGAATTTTTTTCCATGCCACTATCGTAGAACACTTCATATTCAAGGTACGTTTCAATACCAGTTACGCCGGACCTCCCGCAATCTCTATCCGACTGTGTCATGCCCGTCATCAAGTTGAATCACTCTCCGGTGTCTCTGTTTCGTGGCTGATCTCCCTTCGCTCCTGACTTAACCTGTATCAATCATGTTAATAGTCTCATTAAAGCTGCTTTTGTATAATCTGTCTTAAAGCTTTTTCATACCGATAGCTTAGCGCGTGGCCTGTTTCTGTAGTACCCGTGTTAATACTGTAGTTCATGTGGAAAACTCTGACAGCAGGATTGCAAAGGAAGCGCCCACAAGAAGAAATGAGCTGTTTCGGTCGGGTATTCACCGTTCCCAGAACAACCAAGTTCGCTGAGTCACTATGAAGACCTGTTCACCACAGTGAGGAAGTCACATGGACTTATGACGACGTGAAGCACACTGTCCACGACCCCCGTTCTTCAAAAGAACCGTGCCACGGTAGAGGAGATTGGGCAGTATAGGAAAGAGCTGGACAGACAACATCCCTGAATGGACCACGAAGATCTTTGCTGCGATCCAGGTATTTGCCAACTGAAGAAGGTGGAGACAGCTGGAGCAGCGTTTGGTATTGCAGAGCCCCCACGACCCTGCTGATCTCTGGACCGAAGACAGTGACCACTGGGAGACGGCAGTCTGTGATAGGAACGTGTAGGTATACTCCTAGTCTTCCTGCTCCAATCCTGTCTGGAGGACAGTGACCATTGGGAGACGGCAGTCTG
>CM065727.1:65888181-65895681 GCA_033310375.1 Conus canariensis
GGGGCGTTGTTGATGTCTGGTGGTGAGCTAAGGCTGACGGTGCCGATGATGCAGCAGTCCACGACTTCCGGGGACTGGACGGTGTTGGAGCCTCCTCTGGTGACCTGTGCACATGAACATCACATGACTACATTCTGCTGTGGTAGGTTGTGACCTGTACACACCAACATCAATATAACCGTCATGCTGCTGTGATACTTGTACACACCAACATCACATGACCGTCATTCTGCTGTGATGTGTTGTGACCTGTACACATCAACATCGCAATAATCATCATTTCTGCTGTAATGTGTTGTACACATCAACATCATTCTGTTGTCGCATGCTGCGCCGTGCTGTGTAAGGCTGTATAGTGTGTTGTGTTGCACTGTGCTGTGCTGAGCTGTGTAATGCTGTAGTGTGCTGTGTTGTACTGTGCTGGCTGTGTAATGCTGTAGTGCTGTTTGTATGTGCTGTGCTGTGTAATGCTGTAGTGTGCTGTGTTGTACTGTGCTGTGCTGTGTAATGCTGTAGTGTGCTGTGTTGTACTGTGCTGTGCTACGCTGTGTAATGCTGTAGTGTGCATTGTTGTACTGTGCTGTGCTGCGCTGTGTAATGCTGTAGTGTGCATTGTTGTACTGTGCTGTGCTGCGCTGTGTAATGCTGTAGTGTGCTGTGTTGTACTGTGCTGGGCTGTGTAATGCTGTAGTGTGCTGTGTTGTACTGTGCTGCGCTGTGTAATGCTGTAGTGTGCTGTGTTGTACTGTGCTGTTGCTGTGTAATGCTGTAGTGTGCTGTGTTGTACGTGTTGCGTGTGCTGTGTAATGCTGTAGTGTGCTGTGTTGTACTGTGCTGTGCTGTGTAATGCTGTAGTGTGCTGTGTTGTACTGTGCTGTGCTGTGGTAATGCTGTATGTGCTGTGTTGTACTGTGCTGTGCTGTGTAATGCTGTAGTGTGCTGTGTTGTACTGTGCTGTGCTGTGTAAGCTGTAGTGTGCTGTGTTGTACTGTGCTGTGCTGTGTAAGGCTGTAGTGTGCTGTGTTGTACTGTGCTGGCTGTGCTGTTTAAGGCTGTAGTGTGTTGTGTTGTACTGTGCTGTGCTGTGCTGTGTAATGCTGTAGTGTGCTGTGTTGTACTGTGCTGGCTGTGCTGTGTAATGCTGTAGTGTGCTGTGTTGTACTGTGCTGCTAGCTGTGCTGTGTAATGCTGTAGTGTGCTGTGTTGTACTGTGCTGCGCTGTGCTGTGTAATGCTGTAGTGTGCTGTGTTGTACTGTGCTGCGCTGTGTAAGGCTGTAGTGTGCTGTGTTGTACTATGCTGCGCTGTGCTGTGTAAGGCTGTAGTGTGTTGTGTTGTACTGTGCTGTGCTGTGTAATGCTGTAGTGTGCTGTGTTGTGCTGTGCTGGCTGTGTAAGGCTGTAGTGTGCTGTGTTGTACTGTGCTGCGCTGTGCTGTGTAAGGCTGTAGTGTGCTGTGTTGTACTGTGCTGCGCTGTGCTGTGTAAGGCTGTAGTGCTGTGTTGTACTGTGCTGCGCTGTGTGTGTAAGCTGTAGTGTCGTGTTGTACTGTGCTGCGCTGTGTTGTGTAATGCTGTAGTGTGCCGTGTTGTACTGTGCTGCGCTGTGTTGTGTAATGCTGTAGTGTGCTGTGTTGTACTTTGCTGCGCTGTATTGTGTAATGCTGTAGTGTGCTGTGTTGTACTTTGCTGGCTGTGTTGTGTAATGCTGTAGTGTGCTTTGTTGTACTGTGCTGTGCTGTGTTGTGTAATGCTGTAGTGTGCTGTGTTGTACTTGCTGCACTGTGCTGTGTAATGCTGCGGTGCGCTGTGCGACACTATGCTTTGCTGTTCTGTGCTGTGCTGACTTTATCTTGAAACGCAAAGCATGTGCCGTATTGCATCATATCAAATTACACATGCTATACTGCAGTCTGTTGTGTTCTCTTCAGTTCTTCTGATTCTCGTCATTTCAGACGGTTGTGTCACAAACGAGTTGCTGTTTAAAGTGCTGCGTCTTTTCCCACATTCCTAAAATATTCTTGACACCACTGTAAGATCGCATACTTAAAATGCTGCTTCCTAGTTCCGGATTTCCGATATATACCAGATATTTCAATAATAATGCAGATCTATCGGGTGGAGCCTTGTTCCGGATTTCCGATATATACCAGATATTTCAATAATAATGCAGATCTAACATGTGGAGCCTTGTTTCCGATTTCCGATAGATTCCAACCATCACAATATCCAATGTACTACCGAGAGATTCAAGACTCGAGACTTTACTGCTTTCCATGAGAAGAATTTCGCCTTGTCTGTGGTTATCTAACATAATATTCGCGATTAACTCAAACAATAGAATACATCGGAAATCACAACCATATATCTGCGTGACTGTGTGTATCAACTGGTGTCAGTGTAAAACCTAGTAAGCTGATTTGCACACCGATCCTCCAATAAACTACATCACAGAGTTGGCTAGGCTGTTCCAGAACGGCTCGATACCATCACCACAAACCCTTCCCTCCATCCACCTCCCCTCCCTCTCCTTCATCCCTCCTCCCCCTGCATCCCTTTCCCGCTTAATCCCCTCATTCCTTCCTGCCCCCCACCCCCCCACCCCCACCCCCACCCCTCCCTTCCACCTACCACCATGTCCCTCAACACAAACTTCCGATCATCCGATCAACGATTGCATTCCCACAGACGAAGAGGCGGTACTAATGACAACAGTAATGAAGGCCTTAAGAGCAACGGCCATTATGATTATTGGAAAATTATAGGGGTGCTGTAGGAGCGCTGCACTGACCTCCGCCAAGGTCGAACGGAGTCTGTCTCGGCCTTATCAATCTGTGCATCGGTGAAAAAAAGAATCATTCCCGCGTCAGGGGAAGTAAAAGTAAGTACAGATCGAAAGAGTTGCTTCCCTTGTACGTTTTTTTTTTCCCCTAATTGGACGGGGAAGATTCAGAACGTTAATGTTTATGCCATCAGAAAGTTTTTATACTACTAATATGTGTGTGTGTGTGTGTGTGTGTGTGTGTGTGTGTGTGTGTGTGTGTGTGTGTGTGTGTGTGTGTGTGTGAGAGACTTCATAGACAGTTAACACACTACAGTTAATATCTTCATAACGTTAATGTTTTTGTTTTTTTTAAAGGAAAAAGGTGCTAATTTTGGTGAACGGATCCTGAACCTGTTGTTTGATCCGGGTCTGGGCGACGGATCCACACCCAGAGTTATCAGGATCTATCCTCGGACTACATTGCCAATCTGTGCACTAAGTTTGGTGTTTACGCAATGTTTGTGACAAAAAAAAAACAACAAACAAACGGACGAGGTTGACTCCCTGGCGAAGGTTATGAAATCTTATAACATAAAATATGATATAATATGATGATGATAATAATGACGATCTTTATCATAATAGCGTGAGTTAGTAGGAGAAGTTGTTTGAAAGAAAAATGAACGTGATGATGGTGATAATGATGATGATGATGATGAGCTTTAATTGTTACGTACACGAAAGGTAATGTTCCGACGTAGATTCATAATTTCATTATACTGGGGTGGTTTAAGAACTTTCAGTTAAAACGAAAAGTTGAGTACGAGACTACATCTGTCCCTCCGCCTGTGTATCGTCAGATTTTGTCGTTCATCTGATCGTCTTTCTGTCTTAGTTCACTTGTTTTTCACCATCTAGTCTTTCTTTCACTGAACGAAGGATTAAAAAAACTAGTATGTACATCTCTCTCTCTCTCTCTCTCTCTCTCTCTCTCTCTCTCTCTCTCTCTCTCTCTCACGCACTTAGTCTCTCTCTCTCTCTCTCTCTCTCTCTCTCTCACACACACAAAACACACACCACACACACACACACACACACACACACACACACAACACACACACAGCGCGCGACGCACTTTGGCAGGGTGTAAAAAAGCTTAACAGCTTATTCTTCAACCCTCAATTAAGATGCTTTTGACTTGACTTGACTTACATCTCTCTCTCTCTCTCTCATCATCTCTCTCTACTTACTACTCCTCCCCTCTCTCTCTCTCTCTCTCTCTCTCTCACTTCTGTTTCTCTTCACTCGTTCATTCACCTCCCTCTCTCATGCCCCTAGGTGTTTCTTTCACTGAAGAGGTTTCAGAAAGTCCCAGTAGACAGCGCAGACAGTCCATCCCCCGGAAGAGAAGGGTTGCAGTAACGTTGCAATCAGGAGACGTCGTTTGTTGCTTGTGTGTGTGAGTTGTGGATGTGGTGTGGGTTGGCTACGTCGTGTTGTCTCTGGGTTGTGTGTGTGTGTGCTGTGTGTGTGTGTGTGTGTGTGTGTGTGTTCTGTCTGTTGTTGTTGTGTCTGTGTGTGTTGTTGTGTGTGTTGTGTTCTGTCTGTGTTGTGTGTGTGTCGTGTGTGTGTGTGTGTGTGTGTGTGTGTGTGTTGTTTCTGTGTGTGTGTTGTGTTGTTGTGTGTGTGTGTGTGTGGGGTGTGTGTGTGTTTCTGTGTGTGTGTGTGTGTGTGTGTGTGTGTGTGTTGTGTGTGTGTGTGTGTGTGTGTGTGTGTGTGTTCTGTGTGTGGTGTGTGTGTGTGTGTGTGTGTTGTCTGTGTGTGTGTGTTTGTTGTGTGTGTGTGTGTGTGTGTGTGTGTGTGTGTGTGTGTGTGTGTTCTGTGTGTGTGTGTGTGTGTGTTTGTGTGTGTGTGTGTGTGTTGTGTGTGTGTGTGTGTGGTGCGCGCGCGCGTGTGTGTGTGGTGTGTGTGTGTGTGTACGTTTACTTATATGTACACTAGTACGTGTGCATATTCGACTGTATATTGTGTCATAAAGTTAGATTGACAATAAAGTGTAACTCTTTTGATGCTCTTATCAATTGTGTGTGTGTGTGTGCGTGTGTGTGTGTGTGTGTGTGTGTGTGTGTGTGTGTGTGTGTGGTTTACGTTATCAGATGTATTGTTGTATGGTATTGTGCTGGCATGTTATGTGTAAAAACAACTATAGATTTAAAAAGTGTTTATTAAGAAATATGCTGCTTTTTGGGGGGGTATTTATTTTTAATTCTTTGATATGCTTTTATCCAAACATCCATAGATGAACTTATCTTTGCGTTTTTGTTTGTTTTTGTTTTTTAATTCTTTAATACGTTTTTTTCCAAACATCCATAGATGTACTTTATCACAAATATAATACGCTTTTATCCAAATATTCATAGATGTACTTTATTACAACACTCATCCTTTTTTATGAACAAAAGCATTTCCTGTGTTGTTTGCCCTTCTTTCAACCAGAATATATCTGCCTGCATCATCAAATAGTATCCGTTGGGCAGCCAAACGAAACTTGCAGTGATAACATGTTCTGTAGTCTCAGCATATTTTGGTACTTCCCTTTCTCTATCATCAGAATCAAGAAAACTCGTTCGGATTTTCTTGTCATTTTGACTGTACTGTCTGTTTGGTTGGTTGGTTGGTTTTTTTTTTCTTTTGTTGTTGTTGTTGTTGTTTGTTTGTTTCTGGTTTTTTTGTTGTTGTTGGTTTTTTGTTTGTTTGTTTGTTTGTTTGTTTGTTTGATTGATTAAAACACTTCAATCATAAAAGGTTAGCTAAGAAGAATCATATTTCTGACGATTCAAAAACTCCCTCCATAAATCCTCCAGCTGGTTTCGAATCGCAAGTTAGAGCTCCTGGAAAGGACTGTGCACAAGAAAGGTTTGGGTGAAACGGGGGCATCCCAATTCACCCCTTTTTCAAGTTGCCCTTCCAATTTCGCCCCGGTCTCATTTCATGCCGTGTTATTTCGCCCACTCAGGGTTTCAATTCATCCAGACATTGTCAAAACGCAAATTGCTGGGCTTTTTTTTTTTTTTAAATTCCCGTTCGAGATTCACACACGGACAAAGCAACCACGGATATGACGGTCAAACTGATCACAACACTTAAAAGCACGGATTGTGTCACAAACCACTGCAGAATAATTAGGTGAGAGAAATAGGAAGATGAAGTTTGGGGGAGGTGGCGGATGGGTGGGGAGGGGAGTATTCATGCAGCGATGAGAATATCTTTAAAACAGAAAGCCTTTTTTTTTTTTAAATTCACGTCACGCAGACATTTTGTAAAGTCGAACTAAAACCGGTCTGAGGAACGTAATGACAGCGAGCCATTTTTGCTTCTGTAATATCGCCCCAAGCACGTGGGTTTTTCTTTAAAGTCCTCAAAAGCCCAACTTCATGAAATGTCAAAGGGTGAGGCTTAGCTGGCCTCATGGTCAAAGTAGTGTTCTCTTCATCCTAGACTCCTGGGTTCAATCCTCCGCTAGAGACGTATACCCTGGCTTTAGAGATTTCCTATCCAGAGCCAACACCAGACAGACTCCAGCCCTTTTTCAAAGTCCTTTGGGCAAGATTTTAAATCTGAGCCGATGTCTCGTGCGTGTACACGCGCACTGAACACGAAGCAATCAACAACAATAAAGAAAAAAGAAACTTAAAAGAAAAAAATCCATCCTTGGTCGAAGTGTAGTCCTTGGTGTCCCTGTGGGATGGAGAACACTTTTATTTCAGGCCATACTGGTGATGATTGTATCGACACCATCTCCAGAGACAGCATGTAGCTACTGTTCTGTTGGAATCCAAAACGGTCACGCGCGCGAAAATGTAAGGAGCGAAGCAAAAAAAAATCAAAGACGAGTCGTTTGCAAAACGGGTCAAAAACAGTAACATTGGCCCTGTCGTACAATACCGCTGAGTCAACGCGGATGCACCGCACACATATCCGGAATGTATCATACGTCACAGACAGTGAGAATACCCATCGTTTCGCTCACCAATCAAAACAGGGTTTTTTGTTTGTTCGGTATTTTTTTGTTTTGCTTTTTTGTTTGTTGGGTTTTTTGTTGTTGTTGTTGTTGTTGTTGTTGTTGTTGTTTGTTTGTTTGTTTTGTTTTGTTTTGTCTTTGTTGTTTTGTTTGTTCTGAAGCATGGATGATCGAAGAGATGTGACTCTCCGTTCGTCTTTTGTTTTATTGTTTGGGATGTTATTTGTCCTGCCTGGAGATGACCCAACAGGTCGAAACGCATTGCGTTTGTTTTGTAATTTGTTTGTTCTTTCGTTTGGCGGTCCAGTAATTCTCGGGGAGGGGGGGGGGGGGGCTTTTTTTGTTTTGTTTTGTTGTATTGTTTTATGGTTGGTTGGTTGGTTTTTGTTCTTTTTCGCTTATTTCAATTTCCGCCTGCAGTCATTCATCTTTGAAGCCAGCCAGAAAGACGTTGGAAACAGAGACAAAGTTTTCTAATCATCGTCTTCCTTCTTCATTTTTCTCTCTTTTATTCATACTGTAAACACATTTCTCTCTCTCTTCCATTTGTATAATATTAATATATGTCTCAGGCAACGTCCGTGCCCAATTTCCCTAAACTTCCCAGCGATTGGTACCTGAACAGACCGCAGTTCTTCTGTTGTCAACGAACGAGACCTTCAAGAGTTAGAGCGGGACGCAGTTTTCAAGACAGCAGGGAATGCCTTGAGTGCGCAGG
>CM065727.1:65903181-65913181 GCA_033310375.1 Conus canariensis
ACACACAAGCACGCACGCACGCGCACGCACACACACACACACACACACACGCGCGCGCGCCCGCGCGCGCGCACACACACACACACACACACACACACACACGCGCGCGCACGCACACACACACACACACACACACACACACACACACACACACGCACGCACGCACGCACGCACACACACACACACCACACACACACACACACACACACACACACACACACACACACACATTTTGGGGCAAAACTCGGGAAGAAGAGGGAGAGATAGACAGACAGACAGACAGACAGACAGACAGACAGACAAACAGACAGAGAAATGATCATGAAATGAAACCATGCCATGCTGCTTTTAATTTCCGTTCAGGATCCCTTCTCGAGCCTCACCCCCCACCCCCACCCCACTCCCCACCGCACCCCTACCCCCACACCCCCCTTCCCCTCAAAAAAAAAAAAAAAAAAAAAACCAACAACACATGCCTGTCTTTCAAAGCAATGAAGTTTGAGTCGGGACGGATTTGAAGGTTTTACTCCACTTGTTCTACGGAAATTGAAGGCATTAGAACTGGTTTTTCTGTTATTATCATTTCTGGTTACGGCCTGTTTTGCATCAGCCTCCAGGACTCTCAGGCTTGTGAAGCGTGGCAGGGCCGGTGGCACTGAACTTGTGATTTAAAAAAAAAAAATGTTGAAGGAGAGATGAACACATGACAGATAACAGATAGACAGACAGACAGTCTTAATGCGCGCATAGGTGACCATGGATTTGTTGCAAAGTGTAGACACTTTAAAGGAATGTGTGATTTCTGCTGTGAAATACAAGAACACAGTTTCCCAAGTGCTGAGAATAAAGAGGAGGATGCCCTCGCCTGGTTCCAAGGCGTAATGCCAGCGAGCTGCAAGCCACTGCAGGATGTGAGCCAAGCCATTGCAATCAATCTCTGTACATCTCTTCATTGCTCGTAGTCAGTTCCCTGGCCGATGAAGAAGCGGGAAAGAAAGAAGCAAGTTTTAATTCCAGTTTCAGTTTCATCAAGGAGGTGTCACTGCGTGCGGACTAGTCCATATGCGCTACACCAGATCCGCTAAGTTTTGAGACCACACTGAGCGTGATTTAAAGCTGACGGATAAAATGAATTAATGACCGAGAGAAGAGAACTTAAGAAGAGGGAGGGTCTCGTAGCTACGGCTTAGCAGATAGATATCTGACCTACTGCATTAGCCCAACGCGCTGGTCAGACGTTGAGTACCTACCTAACACTGGTTGTGCCATTATTATCGTTGTGTGTGTGTGTGGGGGGGGGGGGGGGGGGGGGGGGGTAGGAAGGAGAGAGGTTAAGCATCCTTCAGCTGCTACTGTGAACGAACCGATCAACTGTAGGATGACCATACCATGAAAACAATTACTGCTTCATTGAACCGATGTGTATTCATGCAGCAAATTCCATACAAAAATAGAATCTGTTCAATATGAACGTGTCTCTCCCATCTTTACCTGCTTTTCCCGAAGAAGTATCGTCCCTCGAAGTCGGCCGTTAAAAATGCAGATAGCTGAAACAGAAAAAACAGTGTGTGTTTTTTTTAAGTGCTCTCTCTCTCTCTCTCTCTCTCTCTCTCTCTCTCTCTCTCTCTCTCTCTCTCTCTCTGTATGATCTTGTTTGGCATTATCTCCCTTTAAAAGCGGGTCAACAGACAATGAGAATACCTATCACTTTGTGCACCAAACAAGGAGCGCTTCTATTTATGGACGTGTAACAAACAAAACCAAAAAATAGCTGTGCATCATTTAAAAAGCTTCCCTTTTTTAACACGTCGGCCTCTATGGCAACATGTGTCCTGTTTGTATGGAAGATTAAGTAGATTTCGAAGGGAAAGAGGTAGCATTGAAAACTAGATTGTTTCTACTTAGTCTTTTTTGTCCTGATCACTGTCTATTTCATTCATGTATATCAATAAAATGTCGGGGTCTGTGATTCGTCCAACTTTGTAAGCTTGTTTGGGATTGGGCTACAAAGCCCGCTCACTGTCTATTTCATTTATATATTCCGGGAGTCGGAATAGCTCAGTGGTAGAGCGCCGGACTCGAAATCTTGGTGATCCTGGGGTTGCGGGTTCGAATCTCCGCCGGGCCGTTTCGGTACAGGGGGATTTTTTCCCTCGGAGTTAACATTGGTTCTGACTCCATTTCCCACACAGTCCTTCGAATGAGACTATAAACTGAGGTTCCCTGTGTGAACACACGCATAACATCTTGCACACACATAAAATCCCATCACCAAATTTCAGAAGAGAAGTACAGTTTGGCCGTTGGTATGGATGACACGTTACACATAGCATGCGCCCTGCGTTGAAAATGGAAAGAATAAAGGAAGTAAGGAAATTGAGTGAACGATATTGACCGGATGACACGGGAAACGACTGAATGAAGCGCCAGCTGGCAGCTCTTCAGTCGGCACTACCCAGGTAGGCAGCCCCGTTGTGTATCTTATCCTGGATGCAGTTTATCTGGATTGTAAAGCGCTTGGAGCTTGGTCTCTAGCCAAGGATAGGCGCTATATAAGTATTCATAATAATATATTAATTATATGTCGGGGTCTGTGATTCGTCCAATGATGTAAGCTTCATTGTGATTGGGCCACAAAGTCCGCCTCACACACCTGTTACAGGCCCAGCAGCAGACAACATGGTGCGGTGTGTCCACCAGCATCTGTCTACCATAAAGACTTCCGTAAAGACAGGCAACTGCAAGACAAGACAAAGTGAAGCCCTGTGGTCATTTGATCTCACAAACATTGGCGTAGGGCCTGTATTCACAGAGACAGCTCAAGCAGCTTCATCTAAGACATCATCAGCAGACAGCATGCTGTGACAGGAATCTGCACGTGAATCTCGGCGTGTGTCAACCGAGATCACACAGACGTTTTTAAAAAAAAATAAATAAAGTGCAGTTTACGTCTTCCTCCAGTCGTAGCAACTGTACACCTTAGCTGTCGGTGATTGGTTGAGCTCATCTTTTCCTTGTGCCTTAGCCATTGAGGAAAGGAAAAGCTCAACATCACATCTACCGGTATACGGGCACTTGCATTGAACAGCAAAGCCAAACTGACTTGGTGAACGTATTCACATCAGACCACAAAGAAGAAGTGACAGTGGGAATAGTGGGGAAGCAGGTGCAGAGGAATCTCAAGTAACATATCCAAAGCCCATCACTTTTGTTCTGTGTTCACCTCACCAGAATCCACCAGTTTTGTACTGTGTTAACCACACAAAAACGCCAGTTTTGTACTATGTTAACCACACAAGAAACAGCCAGTTTTGTACTATGTTAACCACACAAGAAACCGTCAGTTTTGTACTGTATTAACCACACAAGAAACCATCAGTTTTGTACTGTGTTAACCTCACAAGAAACCGCCAGTTTTGTACTGTGTTCACCTCACCAGAAACCACCAGTTTTGTACTGTGTTGACCACACAAGAAACCACCAGTTTTGTACTGTGTTACCTCACCAGAAACCACCAGTTTTGTACTGTGTTAACACCAAGATCCACCAGTGTTGTACTGTGTTCACCTCACCAGAAACCACCAGTTTTGTACAGTGTTAACCTCACAAGAAACCACCAATTTTGTACAGTGTTAACCTCACCAAAAACCATTAGTTTTGTACAGTGTTAACATCACCAAAAACCACCAGTTTTGTACAATGTTAACCTCACCAGAAACCACCAGTTTTGTGCAGTATTAACCTCACCAGAATCCACCAGTGTTGTATTGTGTTTACTACACTAGAAACCGCCAATTTTGTAATGCGTCAGCCTCACGAGAAACCGCCACTTTTGTACTGTTTTGATCTCTAATATCACCAGAAACCACTGGTGTTGTACTGTGTTTACCATACCAGAAACCAGCAGTGCTACAATGCGTCAACATCACCAGAAACCGCCAGTTGTGTACTATGTTAATCGCCTGATGACTGTCATCATACTCTTGGTAGCAAAAGCTATAATGTGATATGTCAGTGTAGTCGTAGTGACATCAACGATACATCAACCGAATTCTTCTGGTTCATCAAGTACACCATCCAACAGATGACTCACGATGAACTCACCATCCATTTCAGCCTGTTTCTCTGGAATCTTGGCGACCACGAGAAAATCAAGAACTGGACTGATGCCAGACTTGGTCCTTTTTGCAGCTTATCTTGGATGCAGTTTATCTGGATTGAGTGTGCCATCTGGCTCCACACCCCCACCCGCACCCCCACCCCCACCCAACCCCCGTCCAGTGCTGCATTAATCCCCTACCCTTCTTCCTTTTTTTTTTTTTTAAGGGGTGTTGTGTTGGTTTTGTTTTGTTTTGTTTTGTTTTGTTTTGTTTTGTTTTGTTTGGGGGGTGTACTTGTTTTGTTTGTTCGTTTTTCCAGAGTCTGCTTTGCTTGTTAGGAAGTTGTTTGTACATGCTGTGTTGATGTGGACCGTCTGTTTACCGTATATTTCACGGGCACACGTGCTCTCGTGTGCATTCAGTGACGTGGATGCTTCGTGACACAGTGTTAAGTGTTTCTGGGGGTGCTGTTGGATTCTTTTTTGAACACTTAGTGGTGAGAACACCACAGAGTTATGGACTGTGGTGTGTCTCTATTTGACGCCAAGAGCACAGACACAATCAGCTGTGTCTCCCTGATGAGTCCGATCCAGCGGACGAAAAGCCTAGGAGCAGGCAATACCAATAGATCTGCCTTCAAGAGGGATTACGATGGTTCTCTCATGCAGCTAACGAAGGGTTTTCATTATTTTATTTTTCTTAGCCAAAGTCATTACTATGACGGAAGAATTGTTTAGCCTGCACTTGTTTTCCCCCACTATTAATTGTTCAGCATTATATGTTAAGTGTTTCTGGTGTTATTTTCTCAAATGCTTCTTTTTTTTTTAACAAGGGGGCGTGGACAGGTGACATGTTTGCTTGCTTTTTTGGTTTTTAGCTCCGCCAAAGTGAAGGGGGTCTGTTTTGATGTCAGCAAAATGACACCAAACCGCTTGAACCAACTCTGCTAACTAACAAATCTTGGATGAAAGATAGGACGTGGCTCAGAGATGGAACCATTCAATGTTGGTCGCCGATCTGAATCGAAAGCCGGATCAAGGATCCGTAGTGCATTATTCCCACAATAAGAAATTACTGTTTACGAATTGATACCATTCTGTGAAATATTGTATTTTCGTGAAATGTTGAAACTTTCTTCAGACAGTTTGTATGTTCTATAACCCATCACGATAAGTATATGGGAGGCTACTCTTTCATTCGCACCTCTCATTATTTCCCCTCGTGACAAAATGATTTTTTTGTTGGCGGAGAACTGCGCTCTCATGAGTTCCACTCACGTTACCGCCGCCCCCCTCCCCGTCCCCCCCCCCCCTCCCCCAATTCCCCTCCCCTATCTTACCTCCTCTGCCCCCCAACCCTCCCCCCTTCCCCCACCACCACCAAATAAATCAGTTGTCTGAAATGCCTCTGTGTCCTTTCCTCATGTGTGTCCGTGCGCATGTGCTCTCGCTCTCTCTCTCTCTCTCTCTCTCTCTCTCTCTCTCTCTCTCTCTCTCTCTCACACACACACACACACACACACCACACACACACACACACACACACACACACACACACATACACACACCGCGCGCGTTCTTTCTCTCTCTCTCTCTCTCTCTCTCTTCTCTCTCTCTCTCTCTCACCTCACACACACACACACACACACACACACACACACACACACACACACACACACACACACACACACACACAGTCGACTTATCTCTATAATACACAATTTTTATTTGGGAAAAAAACTGAGAAAAAGACATGAGAGATTTGTCACAGAGAGAGAGAGAGAGAGAGAGAGAGAGAGAGAGAGAGAGGAGAGAGAGAGAGAGAGAGATAGTTTGTAGGCCTAGGAAGAGCGACAGACAGAGACGAGACGGAAGGGGGTACAAGGAAGAGAGAGAAGGGGATGGATACAAAGGAGAGAGAGAAGGGGAATGGGTTACAAAGGAAGAGGGAGAAGGGGATAGGGGTACAAAGTAAGAGCAAAGGGAAGGTAAAGAGAGAGAGAGAAGGGGATAGGGGTTACAAAGGAAGAGAGAGAAGGGGATAGGGGTTACAAAGGAAGAGAGGAGAAGGGGATAGGGGTTACAAAGGAAGAAGAGAGAGAGAAGGGGATAAGGGTTACAAAGGAAGAGAGAGAAGGGGATAGGCGTTACAAAGGAAGAAAGAGAGAAGGGGATAGGGGTTACAAAGGAAGACAGAAAAGGGGATAGGGTTTACAAAGGAAGAAAGAGAGAAGGGGATAGGGGTTACACAGGAAGAAAGAGAGAAGGGGGTAGGGGTTATAGAGGAAGAGAGAGAAGGGGATAGCGGTTCAAAGGAAGAGAGAAAAGGGAATAAGGGTTACAAAGGAAGAAAGAGAGAAGGGAATAGGGGTTACAAAGGAAGAGAGAGAAGGGGATAGCGGTTACAAAGGAAGAGAGAAAAGGGGATAGGGGTTACGAAGGAAGAAAGAGAGAAGGGAATAGGGGTTACAAAGGAAGAGAGAGAAGGGGATAGGAGTTACAAAGCAAGAGAGAGAAGGGGTTAGGGGTTACAAAGGAAGAAAGAGAGATGGGGATAGGGGTTACAAAGGAAGAGAGAGAAGGGGATAGCGGTTACAAAGGAAGAGAGAAAAGGGGATAGGGGTTACAAAGGAAGAGGAGAGAAGGGGATATGGGTTACAAAGGAAGAGAGAGAGAAGGGCATAGGGGTTACAAAGGAAGAGAGAAGGGGGTAGGGGTTACAAAGGAAGAGAGAGGGAAGGGATAGGGGTTACAAAGGAAGAGAGAGGGAATGGGATAGGGGTTACAAAGGAATAGAGAGGGAAAGGGATAGGGGTTACAAAGGAAGAGAGAGAAGAGGATAGGGGTTACAAAGGAAGAGAGAGAAGAGGATAGGGGTTACAAAGGGAGAGAGAGAGAGAGGTGGGAGAAAGACGGGCAGTTTGAGAGGTATAAGGGAAAATAATGAGAGGGATGAGAGAGAGAGAGAGAGAGAGAGAGAGAGAGAGAGGGGGGGGGAGAGAGAGAGATCGAAGGAGAGAGAGAGACAGAGACAGAGACAGAGACAGACAGACAGACAGACAGACAGATAGACAGACAGACAGAGACAGAGAAGAAGAAGAAGAAGAAGAAGAAGAAGAAGAGAAGAAGAAGAACAACAACAACACAACAACAACAACAACAACAACAACAACAAAAGAGAAATAAGAAAAAGAAGAAGATGACGATGATGATGATGATGGTGGTGGTGGTGTGTGGTGGTGGTGGTGGTGGTGGTGATGGCGGTGATGATGACGATGACGATGACGGTGATGATAATCTGTATTTCCAACGGTAACAGATGAGTAAACATGCTTATCTTTCTCATCTGGTCCTTGCCTCGCTAAGGTACTAGAGAGAGAGAGAGAGAGAGAGAGAGAGAGAGAGAGAGAGAGAGAGAGAGAGAGAGAGAGAGAGAGAGAGGTCAGGGAAGGGAGGAAATAAGACAGAAAGAAAGAAAGAAATCGGCCAAGAAACAATCAACGCCGTTCTCGTTCACTTTCAGGTCGTCGCTGTATGTCTTGATCAAACCCACATCCGGCTGACAGACAGCAGACCACATCAAGTCGCTTTACGACTTCTTCGCCTCCGCCAGTGAAGAATTCATGGCCCACTAATAATGGCGGCGGGTCGGTGGGAGACGTCACGTTTTCTTCGACAGGTGACAGATTTATTCCAACAAAATGAAGGAATGAATGTAGGACTTTGTACCGCGCTTCAAAAATCCCCGCACCTTTTGGCGTGATTGGTGGGAGGGGGAGAAAGGTACGTGGGAGAGGTGGTTGGGGGGTGGGGGTGGGGGTGCTTTTGGCTGGCTTCGTTGCTTGAAGCACTGCTTTCGGAGGAAAAACGTTCTGATTTTTCATGCAGCTCAAAAAAAGGGGGATAAAAAGAAGAAAAAAAGAGAGAGAGAAAAAAAAAGAAGGAAATGAGAAAAAAAAAATTTAAACGGAAAGAAAGAAAAAAGAAAAGAGAAAAAAAGGAAAGAGAAGGAATTGGAGAAGAAGAAAAAAAAAAGAGAGAGAAAAGAAAGAATGAAAAAAAGAAAGAAAATGCTTGCTGTCCATTTATTTGTCAACTGTCAGATGCAGTCAGAGTAGATGGACGTTTTCTTTCCCCAGACTCGCCACGATGCCCTCCCCGAGGGAAGTGGTAGAGACGGTGACAGTTAGGTAGGAACGTCTCGGTGGATACGAATTAGGGAGACACGGAGAGAGGCCACACGCCGCAGTTAGGATTTGACACCAAATCACAGTATAATCCATACAAGGGTTTTGAGGCCTGGCATGAATTTGAGCCAGCATTTCGTGTTAAACTGATAACTGATCAAAATAACAAGCACCCGCTAATCATTTCACCTGGGGGAGAGGGGGGGGGGGGATTTCCATCGATGACGTCATTCACAATCTTTAAATACATGACGTTCCTCTTGGCTGGCGTCATATGTCAGGCCTTTGCATTCACTTGCGACCCTGTCTTTTCGCGCCAGCTGATAACCTCCCACATCATACCCCCATTCCTTTGATTAAGATCTGTCTGCCTGGAATCACCAGACTTGTCCCTTGATGGCCGTGTGAAAGAAAAAGGAGAGAACCAACTTTCAGACACTGCTTTAAAAAAAAAAAAAATCTAAACGATCTGATTGTGACGGTCTATTAATGCTTTGACTTCTTAAGCAAGGCCTTAGTGTATTAATTTTTGGTGTGCAGCCGGAGACCGGAGGAGGGAGTGGGGGGCGGGGCGCTAGAGAAGAGAAAGAGCCAAGAGCTTCTGTTCTGCCAGTAATACGTTAACACTGTGTGTCCCTTCGCTATGTGTGATTGTCCGTCTGACCGCCAACGTCTAAACTCTCAAGTTGTCTGCTGTCGTTTCCATCTATATCTGATTTTTCCAGTGCAATCCTATCCTCAACCTCACCTCTGCCACTTTCCTACACCCCCCCCCCCCCCCACACACACACACACACACACACACATCTTACACAGCCCAAAACGTCTCTCGTCCGGATTGTGTGTGTGTGTGTGTGTGTGTGTGTGTGTGTGTGTGTGTGTGTGTGTGTGTGTGTGTGTTGTTTGTTTGTGTGTGTGTGTGTGTGTGTGCTCTTGTCCTCTGCACCCCATTGTACACACCCTTATTTTTTTCCCCTTCCCTTCGTTTTCCTCTGCTAGCAAGAACAACAAAAATGAAAACAAATATCCAGTTCATAGCACGAAGAAAAATGAATGAAAAACTGCACATGATTAGAGACAGACAGACAGACAGACAGATAAACAGACAGACAGATAATTACTGTGTCGCCAAACGAGACGCCAAACGAATCATAAAACAAACACCACGCGGTTCCACCTCTTTGGTCTTCTTCGGGCAAGACGATAATGAACGCACAGGACGAACGGACAGTCTTTCATCTCCTCTAATCGGGTGCAGAATGGGTGTGGAATTGAAAGTGAAGGGAATAGAACATGTTCTGGAATATTTCGCAGATGGTGCCAACTGTCGTTTCGGATCTTCACTGCAAGAGAACGCTGATTATGCACATGAATGTGTGTGTGTGTGTGTGTGTGTGTGTGTGTGTGTGTGTGTGTGTGTGTGTGTGTGTGTGTGTGCTCGTGGCTGAGCGTGAAAAAAGACCTGTAAAACAGTAATGGTCTTCACTTCGATTCTTGGCAAAGAACTTATCAACAGTGTGTCACAGTGCCACACGCGTATCCAAATATCCTGTGCTAAGCATGAGTGAGAAAAAGATGTACAGATCTCATCTTTGAGGGGGTGTGAGAGGAGTCTCCCACAAAGCACATCAAAGTTCCTTTTTTTACTTCCATAGTACCTTCCAACGCAGAACCATGTGGGACTGGAACTTACTCTCAGCAGAGTGTGTGTGTG
>CM065727.1:65915681-65995681 GCA_033310375.1 Conus canariensis
ATATTGGGAGGGGAGTAGGCCTACTGAGCAAGGGGAATATTGGGCAGGAAACTACTTCGTGAGGAGAGTAGGCCTACCGAGCAAGGGGAATATTGGTAGGGGAGCAGGCCTACTGAGCAAGGGGAATATTGGGAGGGGAGTAGGCCTACTGAGCAAGGGGAATATTGGGAGGGGAGTAGACCTACTGAGCAAGGGGAATATTGGGAGGGGAGTAGGCCTACTGAGCAAGGGGAATATTGGGAGGGGAGTAGGCCTACTGAGCAAGGGGAATTTTGGGAGGGGAGTAGGCCTACCAAGCAAGGGGAATATTGGGAGGGGAGTAGGCCTACTGAGCAAGGGGAATATTGGGAGGGGAGTAGGCCTACTGAGCAAGGGGAATATTGGGCGGGGAACCTACTTCGTGAGGGGAGTAGGCCTACCGAGCAAGGAGAATATTGGGAGGGGAGTAGGCCTACTGAGCAAGGGGAATATTGGGAGGGGAGTAGGCCTACCAAGCAAGGGGAATATTGGGAGGGGAGTAGGCCTACTGAGCTAGGGGAATATTGGGAGGGGAGTAGACCTACTGAGCAAGGGGAATATTGGGAGGGGAGTAGGCCTACTGAGCAAGGGGAATATTGGGAGGGGAGTAGGCCTACCAAGCAAGGGGAATATTGGGAGGGGAGTAGGCCTACTGAGCAAGGGGAATATTGGGAGGGGAGTAGGCTACTGAGCAAGGGGAATATTGGGCAGGGAACCTACTTCGTGAGGGGAGTAGGCCTACCGAGCAAGGAGAATATTGGGAGGGGAGTAGGCCTACTGAACAAGGGGAATATTGGGAGGGGAGTAGGCCTACCAAGCAAGGGGAATATTGGGAGGGGAGTAAGCCTACTGAGCAAGGGGAATATTGGGCGGGGAACCTACTTCGTGAGGAGAGTAGGCCTACCGAGCAAGGAGAATATTGGGAGGGGAGTAGGCCTACTGAGCGAGGGCAACATTGGGCCGGGAACCTACTAATACGGGGGAGTATGTACCTGTCCCCTCGTTTGATAGTTTTCACATATGTAATCCTGCGCCAGTGAAATGTAGTGATCAATGTCTGGGAGAGAGGTGAAAGATATTGCTTTCGTCTTGTAACGATACTGAGACGTAACACTGTTGGGACGCATTAATACAGAACGATAGATCGAAAGGAAAAAGTGCTGTCGACACGCTGCGCTGTTGGGACGTTGCGATCTTGAGCCATAGCAATAAGACTGAAAACAGCAGTGTTGTCAAACAATAGGCGTATTGAACGTAATGGCGGTAACAGTTGGCCCATAACATTATTGACACGCAGTGCTTTCGAGAAGTACTTATTCCCAGTCGTAAGAAAGTTCACAGAATTCGTCGGATCATATAGCCCAATACATGTCTAAATACATACAAAAACAAACAAAAACAAATAAAGACAGACAAAAACAAACTTCCTATCGAAAACAAAGATACACTTTAACAACTACATCAGCATTTTTATGTTGAAAACACATTTAGACTTTAATACAAACAAGAGCAACAGTGTCAGCAAAAGCTAGAGGTCGGAAAGAAAAGTATTAGCTTGCACATGTATCTTTCCCATGCACGGTGTAAATGGCAACGTCCTTTAATTCTTGCACAAATCGATCGAAACGCTCACACTCACAAACTTTCCTACATCTACACTTATTTTGTAATTCCATATAGTCATTTGAAAATAGTTAATACAGGCTGCCATGTAAAGCAATAGAGAGAGAGAGAGAGAGAGAGAGAGAGAGAGAGAGAGAGAGAGGAGAGGAGGGAGGGAGGGAGGAGAGAGAGAGAGAGAGAGAGGTGCAGTTAACAGTGTCTGGTCGTTAAATACTCGTCTCTGTTTAAACACACATACACACACACACACAAAAAGAAACGGAGGGGGGGGGGGGGGTGCTGCTGACCTACGCACACAAGCATTAGTTTCCTTATTTATTCATTAAAATCAATCTGGAAACTACAAACCGTTAATCTTTTTGCATTGGAAAAAACACAGAAGTATGGTAACTCTTGCTCCCATGATGAACTAGTTACAGACCCGTAACTCCAAACGACTGCTGTTTATGACACCAAATCGCCTAGCAGAAATGACAACCCACGGCACGCAGGACAAACAAGGAGACATTGTTTGTTATTTACTGTTTACTGTTTCCTGCCTCGTTTAAGATTTCATTTTTCACATTGTAATTAAGTCAAAATGCAGGCAATATATAGTTTAGAGCATGTACTACAAACTTATTCTGAACTAAGCTTGGGAATAGTATACGTCACTGGTTTCTGTTGTCATGTTGTGAATGAACAGGTAACTTGAACATTCATCTTGCTTATTTCCATACAGTGTAAAGGGTGGAGTTCAAACCAGATGGCAGACTTCTGCAGGATGTATGAAAAGGAAAGGCCTGGTTTCCTCACCTTCCTCAACCCCAAGAGATGAACAGTTCGACTGCTATGACTTAGTGCAAGGCAGTTAAATGAATTAGGCGAGCTGAATAGAGTGGCCCGGTACATATGTCAATAACAATAATAATAATGACAATAATGATTATCATTATCTTTATTACTATTATCAATGTTATTATTTTTATTATTATTATTATTGTTATTGTTGTCGTTGTTGTTATTATTTTTGTAGTTGCTATTATTATTGTTATTGTTATTATCAAGTACCGCTCAGATTTTTCAGAGTGTTCGACCTCCGTCGTCTTGCTGCTCGTACCAAGACCCTGGAGAAACTCATCCTTGAAGCCCTTTTTGCGGATGACTGTGCTCTCATGGCACACAAAGAGAAACACCTGCAGGTCATTGTCGACTACTTCGCAAACGCATCCAAGCTGTTCGGACTGACAATCAGTCTTGGAAAAACGGAGGTCCTGGTCCAAGTTGCCCTTAACACAGCCAAGCCCCAGCCAGCCATTATCATTGATTGAGTCCAACTGAAGTGCGTGGAGAGCTTCAAGTATCTGGGCAGCGTTATCTCTGCAGATGGTTCACTGGACAAAGTGACCATGTCCAGGATCCAGAAAGCCAGCCAGGCCCTCGGAAGATTAAGAGTGAAGGTCCTCCAGCAGAAAGGCATAAGACTGTCTACAACTCTTAAGATCTACAAGGCTATTGTCCTTTCTTCACTACTGTATGGATGTGAAACGTGGACCCTGTATCGAAAGCATATCAAGCAGCTAGAACAGTTCCATACGCGATCGCTGCGCATGATTATGGGCATTCGCTAGAGGTGTTGGAAAAAGCTGGCATGACAAGCATTGAGTCAATGTTGCTGAAGGCTCAACTACGTTGGACTGGGCACGTCATCAGAATGGACGACAGCCGCATCCCCAGACAACTGATGTATGGTGAGCTTAAGGAAGGCTCACTGAAACAGGGAAGGCCCAAACTGAAATACAAAGATACCCTTAAGAGCAATCTCAGATGGTACGGCATCCAGCCTCGCGAGCTCGAAACTCTTGAAGCTGACAGATCATCTTGGAGGTCCCTCACCTTCAAAGCAACAGCTGCCTTCGAAGAGGACAGGAGGCTGCGTCTCGCCGCTGCAAGGGACAGACGACACAGGGCCTCGTCCTCCACAGTCTCAAAATCAGACCTATCGATGTGACACCTGTGGGCGCCTGAGTGGTTCCAGCTTCGGGCTGCGGAGTCACATGCGCTGTCATCGTTATCGCTGAGTACACAGACCATCGTCTTCGTCGGCTCCCGACGGACTACTAGTAGTAGTAGTACTAGTATTATTATCATTATAATAGAAGAATTGAAAGACAAAACATCAATGATGTCTTTAATTCAGATTTTTTCCGTTTATAATCCTTCTTCGATTCAAAGGTCAGAAAGGAAATCTGTTCTCATTGTGGACCAACATTATTCTTTCGAGTAAAACCGATGGTAACATTTTCTATTCGGAGAACACAGTAATTCCATTTCTTATTCCCATCCTGACTTCTGACCCCCTTCGACTCCTTACCTCCCTCCCCTCTCCTCCCAATCTCCCTCCCCTCTCCTCCCACTCCCCCCAACCCCCCACCCCTCCCCCCCCCCCCTCCTCCGCTTTTTTTCCGATTCTTCCTTAGTACAATCCAGGATACCCCTCTGATCCTTGCACCAGATGAGCAGTTCTCCAATAGATAGGTGGACGCTGAAAGAGCACCTTACTCCACTGCACATAGTTCCAGTCTCCCCATGCAGATGTACACGACTGATTAAATCAGAAGTACTTTGAAATGGCACGCTGGCACTTGGAGCAAAACCTATGCCCCAACCTCCACCCATACCCCCTCCTCCGTCAAGAAAATAGTACTAGTTAGCCCTATAATAGCCCAGATAGAATGTTCTGCATTTGGTTGCATTATTTCTTGTTACTCTTCAGTGGGTAATATCAACCCTGGAAGAAAAATAACAAAAATCGAGCTTTTTTTTTTTAACTGTAAACATTATGTTAAATGTGAATAACACGTTTCTAATTTTGTTGCAAAACAACAGAGAGAGTATTTAAAGTATGTGTGTGTGGTTTTTTTTGTTTTTTTGTTTTTTGTTGTTGTTTTTTTCCATCATCGTCACCCATGTGTATAGTTTCAGGTTCATCTTCCTTGACAGACATTTTGTTGATTGCAAAGCGATATGATCCGCAACTATGCTGCAACACAAACATCCAGTAGTAGTAATACTAGTATACTGGTAGTAGTAGCAGTAGTAGTAGTATCAGAGAGTAGGAAAAGGACTCACCACTGCGTGTCTCACAGGTGTCCATGGTCCTCACAGTTTGCAGGCCAGTGAACATCATCATGGCCACCAGCACCACAGTGGGAGCCGTTGTCCTCGGTGTCTTCCCCATTGTGTTCTCTACAGACATGAACACGGCTTTTCCCCTGTTCGGAGTTATAACAGATCTGAATCCAATAGCTGTGATATCCCCTGTTTTGTCTGTTCGTTCCTGGTTTGTGTTTTGGTCACAGAAAGGCCGAAGGAGTAGGATGGTGTTTTTCTGCGTTTTGTTGGCTTATTTTTTATAAGTAGGTCAATCGCGTTCTCTTGGTCTCTACGTCTGGTTGCTCGCCTCTTGTTGTCCTACTTCTGGTTGTCTCTTTCTGTCTCTGTTACTTTCTAGTTCTCTTTTCTTGATTCTCTTTTATGTGTCTGGCTCTGGGTTTTTTTCCTTCTATTTCTCTCTTCTATGATACTTGATTATTATCAGTTCCTGTGTTTCTTATCAGTTGCACACCTTTTTTTTTTTTTTTTCAGAGGTTTTCGCTGTTTAATCGTCTTCAGTTTCTGATGGTTCTCTTCTTGGGTTACTGACTGTTCGTCGCGTTACTTCGTTCCGTGAACTGCTCCCAGTTCCCCAATCTTCCTTCTTATGCCTTGTTCACTTTGTGCTTTCTTCCTCCGTTTCTCTTTGTGTCGGTTTCTCTCGAAATTGTTCTCACCATATGTTTTCTCTTTCTCACTCTCAAGAAAACGACGAGCGAACCAACAGCCTGTGAGGGGAACAAACTGTCCACAGTGGACGACACGACCGAGTTCTCGGTCTTTTACAAGCTGTTGATGTGAATATATCTGAAGGCCAGCTCTCTTCACTTTAGGAGACGAAACAAGGCCAGCAACTCTGTCCTCTCCTGTTGGAGGATTGGTCACCCTCTGTATTGTCGCTGTTATTTCTACCAATCGCAGGACTTTGTTTTGGATGCTTGGGGATTGGTGGAGGGGGGAGGAAAGGGGATGGAGGGAAGGAAAAGGTATTGGGGGAATAACTGCTGAACAAAATTAGAAAAAATGTCTTATTTGACACGGAAAGAAGCTGAGTTAAAAACTACATTGTTTAAACTTCCTCTGTGCTCCCCATCTCTTTCTCTCTTTTTTTAAATGTTAATGCCAGGCAGGGTGATTCGCCGAATTCTGTAAACTTCATTGCCATTGGTAGAGAGAAGTCTCGGCATTCACCCGCTTGATCGTCTCCCCGCTGTCTTGTGGAGGAAATGGCTGGACCCTTTCTCTGTCCTGTTACTATTCTCAACATGGGAAGGTATACCGCTATCACCACGGGGGGTTCTTGAAGATTTGAACCACGCCCCCCGAACCTCTGGGTACCCTCCTTCCCTTCCTCCTTCTACTTGATGTGGCTGCACACCAAAAATTACTGCACCAAGGCCTTGCTTAAGGAGTAAAGTATTTAAAGACAAGTACAATTAGACTGTTTTGAGAAATGTTGTTGTGTCTGAAGGTTGATTTACCTTCTTTTCTTGCACATGCCCATCAAGTACGAGCCAGGTGGTTCCAAGCAGACAGATTAAAATGAAAAGAATGGGACAATTTGGGGGTCACCAGCTGGTGCGAAGGTAGTGTCACGGGCGAGTGAGCAAGCCTGAAATGTGACGTCAGCTAAGGGGAATGTTATGTATTTGAAGATTCTGAATAATGTCTTCGATGCAAATCAAAACACACAAACAAAAAGAAATTGGGGGGGGGGGGGGGGGGGGGGGTTCTTTCGATCAATTGTCAGTTTACTATCAAACGCTAGCTCAAACTTATCCTACGCCTCAAAAAGCTTAGATGGATTACATATTGATTCAGAACAGAATCCTAATTGTGGCGTGTGGCCTGTTGTCCACCGTTCCGTGAAGCTTCCGGCCCCCTTTCCCATCTCCCGTCGTAGATCGTGTCTGCAGGGAGACAACTACAATGTCATAAAATCAGACACGACAATTTCATTGCCATGGACATGGTGTCACACCACGTGTGCGTTTGTGTTTGAGAGAGGTGGAGGAGGAGGGAGGACAAGGGGGTGATGGGGGAAGAGTTGGGGGAATGGGAGCGGAAAGGGATGGGGAGAGGGGTGTAGGCGTGAAGGCGGTGTCCGTTTTCAACGAGGGAGCAGAAGATAATGAGAGGGAGGGTGTGGGAGATGGGATGGGAAGAAGGAGGCGAGGGGATGGGGGGGGGGGGGGTTAGTGAGTTATTTCAACACACACACACACACACACACACACACACACACACACCACACACACACACACACACCTCTCTTTCCAGTGTACTCACATCCAGTCTTCCCCCAACCCCCTCCTTTTCCTCCATACCTCCCTCTCATCACCCTTTTCTCCTCAGCTATCTGATGCTAATACTGTCCCCACCCCTACCCTCTCACCCACCCATTCACCCCTGTAGTGTACCCAGGGACCTCAGTCACACAGTTCACCTCCACCCCCGTCTACAGCCGCAGCCCCGACGCCGGCAATCGAAAGGGAGCAGTCAAGTCGTCAAGAGGAAACCCACCGGAGAAGTCACTTTCGTGGTGTTCCGTGGCGCCTGTTCTGATCCAATATACCCCCTACTGACGACAATAATTGCTTACTCGCGGAGCCGGCGTGGGTAAGCTCTCCTTCCATAGGGCGCCACCACGTCCGTCCAACGACAGCCCCTATTAATGTGCCAATACCGGTGACCCCGACGGAATCAAACCAAGGCCATAGACGTGGAGAGGACTCAAAAATGAGGTTATCATGAGAGCAGGGCTCGAAGGGCCACATAATTTTAGACTTTTTCATGCTGATCGATGCAAATGAAAATCATGCAGATGATGCTACGGATTTCCATTCCGGACTTAGACTGCATGACAGGGCTGTACCCTTCGCTTACTTTTATAATTTAGCCCGGCGTCAACCAGGCCCGAGCAATACAGACACCTGCAGTGCTGGTCAGGAAATTTGAGCAATACTCTCAAAAACAAGCAACAAAAAAGTTAACTCGGGAACTCTTGTTCACAACATGGAGGTATTGATAGGAAGACACATGCTGCAAAGTATGTTTCAGTTAAAACTGAATTCTGTTGTCACAAACTTGTGCAAAATGACCATTGTTCCTGTCTTTGATAGGTTTACTACATTGTCCAAATACGTTCACTCTTTATTGTGTGGGTCAAAACACACACACACACGCGCGCGCGCACACACAACACACACACACACACACACACACACACACACACACATGTCCATGTGCACGCTCTGTTCCTCGTGTCCTTGGCATATTCCCTCCTATGGTCAAGCCAGATATAAACTATTATGGGAACAACGAAAATTATTCCATTTGGGCGTGCACCATCCTATGGTCAAGGCAGACATAAACTATTATGGGAACAACGAAAATTATTCCATTTGGGCGTGCACCATCCTATGGTCAAGGCAGACATAAACTATTATGGGAACAACGAAAATTATTCCATTTGGGCGTGCACCATGACATCCAAGCACGTGCTTTTGTGTGTGAATGTCATTATAGTTTAAAAATTCAAATAAACGCAAATTAAGGATCTATGATACAAACCTACGTTATCCGTATAGTCGAAAACTTAATTTAATCGCCGATGATATAAACATCATGCCGCCAAAATAATTGTGTCGTCAAGTTAATACATCAATATAGCGTTTTGTCAAATTTCAATGTATTTTCTTGACTTTTTTTTTTTAATGAGAACCATTAATACCAGAAAGAAAATAAAACGTAATAAAAGTCACCCAAACGGTGACAAAATAAGGATATATGGACATTATCTCCATCACAGTGCGCAACGCTAGAAAGACCAACACTAAACATTATTGTCAGACCTAGAAATACACCAGCCACAGCCTATCCCCACAGAGACAGACTTCAAACGAAAGAACGACCTGACTAAGGCTCATGTCTACAGTCTTCATCCAAGCCTGCCAGTTTCCGAGTCCGCCAGACAACTGACTGTACGTAGCCTACTGCAGCTTGCTTGCAGTGCAGTGCAGTGTCCCTGACAGCCATGCTGTGAAGACCTTTGTTGGCCACTGCTAACCGCAAGCTCACAGCACACTGCACTCTCCCTTGCGGATGAAGTCTAAGCCTACTCTCATTCTTTCCCACAGCCGCGCACATGGTACGTGTTTGTCTGTTACAGCGCCAGTTCCACTACTAGCGCGCCTTCAGTACAATTTCCACGCTCAGGAAGACACTGTTTATCGTATTATAAGGGCATGCGGGCTCTGTCTGTCTGTCTGTCTGTCTGTCTCTCTCTCTCTCTCTCTCTCTCTCTCTCTCTCTCTCTCTCTCTCTCTCTCTTCCGTATCGTATTGTAGTTCTAATCACTTTTTGCAAGCTTCTTTTGTTGCCTTATCTTTTGTATCGTTGACCCTACTCAGGGAGAAGACTGGATTTTTAAAAAGCAGATCAGTGCGTATCTATTATCCTCGTAAATAAAGAATTTTGTTTTCTCTCTCTCTCCCTCTCTCTCTCCAGAGATTGTGCGGACAGAGGCATTGACCCAATTCTCAGTGAACGCGCGTAAAGCAGACGATACAATGGTATGTACTCATTCATCAGGTGGGGGGAGGTGCATTCTGCGTTTCTTTACGGAAATCGTGTTTTCTTTTAAGATATCGTGTTGGATCCGGTTTTTTCCGGGGGCGGGGGTTCGACGAGGGGGGGGGGGGAGAGAGAGAGAGAGGGGAGAGAGAGGAAAACAGTGTCTTGGCGACGCTTCAGGGGGCCGGATGCCCGGGATTAGGTGGACAAGGGTGCGATTTTTGTGAAACGGGAAATAACTCTATGACTGTGTCTAATAAAAGAAGTTATTGCCCTTATTATATTTCGCTTTACTGGCTGTAAAATGAATCAGTTGACACGGTCATAAAAGTAACATCTTTTTTTGACAGCTCTCGCTCTCTCTCTCTCTCTCTCTCTCTCTCTCTCTCTCTCTCTCTCTCTCTCTCTTGGTACTGAAATGAACTTTGTGTTTAAAACATGGGCTCTACAATAGTTAACCAACGAGGGGGTTCCAAGTCACTGAAATACTCGTCAAAAGGGGAAAAAAAAAGCATTTCAGATTCAAAACAAACCTGACAAAAATGAAAAGTACAAACAAACAAAACAAAAAAAAAAAACACCACTAAAGGCACACAGGAGACCACAGACTTCCGTCAAACAAACAAAAACATGTTTTACCACCATGCTAAATGATGGCAGGAACAGACTGAAACAATTTCAATCCCATGCAATTTGTGAGATGAAACAGTGAAAACATGAAACTTCAACGTTTATTTCATTAGAAAGTTGTAATAGTCCGTGAAAATATGTACTTGTAGAGAATGTTATAAATTTTCGTAGCAGTAACTTCATAGTGTTCATGTAGTGTGAAAATTTTGTAATGATCTGGCTTAACGGATCCTGGATCTGCCTTTTAATCCAGATCTGCAGCATGGATCAGCACCAACATTTCATGAATTTGTTCCTGGGCCACATTCCTTCTTTCCGCCAAGACTCTTTTGAATCCGTTCAGCAAGTTTTGTTGTTGTTGTTGTTTATCTTAATGACAGACAAACGGATGCAAGTGAAAAGATGAAACGATAACCTCTTTGGTGGTGGTGAATGAACTAAAGCAAGAAACGAAAAGAAAAGAAAAGGCGAAGAATGAAAGCAAAATGAGGATTCCAATCTGGTACCACGAAGGATGCCGCAGACATTTTTATCTGGCTAGAATAAAACACAAAGCAGTAACAGTCGTTTGCCTGAGAAAAAAAAAAAAAAAAAGGGGGGGGGGGGGGGGGGGAATGCACAAGTAAATTCTTGAGTGATTTTTCTTGTCAACGCGATAAGCGGACAGCAGTGTGTCTCAAATGTGAACAGAACTTTGGGACGAGACCGGAATGAGGTTGAAGAAATCTGTTGTGTTTGATGTTAATACTACGTACAGAGAAAACAATGGTAAAAAAAACTTTTTCACCTCAGGGTAAAATTCGTCGATTAAGAAGACAAAGATGCTAAAACAGTACGTTTCAGGTCATAGACCCTTTCTCAACTGCACAGGGAAGGGGGCAAGAAGTAAGAATAAAAGGCTGACTGCTACTCACAGAAAAAGAAAGCAATCAGTGGTAGGAGTGAGTAGAGTTAAACAGTGAAAGGAAAACTTAAAGTGGGAGGGGGGTGGGGGGTAAGGAAAAAGGGGGGAAAGTGTATGTGTGTGTGTATGAGCGCCCACGGAAGCATGTGCACATGTCCGCCCGTATGTGCGTGAGTGTGTGCGCGCGTGGGGTCGCGTGCATGCGTGTGCCTGTCTGTCTGTGTGCTCGCATGGTTGTAAGATGGTGGAGGGAAAGTGTGGAAGGGAGGAGGGAAATTGGAAAAAAAAAAAAAAAAAAGGGGGGGGGGGAAGGGGGGGTTAAACAATAAAGGGAAAGGGGGAGAGTGGAGAAGGGGAGGAGGGAGATGAAGAGAATGTGTGTGTGTGTGTGTGTGTGTGTGTGTGTGTGTGTGTGTGTGTGTGTGAGCGTATGCGCACGCATATGCGTGTGCCTGCGTGTGAGTGCTAGTGTAAGTGGTAAACAGTAAAGGGGAAGAGGGAAAGGGGAGAAGGGAGACAGGGAGGGAAAAATACAGACACACGGGGGGGGGGGGGGGGGGGGGGAAGAAAAAGGGGGAAGAAGGGAGGGGGGGGAGGGGAAAAAAAAAAAGGGGCGGGGGGGGAAAGGAACGGGGGTGCAAGTCGAGCTGCCGAGTTCAGTCCCTTGTGTTCATGCCATATGGGGTGCGAGTGCCAAGACGGGCAATCACTGAAGACTCCATAAAGAGCCTGTAGAGTCCTGTCGACTGGTTCTGCCACACTGCTGCTACTTTGGCGTGGACAACGCAATGGTGCTGCTGGTTGAAGTGGGAGCCCACAGGGTTGTCATAATCAAGCCGCATGGAACGCAGGTGCTCGCTGAACCGTTCATCAAGGCTGCGATAGGTCTCACCTGTGTATTTCTTGGTACACAGGGAGCAGGAGATGACGTAGACAAGGTCTTTTGACTGACAATTACTACGTACAGAGTTGACGTTGCATTGATGAATGGTTCCAAGCGATCTATTTTCGCTGTTCCAGCCGTGACGTTTTTGCCTACATGATTACGTTCATACATTCGATTGAACTACATTATAGTTCTAGAAGCTCCCGGAAAGTGCTAGACGGTTTTCGACACGTTTTGAAAATACCAGTCACTGTCCCAGAATTACCTATTTCAAAAACAATAAATAAGCGGTATTTTGATAATTTGGGAGAGCATAACGTACGAACTTTGTTGGGGTCCCGAGGCACGTTTCCGCTGTGAGATCGTGGTAGAAGTCGTGTACAGATACAATTTGTGGATCTTCGGCTAGTAGCAAAGTCTAAAAGCCTGTTGACGACAAGAGCTGGCCTTTTCTCTGAGCTGATGCAACGAGACATCGGAACTAGCTCCGGTCTTCACCTCAGTCAGCTTTCTACCTTCACTGAAATTGCTGTCCTCAAAGACCAACAGTGGCCTATATATGCTTTTCGTCCTAACGATTGAAGACAGATAAAAGTGCAGTTTATCTCCCCCTTCCCCCTTTCCTCAGAGACCAGCAGTGGCCTCTTTTCGTCCCAACAATTGAAGACGGAGAAAAGTGCAGTTTAGCTCCCCGTTTCTCTGCGCTTCTAGGTCAAGATTTTCCCGCTGATCTCATTGGGTGGTGCCCTTCGAAAAGAAAAGTTCTGTCACTGACAGCCTAAACACACAGTTCCCTCGTGGGGAGAACTCGGTGGCACTTTCAACGAAGACAGTGCTGTTGAGCATTTCCTAAGAGGGTATAAATACACGCCAAGCAGTAGATCCAGACAGTAGGAGACTGTACTATTCTTAAAATACTGTGCTCCTCAATTTTTCCATGCTTTTAGCGGTTGTTTTCAAGGTCTGTCCTTACGAAGGCGTTGCACCGTCCTTTTTGTCTTCTTCTTCTTTCTTTCTTTTCCGTTTTTTTTTTTTTCTCTTTTTATTGGGGGAAGGGCGAGTGGAGGGGGGTGTCATTTGGAGACAGTTTTGTGCCAAAATGCAAAAGTCCTTGATTACAAAGATTCGTGCGTAATGAAGTATATTCCACACTCGATCCTCCGCGAAAACCCAGTCAGACACGTCATGAACAAGATCTTTATCAGATGGCATTTACAGATTGGATCCATTGAAAATGCAATGTTTACACTGTTAAATGATACCTGGGTTCGTTTTGGGGAAAATCGATCATGTCTTATCTGTAAACTTGTCCTGATTCAATACCACGCAATCTCAATTTATGTAACGACCTAAATCCATGTGTTCGGTTAACAATGAAAAAAAAAATTCCTTATTCTCACCATCTGTTTTGAGCATCCTAGATGTGATCATCATAACCTTCCACCGTTTCTTCTCGAAGCACTGTGGGGGGGGGGGGGGGGGGGGGGGGAAGGGGGGGGGAGGGGGAGGGGATGGAAAATGGGGTTTGGTTAGCTCAGCTGAGTTGTGTATGATCCAGTTCAGTCAGACGTTGCCAACCCATGTCACATATGCAAGTTAAACTGCTAGCTTTCTACGCAATTGTCCGTTTTCTGTGCTATTGATATATGCTTTGGAGTCAGTTCTCAGCTTTGGTTGGTTTTATCTTTTTTTTTCATGTTGGTATGTACGTGTATGTGATTTGTAAGAAAGTGGTGGACAGAATGAATGGTGAATGTCGGTAGTAAAACAGCTGGAAAGAAACTCCGTAACAACTCAGCTGGATGACTGTTGGACTTGTGATCCTGGGGTCACTTGTTTGAATCCCCGCTGAATTATTTCGGTGCATGGGGCTTTTCTCCCTCAGATTTAACATTGGTTATGACTCCATTTCCTGGAAAACCCTTTAAATCTGGTTCCATGTGTGAACATACACATAACATCTTGTGCACAAAGTAAAATCCTATTACCAACGTTTGGATGAGAAAACCAGTTTGGTCATTGGAATGGATCACACGTTTACATATGGTATACCTCCTCAAAGAAAAACTGAAGGAATGAGTGAAAAACCGAGGGATTAGCAGTCACCAGAATGATTCGTTAAATGAATGATTAGCGCCAGCAGACATCTTGCTCCACCCAGACAAGCAGCATGTGTAAATGAGAGCTGGAACGTGTAAAGCAGTACGTGTTTGGTCTCTAACCAAGAATAGGCGCTATATATGTTCTCTGAATAATGATAATGACAGCAATGATAAATCGATGTAACTTGTATGAATGCACTATCCACTGCAGTTAAACTATGGTGCCAAGTCATTGATTCCATTCCCAGTAGGGAGACACAAGCGGAGTTCTGAGCCTTCAGAACAGGTATCATGAACTTTTGATTTTTTGAGAAGAGGTATCTTTTTCGTGTGGGCATGTGTGCCCACCCATGAACACACACTTACACACAAACTAGATGATATTTTCAATCAATCAGCAAAGCACAGCTTCCTCTTCTCTATTTTAACACACCTGTCTGGAGACTTCCTGTTGGTTCATGTCCTTTCTTGTGAAGTGGGTGATGCAGCATTGCAATGACTCAAGTGCATATCACAACATGTTCCATGTGGATGTGAATTTTTGTGGGTTTTTTTAAACAAATATGGTTATTCTTTTCTTCACACTGAGGTAATGGGTGTAAATTTTTCTCCAAGTCTGAGGTAGCGAGCATAAATTCTTCTGACACAAAAACACACAATATGCCTGACTCCTTCCTGGACCAACAAGCCAACAGAGCAGCCAGCACAGACAACCTCCAACACTTCAGGAAGATTCTCATCAAACTTTTATTTTCAGTTCTATTCATTCATGGACGAGTCAACTTCAAAACGTCACATCAAGGACACGTAAACAGGGAAGCACACACACACACACACACACATACAGACACAATGATGGACAGGAACACAGACAAGACTAAACTTTATTAGGATAACAGCATTGCTGCATTTGTTTATGTCTAGTCCTTACCTTGAGCAGAAAGAGACAGTGAATGAGACACAGAGAGACTCAACAAACAGAAGTACAAAAAATAACATAACATCAATGTGAAAAGCAATGGAAATTGCCTCTCTGACCCCAATATCAACCGTTGCATTTAGGCTACAACTTTGACCCCAAAACCCAAACACATGTCATTAACCTGTTCACTGTCCGAGTACAATCTCAGAACATATTACTTGTCTCAGTACGTATCTTGAACCTTGCTGTTTTGGTATCGTCGGACGTCTCGGTACGTATCTCATACGTAGCAATTTCATAACACAATTCTCAACAAACAGAAGGTGGATGCATTACAGTATACTTCAGCTAGGTAGCTCATAACACATGATTAGTAAAACATTTGATCTGTCACATGTAATACACATGCTTAAGATCAAGGTTGGATTTAATGTTCTCCCATGACAAAGACATAGTACAGAAATCACATGTCTTAGTCATGTAAAGTTGACAGATACACAGATTTGGCTTTACTTAGCACAAATGAGACAGCGTTTACTTCAGAAAATAGCTGAAAATGTGTTAAATGTTTCAACTTGCGATTCATTTTGGGAAAAAAATGTTAAACTTTCAAAATAGTTTCTTCTTAAAGTTGCTAGACACCTTTTGCATAGTCAGTCTGCTATTTCTTGCAACCCACTCTCTCCCTCTCCCCACACTCCCATCCTGCCACCTCTATCCTTTTTTCTCTCTCACACACTTACATTTTGTGTGTGCATTTCTACTTTGGTGCCTATTTCATTTCTATTGCTGTTTCCTTCAACTTATTCATGACTACCACCAGTCTGATGATTCTACACAAATATTCAGTTATTTAGATTCTGAAATCATTCACACTGATGAATAAACTATGGTCTATTTATCAATGTGGATGATCTTAGAATCTAAAATAAATGAACAAACCATCAAGGAATCAACAACAGTGCTAAAGGGACATGTAGCGCGCACACACACACACACACACACACACACACCAAACAAAAGCTAGCACAAAACTGGAAAAACACAAATCATTTTTGCGTGGTTTGTTAATGGAGTAAGGTTTTTGCAAAGATCTGTTCAAGTGGGCTTGGTCAGATGTTAGAAACCAGAAGAAAACTATGACACAATATGAACAGTATCAACTTACAAATCCTGAATATGTAAAAATTAATGATTAAAAAAAAAATTCTGGACTGTCTCATCACAGAAAGATCCATAAAAACAGAAAATGAAAACGCTTTTCTGAAGACAGACCAGGATACACTGACAAAGACTGGCAGCATCAAATACTCGAATATGAATAACACACACACACACACACACACACACACACACACACACACACAAAACAAACAAACAAGCTGATAAAACTGCTCTCTGATGGTATGCTGGGAAGGCTTGTGGTATCAAAACTACTACATATCTCCACTGGCATGTTATCAGGCATCACGCTTTGAGGCTTTGTAACATACCTATCTGTAAATATTTAAACTCAAAGCTATACTGTGTCTCATGTGACTTTATGAAACTACAATGTGAACATTCTGAAGAACTGAAAAAAAAGTCAGCTCTTCACAGTCTTTCTTCTGATGAGATACAGACAGAATCTGCTGCTCGCAAGACAACTCTTCATTCTGTGTAATACAATTCTGCTCACCATGACAGTCTAGAACTGTACAGCTTACTACTAGTAAGACAACACTTCATCTGTATCATCACAATTCGCATTCTTGACACTTGTGTTATTTACATTCTTATTATTAGCACACCAACTCTGAGGACTAAACACAAATTACTGCATACAAACCAACCTGAATTCTTTGTAGCACCATTCATCATTCCAAAAATTGTTCATTAGTAAAATGTGGTGGCGCTTGTGAACAATGGTCATTTCTGTGAATTATGAATGTTTGTGAGCTATGGTAGTACTGTGAACTACAGTGATGTTTGTGAACAATAGTGGTGTTTGTAAACAATGGTGGTGTTTGTGAACTTAGATAGTGATTGTAAATCATGATAGTTTGTGAACTGTGGTGGTGGTTTCCAACCATTACAGTCTGTAGGATTTGTGAACGATGGTGTTGTTTCTGAGCAGTGGTGGTGTTTATAAACACGAGCAGTGTTTGTGAACAATGGTAGTGTGTATGAGTCAGGATCGTAAACAATCTTTGCCTTTGTGAATTATAGCTGTTTATGAATAATGGTGGCGTTTGCAAAATCATGACTGTGACCTAGTGTGACCTTTGTGAGTCACAGTGGTGTTGGTGAGCAATGGTGGTGTGTGAGATATCCCTCCTTCTTTGTCTCTCCTTTCTCTTTCTTTCTCTTTATGCATAGCAAAGATTTAACAAAAAATGAACAGTCCAAAATGAGTGACTACTGCACCCAATTCTTGTAAGAAAGGAGTGCTCCAAAAGTGAGTAAACCACTGTAAGGACACTGAAGAAGATAGCAATGATCATATATTTCTCAAATATCCTCTCTCGGTACAGGAAAAATAGGACAAAAATCAACATTTAAATCATAAAAGCAATCTTGCTTACAAATGAATGAAATGTTGAGCATAATGTTTATTCTGCTTCAAGTCAGTAACTTGACTCAAAAACTTCTCTCTGATTTTTATTTCTCATATCTGAATCCACAAATGTAAACAGAATAATATCCAACATGCTTTAACTTCTGCTTTTAGGATCCACTAGCTCATGGACCTCGATCATGAAACAAAGCAAGGAACTAGTTCAAATGCTGTGAGCTCTCTGTCAAATGGCAAACCATGCCAATAACATCTCCTAAATACTGCTTTCAACAGGACATTTCCACAAACAAAGAACATTTTGTATCAAACAACATGTGCACACGTCTTTTTTTTTTTTAATTCTTAACAAATATAACTCCATCTTCAACAATCTGAGATTATTTTCCAGGAATGTATAGGGATATAGGGGGGAATTCAGATGGCATCTGTCACAGACATCTGCACAACCACCTTTACGAGTTCCAAAGATTCTCTCATCTGTTTCAGGTTGGGTGGTTTTCTTTTTTTTCCAACAATTCTTAATCTCCCTTCCACATTGAGGATCGACCGCCATTATCACCATGTGAATGCAGTCATTAATGCACAATTTTATAGGCAAAACATCTGTTGCCCTTTAAAAATATTGGAGACCTGGCGGGATGAGCAAGCCCATCATCATCACTAGACAACCCTGCTGCTCAAAGCGGACGGGCAAGGCAAGTCTCACAACACCCACTCTCCAGGGCCCATCTACGGAACATCTCCGCCCACACCTCTCCTGACTCACTTAGGGACAGCAAGAACAAGCCATACCAGTTCTGCACCTCAACCACCACCAACCACAAAGTCCCAGGCAGTTCTCCTACTTTCTGCTGACTTTCTATCACTCAAAGCTCTGTGTTAAGTCAGTCTTCTTCTTCATATGAAGCGCAAAGAACATCAGAACTGTGGCTGCAACTCACCCCCAAATCCCTTGAGGTCGACACCAAGGATTTTAAAAGAGCTGTTACCAAAACCCAGAAACTTTCAAGATCTTTAGACAGTCTCTCACTGTTCTTCTGTCTCTCACTGTTCTTCCGAGTTAAAACTTTACCTGCAGTATTAAGGACCACATCCTGAGTTGTCATCAGCTGTAAGATTTGTGACAACACAATCATGATGAATGAGTCCCATCTCTTGCAAACACACACATCAGATTTGCATCACAAAGTTTTAGGGAATGCGCTTCGTATCCTGCAGACCAGCCTCAGACCTGCACCACAAAGTCCCGAGGAATGAGCCCCATCTCCTGCAGACACACTGCAGCCGCCTGGGCCTTGGCCAGCTTCTTGTTGCCACAGGACGCAGTGGGCATGTACTCCACTCCGTTCACCCGCACCTGCACACACATCATTACTGTCAGGGGGGAACAGTTCACCTATATACTATTTGGAGGTTCCTAAGGGAGGGAGGTCTGATAGTTTTTTTTTTGCTCCCATCTGAGCTTATCTACAGCTTCTCTCCCTTGATGCCCACTCTGTTGATGATGACATCAGAGCACTGACACACATCCCACATGCTTCAAATCAAGAAAACCAAGGACCTGTCAAGAACCTTGTATGGACTTTATAACATGTTCTCTGAGCAAGCTCAGACCATCCTCTTCAGAGAATGTGTCCGATGTTTCCTTATTAGCTGAGTGTGCTTAGTATTTGTGCTGGGCAAATTGGTGCCAAACGCAGAACATGTTTGTAGTTATGGATGCGTAATTCTCACCATGACTGCAAGAGTTTACCTTCTTGTTTTTACCGTTCCCTGTTCCCATAAAAGTTTCATTTTGAATCAAAGAAAACAAAGTTACCTGTCTTTGCTTCTGTTCTACTCTTGTGTTCTATTTCACAATGTTCAAGGTCAAAAGGCTATGCCAGTCTTTAACAACTGGTCATCCCTGACTGTATATTTCTGTGAACCATGTCAGGCGTCAGGTATATAAACAAGCTTAAATATTCTTTTTCACAGGCAACTCCATGGCTGCTCTGGGTCCTTTGAGAACGCATTTGTCCAGGACAAACTGGTGCCAAACGCTGCAGATTATTTTTTATTTATGGCTGTGTAACTGTTCCATCATATGAGCAAGAGCTATCCATCTTGTTTGATAGAAATTGGTTTACAGGTCACAGATTAGAAAGTTATGGCCATGAAAAACAAGTACCTCCGTTCACACTCATAGCTCCGCTACATTGCTGGCTTCAGCTGCAGTGTAGTTCTAATGACCTATTTTCAGACACTTGCATCATGTTAACAGCTAGCAGCAAAAGTGTTAAAGGGAAGGAGGCTTTGCTGGTAGGTAAATCTGCTTATGCACACAATGCTCTTCTAGAAAAGTCTCTAACCAGAAAGTCCACAAAGAGAGGTCACTCTTCAATTCCTAATCTTTTTTACCTTCTTTTGTTCTTTCTTTTTTTTCTCACAAATGGAGGACGGGGGTGAGATGAAAATGGAGTTTTTTTGGTTTGTTTTTGTTTTTATACGCAAATCTATTTTCTGCGTGTATCAATTCAACATGAAAGGAAATGTGCTGAAAATCAGAAAGTAGTCACTGAAATGGATTGGGCCAAACGAACAGAGGGAAGATGTTCTATGTTCAGTCATCAATGAAATGGATTGGGCCTTCCATTCAGAGGGAGAATAGTCTATCTTCAATCATCACTAAAATGGGTTGGGCCTTCCATTCAGAGAAAGAATAGTCTATCTTCAATCCTCTCCATTCAGAGGGAGGATATTCTTTCTTCAATCCTCACTGAAATGGACTGGGCCTTCCATTCAGAGGGCAGTCCCTGCTTTATCAACAGAACCTACTACACGGGCTTCTAATTTCAAGCCTGACCTAAACAACCCAAACATAAAACAATTGAAAAAGAAACCACAAACATGGGAGCATCACCAAACTATAAAGCAGGTGAAGATCACTGACCTTGATGAAAACCCAGGCATAAGAAGCACTCTAAAGTTACACAAACAAAGAAACTATAGCAGCAAAAAATAAAAATAAAAAATAAAAATAAGGCTCATGCAAATGTCTTAACTCCTCCAATAATCAAAGATCTGCTGTTGTGTTTTCTTTTTCCAATGGCCAACAAACGCCTGTCAAGCACTCACAAATGGCGTTCCATTTTTTAACAAAAAATCTGCAGTCAAATGAGTTTGAACACTCAGCTGCATAGCCAAAGGTCACAAGTCTGAACCACATATAAGGTCTGATTTCTATGGCTTGAAAACCTGTCTACCCAGCAGTAAATCGGTGTGGCTGATTCAATTCTGGGAAGATACAAGGTGGTGGTTGATGTGGGCCAGGCTGTACGTCCCCAACTGCTGGACCCTAAACAAGGTGAACCTCGCCTCAAAGGCCAGTAGGCAAAGGGACTTCAACCTTTAACTATCGACTGCAAGCAATCCTCCCTCTTCCTCCCCCCAACCCCCTCCTTCCTTCTCCTCTCCTCTCTAACAACCCCTCCCCCATTTCCCTCTCTTCCTCCTTCCACCCCAGCCTCCCTCCATCAAAAGAAAACGGCAGTTCCTCCTGACCTTGAACAAAAACATCTTCTTGTGTGCGGGCCCCGTCTCACTGATCAGGTCGAAGGCAGGTGCCCCCAGCGCCGCTTGGTGCACAGCTCAGTCAGGGCCGACACCGGGTGTTTGCCTGCAACACCTTAACGCGTATCACCATCACACAACTCTGAAAGGATTTCTGTTTCTCTTGGTTTGTTTTTCTAACAATACTCCAGTTTGTGCAGTACTCCAGAAAGCTAATGAGGCAGTTGGGATTTTTTTTTTTTTCACTTAAAATAACCAAGTGGTCAGCTGGGCTCTGTTCTGGGATTTCACTGTCGCTGCACCAGACTAGACCAATGTTATGCTGCGGGTAAAACATGTAAAAATCATGGATAAGTCACCAGCCCTTTTCATTCTACTTTCACGTAATTTCATTCAGTGCATGTTAACTGTCATCACAGAATCAAAGTTGAAATGTATACATTTCATAGCCTTATAAAACAAAACTCAAATCGCTTTATTGCCTTATAAAACAAACATAACATTTTTTTGTGTGTGTTTATTTTGTGCAGCAATGCCTTCATATTTTTCACAGCCTACTAAAACAAAATTGATATAATTTTTTTTGTGTGTTTGTTTTGTTCAGAATGACCTTCATATATTTCATTGCCTTACAAAACAAAACTGAAATTGCTTTTTGTGTGTGTGTGTGTGTTTATTTTGTGCAGAAGTACCTTCATATTTTTAAACAGCCTAATAAGGCAAAACTGAAATTGTTTTTTGTGTGTTTGTTTTGTTCAGGAATATCTTCATCAGTTAACCTCATGTTGTAAAAGCTGAAGCTTCTCCATGACTTTTGCATGCAGCATCACAACTGCTGTAAAACACAGAAGGGGGGACTGGAAGCTGAAGCACCCAGCACAAAGACCACATCCTCACCTGACAGATCTTTGGCCCGAGGGGGGGGAACTGGGGGGCCAGCTCCTGGAGGCCCAGGGGGTCGAGCACCAGGGGGCATCCCAGGCGGGAACCCAGGGCGTGGCGGACCCATGCCCGGTGGACCCATGCCCGGTGGACCCATGCCTGGCGGACCCATGCCTGGGTGTGAGGGGCGTACCATAGGCAGGGTGGGCCGGTGGTCCAGGCTGGTGGACAGACCTGCAACACAACCGTCACCACCACCACCATGACTTCAGCAGTCTGCACACTGTGTCTTTAATTAACCCCTTCACTGCCAAGGACAGGTGCACACGACATGCACAGTGATAACGACCTATTTTTGACACAGTTCTTTGTGATCACGATAACTCCTTAACTGACAAGAATAATTTTTTATGAAAACATACACAATTCCTGTTATGGCCTAATCTACATGTGTGGGGGGGAAAAATGTGAGTTTGGTCCTCCAAAAGGTTAATTTGTAATGAATAAAATCCATATTAAAAACAAAAAAAATTACAACATTTGCAAACAAAAATTGGCACAGTCTGTGAGTAAAATATGGTAAGACTATTTGGGCATGAAAATACTCTATCATCAACAATACAGTTTTCTAGCTTATTACTAATAAATGAATTTGGTATGCTATGCCCTGTTGCACATTTTCTTGCCACCATCTTGAAGCAAGAATTCACAAAACTTCACTCTCAGTCCAACTGTTAATTCAAACAAAAAAAACAAAAACAAAACAAAAAAAAAAGCCAGTTATACAACGCATTGCATGCAGTGTATAAAAAAAGGGGGAATATCTACAGATATGTAAAGGTAAAATGTAGTTGTGTCCCCTTATCAAAAGAGAAAGTTGATCATCCTCACCACGTGTCACTGAGGGATAGGCACACAGCAAGCCATTTTTACTTTAGTTCAGGTTCTGGCAGTGTTTCAGATGCATCTTTCAGCAAGGTGTATCCATACCCTTTTCTACAAAACATCATACCTCCAGCAAGAATTTTCAATGACACAGTTGGAAGTTTTCAAAGGGAGTGTATCCGCAAGGTACTGGATACTTCATCAAATGCGGAGCCGAGGCCAGGCTGTCATCATCATGGGAGTATTTGTATTTGTTCATGACTGACTGACTGACTGAAAATGTTTTGGCTTGTAACAGAAACCAAGTCTAGTGAGTCTGATGGAGCTGATGCTTAATACAGTTTTCTTCAAACCGCATATCTCATGCCCACAGCGAGTTTATGAACTCATGTCAGTCATCTTTCTCCAGAAAGTTCGCATGGACTGTGGTTTGACGGACATGGCGGTTTGCTTGCAACAGAGAAATTAATTATCATCAGTAGGAAGCTTAGTACATAACATCCAGCAGATGTTCGATCAAAATATGTACTACTGAACACCCCCAAAGTGACTCTGCAACAGTGCACAGTCTCCTCCAGAGTTGTGGCAAGATAAGACTGGATGTGGTTGTGTTTGAGGGGAGGGGGGGAGGAGGAGGGGGGGGGGGGGAAGGCAGAATGACTTGTGTGATGAAACCAGGGGGGAGGGGAGGGGGATCTAAAAGATGATACTGCAAAAAAAAAAGAAAAAAAAAAGACTCCTCTCACTCTACTACTGTTCTGCCAATCATGATATCCAACATAATGCTAAATGTGGGGATCTTACTACAGAAGTCAACAGCATCATCCAAATATATAAAGTTTCCTTTTTTACACTTTTCAGGGACCAAGAAGGAATACAGCATCATCCAAACATAAATATAAGTCCATTTCCCCGGAGGCCTGACCTTTGCGGTCCATCTTGACATCCAGCATGAGGGGCTCCTTGTTGCCCTCGTTGTCCTTGCCCAACCCGTCCCCTGGCTTCCAGCCCATCTTCTGCAGCAGGAACATCCCAATGCCCCCCTGCAGCGGCGGCGCCTTACGGAACTGGTCCTGGCAACAACACACACACCCACACCCTTCTGAAGACACACGGATCTGGCCAATGAGAAACAGTATGCTTCTGAAGAGCTAAAAGGAAAACACTGAAAGAGACCCAAACCTGTCAGAGGGGTCCATAAATAAAAAGGAAGGAAATACAATAGAAGAACAGGGGAGCTTATTCACAGACAAAACACAAGAGTAAAGACATGAGAGGCAACAAGGCTAACCTGTTACAGCGTCCCTAAACACTGTCAATGACAAGTCAAGAAAGAAACATTTTTCAATGTTTTCCCATCATACTCTTCAGTTACCACAGCTTTCTGGATATCCGACTTATCCTCCATTATAATTATTATCTTGCAGTTCAGAAGGTCTAGTTACTGATAAGCATCTTCAGTGTTACTTTCCCTAATGTCAGGTCAGCTCTTCTTAAGTCAAGCCTAATACCAAGGCCTTACCAGGGCTGTTTCACTGTACCTGGAAAGAGAGTCAGTGTTGTATGCAGCATCCTTGTAAATGTCCTGGGCAACGTCAGAGCCACAAGGAACAGAATGTTACAGGCAAAGGATGTCTCAGGGCTTCAGTGTCTCCTACTGGCATTATTACCTCTGTCAAGGACGGTATGTTTCTCCACCAGCCCTCTTCTGTCTCTTTGTCTGGATGTAACCATTACACTTAAACTCCTGGGGTGATTTTGACAACATTTTGGGGAAATATGGAACATGACCAAAGGACAAATCCAACAAATTTTTATTTGGATTTGGCTGACTGATAAAGTTTGGTGTGGATCAGATGACTGATAAATTTTGGTGGATCCTGATGACTCATACATTTTGGATATGGATGACTGATAAATTTTGGTGCATCATGATGACTCATACATTTTGGATATGGATGACTGATAATTTTGGAGATGATAAATTTTGGTGGATCCTGATGACTCATACATTTTGGATATGGATCACTGATTTTTTTTTTTTTTTTTTTTTTTTTTGCTGTCCCAACCTCTGCGCCACCTCAGAGGCAGTGCACCGACGCCCTCATTCCGACACCCCGTCCACAGCCACAGCCCAGTCGGCCCTGCCGCAGCCCCGGCACCAGCAATCCACAGGGAGCAGTCAATGTCAAGTCGTCAAGAGGCAACCTACCGGAGGAGACACTGCACTGCTGCTGAGTCACCTCGGTGGTGTTCAGTGGCACCTGTTCTGATCTAACATATGCAGGACACCACCTACTAAGCCCCCTACTGACGACAATAATTGCTTAGTCGCGGAGCTGGCGTGAGTGAGCTCTCCCTCCAGAGGGCGCCACCACGTCCGTCCAACTACAGCCCCATGGACTCGCCGATACCGGTGACTCCGACGGAACCAAACCAAGGCCACAGACGTTGAAAGGACATCGAAACTGAGGCCACCATGACAGCAGGGCATGAAGGGCCACAGAATTTGAGACATTTTTTTTTTTTTAATGCTGATCGATGAGAATGAGGATGATTAAGATGATGCTACAGATTTCCATGTCTGTACTTTACGCTTCCTTTCATAATATATCCTGGCGTCAACCAGGCCCGAGAGATACAGGCACCTGCAGTGTTGGTCAGGAAATTTGAGCAACACTCTCAGAAAGGCATCCATTAAGTGGATGAAACTCGACTGTGTGGTCCCAGTCTTCCCAACTGAGTCAGCAGCAAACTCAACTCTGGGTAGGAGCCGGTCGGGGCAGAAAAAATCCACATGACTCTGATGGGATTCGAACCCATGACCTCCCAGCCGGGAGTCCATGACGCTAACCACTTCGCCACGGCGGCTGGTCGACTGATAAATTTTGGTGGATCCTGATGACTCATACATTTTGGATGTGAATGACTGATAAATTCTGGTGTGGATCCAGATAACTGATACATTTTGGAGTGGATCCCAATGACTGATAAATTTTGGAGTGGATCCAGATGATTGATAAATTTTGGGATGAATCCAGATGAAATGGAGGGTCCAGTATCCACTCGGCCATGGCAGAAATTTTCCCTCTCATAGCCTTCTAGTCAGTGAACAATTTTTTCATATAACAAGTCCCCTATAACCCAAAGGAAACACACAGACCAAATGTTCATCTTTCACTACTGCATCATATTTTCATTTCACTGAAGGATAAACCTCCTGCAAGTCTGAAACTTAACAAACTAAGATCTTTGAAACCAAGTTTAATGGTTAATACTTTCTAAGGACCCTTGCTCTGTTGTTGGCTTCCAACCATCCTTTGTCCTGAACTTTTTGTCTCTCCCATAAATGTCCCTTTTTTTTTCTCTCTCTGCCCATTTGTTACAGTTGAGCACTACCAAAAATCCCACCGCATTCTGACCTAACAAAATGCCTCTCCTCACCTTCATTCTGATCAGTTCCCCCAGGTTGTTCCTTCACCAAGCCGCAAGCCCCCCATTGTCAGTTTTACAGCCAACCCTAAGGCCTGTCTCACATGAACTGTCATACAAGGTGTTCACAGCTAGCCACTTCACTGTCCATATCCTTTCAATATCCTAGAATCCTGTCCACTCTTAATCCTGAAATCAGAAGGAAGAATTCCAGTATGCAATGATATATACAGACTTGCTGATTAAGCCATCAAAGCATTTCCTCTATTCTGGGCACCTTCGTGGTACCTCTCGATCACCGCCTCAACAAATCCTTTCGGCAGAATGAAAGGAAGAGGTAGATCTGGTACACACACAGACTTGATCAAAGACAAGTCTTGAAAGGTGATTGGTACACAAAGACTTGATCAAAGACAAGTCTTGAAAGGTGATGGAGTATAAAGTGCCTAGATCTGTTTTCAGAGGTCTTACTGTATTAAGTAAGCCTGGAAGGGTTAGAATAAAATCAAAGTCAGGAATTATATACATATGAATTATGATGGTTTGTATTTTGATCCACATTTCTACTCTTCTTTCCGTTTTTTTGCCACTTTCGTTGATGCCCTAAGCTCCTCGCTGTCCAGGAGGAAAGCATGAATATATACCTTCACTGTGTTCATTATTAAGCCAATTTGAGAAAACAGTGCATCAAAGGGGAACAGATATTCGATCATTTCATGAGCAAAGAGATATCAGAAGTAAACTGAGTCTGCTTCAAACTTTGTGGTCAAGTCAGTTCTGTCCTGTAAATTCTCATGTGAAATCAAGCCCATCCCTGTACACTTGTTTATAGCGATAAGCCTTGTAAGGAGTCTTTCACCAGTAGCTACAGACCTTTTTTTCCATTTTTCAAGAATGGTCAGCACACAGTGAATATGGAGCTATGACAACTAGCCTGAACTGATCACGTTCAAATGCACAGATGTTTAAGAGGCTCATCGAGAAAGATAAACAAACACACACAAAAACTCATACAAACATGGTTATAGATGCATACACAAAGCTTATCTAAACTTTCCTGCACACCAAATCACACACACTTTCATTCACACATTACACACACACATCCACATCCACACACACACACACACACACACACACACACAGTCTCCAACTATCCCTGACTTTATGAACAGATACACCCTACAGGACTTTGGACCCCTGTCCTTTGGCCAGAGGGAAGAGGGCAAGACAAAAGACATCAGTCTGACAGGTCAGATACAGGACAGCGTGGACAGAGGATTGGTGACGTGGTCTTGGCCGCCAGCACAGGGGTCTGGTCTCCGCCACACTGTGTCTGGCTGGTGAGCGCTGCAATCAAAATGCACCCCTTCCCACGGTTCAAACACCCAGTGGTCCATCAAGTGGACCCAGGCTAATCACCTTCAGTCCCAGTGCTGTGTGCACTTCTTTCCTTTCATTTTTGTCTACACTAGTATCTTCTGCAACGTCTTCCCGTCTTTTGCCCATACTTTCACTCCCATTCCCTTTACCTTACCAAGACAGTCAATGCAACTGATCTTGTCATGGCCCAAATCTGACCCATCCTCACCCAGTACTGAGGTGTTGTTCAAAATCGAAACACCACCAGAGGTCACATATCTTTTTAGCACAGCCTCTGAGGCTGCCAACAATCTGGTGCAGTTCAGAGCAACTGTACTGTGTATGCCAGAGGCACCAGCCCTCAATGCTCAACCACATGGATGGATAACTTGAAAGAAACTTAACGTTAAGTCTTCAGGGTTAAGGATAATTCACCTCATCATGCATGGATGCATTACGTACAAATGTTGGCGATACATACATGTTCAATTCATTATCACACCTGCTCAGGATTCAATAAGGAAACAGTCTATTGTTGAATGGAGAATAAACACGAATGCACATATAGAAAGATCACCAATTTCTTTTTGTAACTTTTAGTTCAAGCACCAATGTAACTAACATTCAGCCCAACATCAGAAATTCAAAACAAAACTGTGTTGGTGGGCAAGTTTGGTGTTATCGCAACCACTGGTTTGTAGAGAGAATTTGTCATTTCAATTGTGACCTGTATTTCTTCATTTCCAACAAGCCAACAGCTTCATGTCTCACAAAATCTGACACCAGTAGAAGTGAACCAAGGAAGCACTACATGAAAGCTGCAAACCAACCACTGCTGTGAATTGTGACTCTCAGCTGCTTTCTGTCATCGTTGCATGCTTATAGCATTGTGATTTTACATTTCAACTCTCATGCATTTTACTCATGCATGTGCGCTTGAAATTCATGAGTGGGCTTTTTTTTCACTGTATTATCATGAGGTTGATAAAACATCAGCTTGAAATATAAAAGACAAAAATTTCACCAACTATACCGCATCATAACTGTGAGAACAACAACAGCAAAAAATAATGAAGATAAACGATCAATCATACAGAACAGCGAATTAAACTGGGAGAAAACTCATTTCCCATAGCTTGTTCCCATGGACCAACACATACAAAGACACCAACACTTGGCACTCACCAAGACAACAGGAATACACAACACAACATCTACACATTTCCAGCACACAGAGAAAAAGCTCACCTATTGGAATCTGGAATCCATAGACAAATGTTCTTTCCTCTCAGTTATTCTCTTCAGAAAAACCCTAACATAAACAATGGTGTGAAGCCAGCTCTGCTAAAGGTAAAATAAGAACCAGATTGAAGTAAATGGATACAGTCCCTGCCCACAGGTGCCGAAAACTTTCAAATCAAATTTTCCAGATTTCTGCTTTCATTGTCTTTGTAAATCCTTTTCCTTTTCATTCTGCTTTATACTTTTTCCTGGACAAAATTTTATACATTTTCTTTTTCTTTTTGTTCAGTCGGTTGGTTTTTTGATTCATTGATGCTGAAGATATCATTTACTGACAACTGTCAAACAGCCATCCTAAAGAGTGTGAGAAATATTAAACCCAGTCATACAATGAGCACAAGGAATACATATGTTTGCAGGTCTCTATAAGTGCCACATCTTCGTTGTAGCCTCTCCTCACACATCCCCCCCCCCCCCACCCCCAATATCCCTGCAGTCCCCCATCTCCACCCCTTTCTACTCACCACCCACCCTTTCTCCCCCTCCTTTACAAGAACCTTGAAAACTGGTAGCTGTAAAAGCCACCCTTCCTATTTCTGAGCCCCTTTACTTTCCAACGCACAGCTTTCCTGCCCAGCTAAGTCCCACTCACAGCCATTGTGCACAGACCCAAGGTGATCAACTGGGTGTTTGATACCGCGAGTACTCACCACACTGAGGACCCCCCAGTCAGGGAAGATGGTCAACTCAAGTGCCCGTGCTCTGACAAGGGGCACTAACCCTGGTCCCGCAAAGTCAACGTCTGCACGTCTTCATCATCATCATCATGACAAAACATCTCTGTGTACCACCTGAAAAAACTGCAGGTTCACGCACACTTTCAGACAAGGGAGAGAGGCCCCCTCCCTGAAAGTGTGAGCAGCAGAATAGACACTAGACATGCGTACCACTGGAAGCCACATCACCGCATTATAGGTCATATGACACTGTTTTCCTGAAATGTTCCTGACCGGAATTGCTTGGGGTTCTAAAGAATGCTGTTGTAACAGCTTCCATACATATGTACAGGAGTTTCAAGAAAGTTATATATCAAAAGAGGTTATACATTTCTGGGCTTCTGCTTTTTGTTCGTTTAGCTCGTTAGTTGGTGGATTTTTTTTTTTTTTTTTTTTCCTTCAAAGGGGAAAATGGGAAGAGAAAAAATGCACATCTTTCAGCTACTGTTATCAGACTATAAGAACATAACTTTGTCCCATTGATGGGGAGAGAGGATAGGCAGTGAAGCTGTCCCTCATGGTAGGCATGTCTGAAACACGAGGTCACGGACAAAGCCTGCTGGAGAAAGACTGGACTGAAGGGGACAAACAGGAGGGGGGAGGAAGCAGACCTGCACTCCCTCCCTTCAAATCTTCCACAGTCACCTTACATTATTTAATCAGGTGGAAGCTAGGATCCCTTTCCAACAGGGCATGCATGCACTAACAATGCCGCTGAAAGAAAAGGACTGGAAGTACAGCTTCCAGGAAAGGAGTGGGGATAGGGATGACAGATGGGGGAGGGGGAAAGGAATGCAGTGAGTATGGGAGGGTGTTGGGGGGGGGGGGTGGGGGGAAGGCAGATGAGAGAAGAAACGAAGCACAGCACCACAGACATTACCCATAACGTATATCATATATGTCCATCAATATCAGACATGGCATCATATACATCACCTTCATCCTTCTCTCTTAGCAACCACTCGCAGAGTGACCACTCCTCCACAACCCTGTGCTTTGAGCGGCACATCACAGTGGAGGAAGACGACGACCAGAGGGGTGGACTACCCCAGCGGAAGCATAGGAGACAGGCATGACACAAAGAAGCATTCTATGCTTCTCAACACTGCCATTTTGTTTACTGGCAGTCTACTACCTATTCCCAAACACTTGTCTCAAGTAAAGCTAAGGAGACATAATGTTTAAGAGGAGAAACAAAGTGTATGTGACCTTTCACACCTACATTTCTACTTAAAACGATGGCCATCTGTTGGGCGACACAGACACTTCATCACTTTCATACACCAGTAGGATCAAAGAGATGGAAAACACATGTATACAAAATACTGGACTGGAACATCACTGTTAAATTTAAATGAGAAAAGGCAAGAAAACAAGCTCTCTCTTCAACTAGAATTTACAGTCATACACACTAACAAAAATAAACACAAATAAAACTAAATCCTCTCCCTCTCTCTCTCTCTCTCTCTCTCTCTCTCTCACTCTGTGCTGACGTAGCTGTAACTCTACAGACTGATGTAGATATGACTTAGAAATGCTTCAAGTGTCCAAACATGTGCCTTCTGTCAAACCGAAAAAAAAAGTGAAGAGCTTTTCCCCTTCTGGTGTGTATGCAGGTAACTGATATACAAATGACTGTCTGCTAGTGCAAACCCCCGAACCCAGCATGACCTACTTAGCAGCACTATCATCACAGCATTACTGTCAGCTGGCTAAGCATAGATCTCAGGCCTCTAAAATCTGCTTGTCCAGTCTGCGCTAACAGCTACCCAAGAAAATCTCATCAGACTCAGGGGTGCTCACACACTTCACAAATCAATACAGGACTGAAGCCTGCTCACACGCAGCAGCAGTGAGGGGCTTGTTTCATTAGGCTGCTTTGTAGTGTGTGGTCCAGTGCACATGCCTGGGAAAAGAGTGGGGCAGTGGGTGTGGACAGGGGGAGGTGGGTGCAGGGGGTGTACTGGTCTGGAGGAGCAAGAGGAGTGAAAGTGGGAAAGAATAATGTGCGTGTGTGTGTGTGTGTGTGTGTGTGTGTGTGTGTGTGTGTGTGTAAACATGTCATTTGTAACATGAAAATGGGTGATGGTTGTATGAGATCAGCTTGCATGTGTGAACAAAATATGTCAGATTGCAGAACTAAGCCTTTTTCTGATTAGCTTTTGTTTAATATTACTGTTCGATAACTAACAGTTTTTCCCATTATCTGTTCTAAAGGATGAAAGTCTCGGTCAACTGAAAGATTTTGGCTTCATATTTGACACCCCCCCCCCTCTCTCTCTCTCTCTCTCTCTCTTATACACACAACACACAAATTTACAAAACTAAACTATACCTTCTCTCTCTCTCTCTGTCTCTCTCTCTCTCTCTCTCTCACACACGCATCTACGACAACCCCTGTCATACAGAAAAGAACAACCAGCAACATACTAACAAATCAAATGACCATACCTCATTCAAGCAATGCAGTCCGGTCAGCCACCCACCAACCTGCTACTTCATCATGTGCAACACTGTGCAAACACCCACTTCCATACAAAAAACAAAATTTCACATAGTCATATTCTTGACACTGGTGAATTCACTGGGGTGTGGCCTGAAAATGATGGCTACTCTCTGCCTGAAGGGTGGCCATCATGTTTAGGCCTCCTGTGAACTCAGCAGGATTTAGTTCTTTGTCAGCCAATGCTTCACCCAAAGACAGAAGAAGGTACAGTCCCCACCAGCTGATCTGCCCATCTGTCACCGCTTAACTCCCAACTAATCCATTTTTGTCTAACTGCTGTGGGGTCAGCCCTCCTAACTGCACACTGCTAATTTGGGAACTCAGAATACTAAGATGCAGGATTTAGGATTTTAGATCACGTAGCTTTCTTTTCTCCAGTCATCGTTTGCAATACCTTGAGACCAAACTAAAAAAAGTGGGTTTTTTTTTTATAGTTTGTTTTCATCTTGTATCAATTTAACTGTCAACGACAATGAGACAGTTATATATGTAAGACAGAGACAGTACATTTATACTGACTGTGGGTGGTTTAGCTGCCCAACCACTGCTAAATAAACAACCCAGACATTAGTGTAGACTATGCATGTGACTAAAATGGAGTCAAACTTAGGTGACAATGACGTAGGTCACTCAGGTTTAGCATAGATGTGCAGAATTTTAGCAGTACAGGTGAAAGACCACAATGGTCAGCCATACACATCAGCTACACACTTACACATGCATAACAAAGTACATCTGCTTTTTTTATACAAGTATTAGTACACTTTGGTCCGGTTGTTTACGTTCATTTTCGTAATTTTCTTTTTTTTAAACAGCACCCCAGTTTTTCATGTGCTCCAGCAAAGTAATTCTGCTCCAGCAAAGTAATTCTGGTAGTTCAGTACATTCTGATCAACACAACTTGGTACTGAAAAGGATAAAGATCAAACTTCATGCCCTGTTCATGGTTTGCAGCCTTCTAGGGACATACTGTATCCATTGCCTCTTCTTAGATACATGGTCAGTTTCCACTTAAAAATTCTTGATTGATAATGCTTTTTTTTTCTTTTTAGCATACAATCTCATGAAAAATAAAAATCAGACTTTTGACAATCTCATATATGAAAGATCTTTTTTTCTAAGCAACTCTCAGAATTTTCCATTTTGGCAACTGTTTTCAAATTACAGATTATACTATGTTCAATACTTCCTGTTGCATACTTTCAGATTTCATTTCAACCTGTTAACTTACTCTTCTCAGACCAATACTCAAAACACTCTGACCTAAAATTTAATACTTTTTCTTTAAAGATTAAAAGAAAAAGAGAGAAAGAGAGAAGTAAAGAATTTCTCAACATTACTGAAATAAACATAACAGCTGGAAATGAAGTCCAAGTTCTCACATTTTCCAAAGGAACTGATCAACAAACAAGGCAGAAAACTGGACCAAGCCAAACCAACGAGCAACGTCCTGCTTTCTCTGCTCTATCCCCACCCCCATCCATCATGGGCAAGACTAACAGCTAGTAAGGGTTCAGGGGAGGGGTTGACCACCGGACTGCATTGTCTGAACACCGATATGAATGATCAGCACCAAGGCATCAGTGACCCGCTCCGTCTTCCCTCCCTTCCCTTCCCAACCATGCTCACCTTTCTGGCCCAGGCCTGGTTCCTCTTGTCCGGGCCAGCCAGCTCCTCCTGAGTCAGGATCCTCACGTCCGTCATCCCCGTGAACTGCCCTGGCAGGTGCTTGGACTGCGCCCAAGCATTGGCCTGTGGAAACAGACAGGTAATTATTTGCTTCTTGGACTTTCGCGACACATGTGCCGATCTGCCATGCTCTTATCTTTTGTCATGTACATGTTTCAGGCTGGACCTGTTACAAACGTTTGTTGCTGCTGCATCTTTGTGCCATGTTCTAAAACTGGTGACGTTCATTTTCATTTCTGTTACAATATTTGCATAAGCGTCCTCTAAATTTTATGAACGTATAGAGAAATCACTGTAACTGATCCTAACTTCTACAAAAAGTGTAAATTTTGTCATATTCAAAATGTTGCTTAATACTTTCACGACAGGCATGGCAGAGCAACGTCACTTTCCTGCAGACGCATGCACCGCACGTGCATACAACCATTGCAGACGCAATCTTCGCACTTTTTTATTTTATTTTACGTCCCCTAATATAAATCTAACAAGCACTTGTTATATATCAATGGAAAGGGTAAAACGTGAACTTTGCAATGAGTATAGATGTAAATACATCTGGGGTACAAATAGCAACGTTACAGTTATGGAAACAACATAAGTAAAACGTAGGAGAACACGATCTTGTTTACGTTCGTTTGGTTAGTATGACAACAGCAAATGAGGAAGAAAAGGAGAACAAAATTTCGCTCTTACTTTGAACAGATGCAGAGAAAGCCTGAGGTATTCAATATGTGTAATCCAAGCGAATAAAAAAAAAAGAAAAAAAATTAAATCATTGCACACTGTACACACTTTTCACTGATTTGGCTTCTGACGATACAACGTATAAAACTATAAAATACACACAACAAATAAATCAAGCTCAGATTCTTTTCGATGAACTTGCACACCTTTACCCCCCTCATTCTCTGAACCACTTTGCTGAACCAGTTCTAACACCCCATGTCATTCTTCTTCTGCCCAATATGTTGGCAAGGCAAGAAATTCGACATGTGCCTTTTGCAGAAATTCCCAGTGCCAGACCGGTCTCTTTGTTCAGACTACTCTGGGGTCACAAAGGTCATCGCTAGTGCATATAAACTTACCCTTCCAGTGGCTAGAACCCTGTTCTAAATCTTTAGAGCGGCTGCATCCCTTTGACCGTAGACGTGAGAACAGGGGATTTTTTTTTATAGTTGTGCCATCACAGAAGCATGGCACGTCCAGGGATACAGCAGCGTTGCCGTCACCACAGAACGGTTCGTCATGAACGGGTTGACTGAGTTGCCATCACCATCACATGGCGCGTCACGAAAAGGTTAAAACTTTCATTGCATAATTACAGCCCTTGCCATTTAGTGATGTCTTCATGCAGAGGATGCCTGGAAAGCTCTTACCCATATTCACTGTTTTGCTAGTTTTGGTTCTGCTATCATTTGTAACTTTCAAGAATAAAAATGTTAAGAGTTTAGCACCAACACAGACACAGACATACACACACAGACAGAGGCACAAACACACACATGCATAAACACACACACTCACACACATGCACATGCGCGCGCACACACACACACACACACACACACACACACACACACACACAGAGGCAACCAAAAGAGTGTTATTTTGCTGCATATGTGAATCTAATACGTAACTTTCAGGCAGAAATCAGTCAGCCGTTGCAGAAACTCGGGTAACTGGAGAGAAAGTAAGTTCAGTTTCAATGAGACCAATCAATCGATGGCAAGATAGGACAGAGAGCATGTGCAAGCATGCCACCTTGCTTCTCCCCTGTGAACAGTGCTTTCCCCCGTGAATACAGGTAAAGACCCCTAAAAAATGGTGGAATGTCTCTCCTCAAAGATGGAGTCATCGCACGGTCACTCCTAACGTCCTCTCTCCTCCTCCATTCAATCCTTCCCTCCCCTGTCTCACACCTCACCTCCACTCTTCTTCACTCCTTTCACCTTTCCCCCTCCCCTTCTTTCCTTATTACCCATCTGCCACATCTTAGTCAAAAATTAGAGAAAAAAAAAATATTACAAAAAAATTCAAGGCTGGATTTTTTTTAATTAGTGCTGGGTGGATTGGACACTGGGAACGAGCAAAAGTTCTGATCTCATTCAAGGGAACCACAGCAAAGACAGGCAATCCCAACCCACACCGACCTGTTCGTTGACCCGGTGCACAGAGTTCAAGGCCTGCATGTCAAAGGGGTTCTGTTCCAAGCGGCGCATGGCCTGGATGCGCTCAGAGATGATGGTGCCGATGTTGATGTCCTGTGGAGTTACATACCAGAGGCAAGGGTGTGGTCAGCAATAACACTGTCCAGCTGGGCAGTGAATAGCAAGGAACAACATCAAAGAAAAGATAAATGAAATAAATTCTAATCAAGAGAAATAAAGAAGACTTTCCACAGGGATATGACCACTATAATTCCTTCATTTTCGTCCCAAGTTTTCTTCAGTCTTCTAATTTTTTTTTCTCCACTGGCAATGCTTTCTTACCTTGATTTCACAGTGATTATTCTGTTCCATGACTTTTGTGGATTTTAAAATGTTTTGCTTTTTAACTTACTTCTGCAATCAGTTCACATGGATGTAGCTAACAATTTTAATGCGAGACCATTTAGCCTAAGACCTCACAATTCTCTATGCTGTATTCAATATTTTGGGGCCCATGTAGATCTGGAACATCTCTGCAGTCTTAGACAGTTTGCTAATGGAAAGGAATTCACACAAAATGCAGAGTTGATGCATTTTCACACTTTTTTTTTTTTCAGTTTACTTCTACCCCACACACATATCCACCCCCACATCTTATCAATCACTTACTGTTTGTGCGGTTTCTGATTCTTTTTTTTTCTGCATGATGAGAAAAAAGACTGGCCAGGTATGAGTCTGGGTCTCTTGTTTTTGACAGCATTCTTTGACTCCCAAGCAAATTTCTGCATCTGGTTGTCAAAAAGCAAGATGGATGTAAAGTGAATTGCATTTGTCAACCCATTCCTAAACAGGCAATACCATTCACTCAGTGGTAATTTGCCATCTAGGTAACCAAAAACATGTGAATTCTGTCAAGAAATATCTCTGTACTACACACAGAGATGGGCAAAATGGAAGTCACTGTAAGTTCCACACGGCATGTGTTGAGGAACATGTCACGGGGGTTAATAGTTCCAAACGTCCTCGCCTGCTCCTTCAATCCTTTCTTATCTGTCCCTCCTCATTTTTCTCCCTCAACTCTGCCAATGCTGTATCTCACTGCACTGTGTCTACAATGTCTGACACAGGTACATCCAAAATTATGACCTCAATTTCGCAGCTGTGGATCTAAAACAACTGCCCCGCTTCCCTTCAGCATGACGCATTACTGTTGCCACAAACACATGAATGGTTTTCACCATCATCAACTCACCTGAACCGCTGGAAACACACTCTCCTCCGCAGGCACTGTCGGCGTCAGTACCTGAGGCGCCACAGGCTGCTGGGCCATTCCTCCTCCCCCACCTCCGCCACCCCACCTGTTGCCGTTGCTGACACTGTTGCTGTCGTCGCTGTGGACGATGTGGCAGCAGAGCTGGTGGCAGACTTGGTGGTGGTGGCGGTGGAGGTGGTGGTAGTTGTGGTCACGGGCACCCATTCCGACTCCTTGATGCGGTGCTGGGTGCCGCTGGACACAGGGAACTGGGTGCGCAGGGTGGCCGCCTGGGTCTGCTTCTCCTGCGGCGTCAGGATGGGTATCTGTTTGGCGTTCTGCAACATCAAAGAGCAGGGTCAAAAGACAAGGAAAAGGAAAGGAAAGCTCACGTTAACCCTTTAATTTCACAAATTTGTTTTTAAAGCATCAAATAAAGTTTGATTATTACTGCCTTTTCATGAAAGGAAACTCAAGTTAACCCTTTAATTAACAAACAAAAATTTCTTTATAAAGCATCAAATAAACTTTGACTATAACCACTTTTTTTTTTTAAATTCCCTCCCCCCCCCCACCCCCCCTTCCTCTCCACCTTCCCTTATGTATTTCTATATCACACCAAATTGTGTGTATAAGTAATCTAAAACTGGATGTAGTTTCCTGTGCATGTGTATCTGTCCGTTTGTTGTTGACATTTAAAACAGACTGTTTTGTGGTCACCTGCCTGTTTACAAGAAATCTGTAATCCATCCTTAAGGTAAATGCTGACCCCGCACCCCACCCCAACCCCCCACGTCTTGGTCTCTCACTTAATGCCATGCTGTTTTAAGCAACAGCAAACACACAGGCAGAGTCCACCCATTTTCCTGAGCCATCATTATTGATTCAACAACAGTGTATAGAATGAACAGCTAACTGTCACCGTCAGTCACAGTCAAATTCAACATGAACTCAAAACTACTATTTTCAAACTTTTTTTTTTTAGTTCAACAAACGCTCTGCATTAATTCTGAAACAACCGTTTATCTCAAACAGTGTCCTTATGCTCAAAGCTTCCCAGGTAGGTGGGGACCAGATGGGTGACAAATACTGACGAGCGATAAAAGACACAACCACCATCAATCAATTATCATGTTTCTTTGCATTTTTTACATTCCTTTTCCCTCCACATAAGCTTGTTTTCCGCAGGACTCGCAGCAAATTAAGAAAGAGAAAACCACGGAAACACAAACAGCTGGCATACCATACAGTTATGATAAAGAAATATTGTTCTGAGTATTCCATCAACATAACCATTCAATCTCTTTTTTTTAAGATGGAAAAATAATATAATGATAATTTCACATTATACATAAAGAAAAATACATAAAAATTGCAAAACATTCCAAAGCTAATGGGAGTTCTAACATATAAATCAAAGCAAAAATGTCAAGTGCTTAATTCCTGAAAGAAAATATTTTTTTTTTAATTCAAGGGGGATCTTCTAGAAAGCAGCAAGGTAAAACTGGGCTCCTAAGTTCAAAACACCTTCAAGAAGGAAGACTGAAAACACACATTTCTCTGGCACAGTTTACCTCCCCTTATCTTCATGATTATGTTGTGGAGGGGCAAAAGACTGAGAGAATTTTCCAAGCATGACCTACCTATCTGTGTGCTCACAACAATGTTGGGGTTGTGAAAAGGGATAGAAAAGTGCAAAGTCTAATACTGTCAACTTACCCAGATGTTCAAAACAATGTTGGGAACAATAAAGGGATGGAAAAGAAGCAAAAAGAACCCATTTTCCAACCAAGGTCTATTTATCCATATGTTCATTACAATGTTTGGAGGGTGGTGAGATTAAAAAAAAAATGGAATTTTACTTACCTAATCTATTTACCTATATCCCCATGACAATGTTTGGAGCAAGGGAGGGAGGGGCAGCAGGGGAAGGGAGCAGAAGGATGGAAACGATGGAACATTTTTAGCACTCTCTACCCAAATGCAAGTCCATAATCATGTTAGGGAGTACGGCAGGCTAGAAACAGGATGGTGGGGATGGTGTTGGGGGATTTTTCTAGCATAGTCTACCTGCCTCCTTTTTTATTACAATGTTTAGATTGGAGGAGGAACTAAAGAAAAGTGAGTTTGTGCAACAAGGTCTATTTATCCATGCCTTCTAGACGACATTGCGGAGAGAAAAGGGGCAGAAAAGAGTGAGTTGTTCTATAGCACAGTCTACTAATTCCTTTTTTTTTATTTTTTTTATTTTTGCAGTCCCAACCTCTGTGCCACCTCAGAGGCAGCGTACCCACGCCGCTCATTCCGACACCCTGTCCACAGCCACAACCCGGTCGGCCCCGCCGCAGCCCCGACACCAGCAATCCACAGGGAGCAGTCAATATCAAGTCGTCAAGAGGCAACCCACCGGAGGAGACACTGCACTGCTGCTGAGTCACTTCGGTGGTGTTCAGTGGCACCTGTTCTGATCTAACATACGCAAGACACCACCTACTAAGGCCCCTACTGACAACAATAATTGCTTAGTCGCGGAGCTGGCTTGAGTGAGCTCTCCCTCCGGAGGGTGCCACCACGTCCGTCCAACGACATGCCCATGGACTCGCCGATACCGGTGACCCCGACGGAACCAAACCAAGGCCACAGAGGGGAGAGGACATCGAAACTGAGGTCACCATGAGAGCAGGGCATGAAGGGCCACAGAATTGAGACATTTTTTTTAATGCTGATCGATGAGAATGAGGATGATTAAGATGATGCTACGGATTTCCATTTCGGTCTGAGACTACATGACAGGGCTGTACTCTACGCTTCCTTTCATAATATATCCCGGCATCAACCAGGCCCAAGAGACACAGGCACCTGCAGCGTTGGTCAAGAAATTTGAGCAACACTCTCAGAAACGCATCCATTAAGTGGATGAAACTCGACTGTGTGGTCCCAGTCTTCCCAACTGAGTCCGCAGCAAACTCAACTCTGGGCAGGAGTCGGTCAGGGCAGAAAAACCCACATGACTCTGATGGGATTCAAACCCACCACGCTAACCACTTCACCACGGCGGCCAGTCTACTAATTCTTACGTCCATGAGGTTGTGAAGAAAGAAGAGAGAGAAAACTGAGAACATCTGTAGCATGGTCTGCTCACCTGTGTATTCAAAATGATGCTGGGGGAAGTGTGATAGGATAGAAAAGGAAGAACTTTTGTAGCTCTGGCTGCTTATCCATATGGTCATGATGTTCAGGAGGGGGTGGGGCGAGGTGTGTGTGGAAAAAGGACATTTTTGCAGCACAGTCTATTCACCCGTATGTTCATGACGATGTTGGGGAGGGAGGAGGGATCACGCATGATGAAGGGGTGGTGGAATCCCCCGTCCTCGGCGTCACTCGTCTTCTCTTCCTCACTAATCTCACTGTCACTGCTGACGTTGGTCGTCTCCTTCTCGCTTATCCGCTTGCAGAATTCTGTCATTCGTCAGACAACTTCAGTTTAAGGTTACTGATCAATTCCTACAACACATTCACCAGTGTGATTATGTGCTCGCACACATGATCACACTAACGCATCCATTCACAATCTCAACAGCCCTGATGCCGCCCTTTGCGGTCAGCTGGGCTATAAGCAACATTACCTTACCTTACCTCACAATCTCAAATATTACACACCGCACAATCAAATTTATGCAAGCACACACACACACACACACACACACACACACACACACACACACACACACACACACACACAAACAACTGTGCATATAACAGGATCCCTAATCAGGCATCTTTAAAAACTGTTTTTCTTTTAAATGCAAAGAAAAAAACACCAGACCCCACCTCAATCCAGTGACAGCTACAGTAGCTTTCAAAACCAGTGTGTATGGCAAACTCACTGAAGGCAAACGGGTGGAACAAAACCCGTTGTCTGGTCACAGCAATCACATCAAATCATGCACTACAAACACAATGGCACACATGCGGCACTTTCCCACTGCCACCATCTCCTCAAACCAAAAATCATATCGGTACACAGCGTCAGTGGGCAATATTTTTGTTCTTCCTCTGTCATCTGAATAAATGAAACACTGATAAAGTGAATGATAAAGACATTTAAGAAAGCAATACTTAGCAGGACAACTGTAAACAAAACATACTCAGAAGAATAACATGACCATACACCTCAGCAGAAGCAGATGCTGTTTGGCTGTTTTTGTCATTTCTTTTTTTTTTTTTTTTTTTTCAATCTTTTAGTTCTGTGGAAACTTAACCCAAAACCTGGAGATGAAAATTTCTGTAGAAAACTTCAAAGCTGTACCCTACTTTCTCTTTCCCTTGTTGACTGTTCAACTTTTCTGAAAGGTTTCTTCATTACACAGACCTACAAAGGCAATACTGTAGTAAAAAGAAAGAGTGGTATGAACATACACACACTCACACATACAGAAAGACACACACCAACATATGCTCACAAGCACTCACAAATTTGCACATCCAACACAACACAACACATAAACACACTCACACACACACACACACACACACACACACACACACACAACACACACACACACACACACATGCACACACACAAACACACAATCACACAGGTGCATACATTTGGTAACATGCAAAAGATGTATCACTACAGAGCACAAATGCTTAAGTGTTTAATACAGATATCTAGTTTTAACTGGAAATAAACATACATTTGAAAGAAGCGTTAATCTAAATTCAAAAGAATCCAACAAAAAAAATTACCTTCGATTCACATGAAGAATGGTATCTATTGAAAGAGATGCGAGTTGCACATGTATCCATTTCCTTTTTTTTTACTCTTAATTAACTGCAAATATTTTGGAATAAGTTGCATTTCATGTCACAAAGATAGTTTCACTTTGCAAAGAAAACAAACATTTTATCAAAAAGATCTTTATTGTCTGAAATACCCACTATGCAGAATGAAGATATAAACAGCGCCATCTTCCACTGCGTGAGGAATATTCTGAAATATGAGCATCACTTTTGGGACTTTCGCTCCAAAAAGAACATCTGCTCTAACTTGGCTGTCTCAAGCCGGTAGGTGAGAGGGGACTGAACCCAGGAACCCTTGGGTCAAGAGAACCCTGTTTTATTTACTGGGCCAAACTGGGAGGCTCTTACACAACAATGGGACTAGTCAGTCGCAGGTGTGCCGAGGCTTACCTGTCAGTTCAGCCACTGACTTGCCCCCACTCTTGGCCAGAGTGAGGTCCACACACGGCCCCTTCCCCTTCTCCATGTTGGCCAGGGCACGGGCACTGCAGCACACAACATCAGCACCACGTCACTCACAGCCCCAGTAATAATAATAATGATAATAACAAAAGAGCATTTATACAGTACCTTGCCAAGGTTCTAGGCGCTGACAATCCACACTCTCATGTATGTAACGGCTGCCTACCTGGGTAGTGCCGACTGAAGAGCTGCCTGGCGGCGCTTCATTCAGTTGCTTCCCATGTCATCCAGTCAGTATCATTCACTCCATTTCCTTACTTCCTTCATTCTTTCAATTTCTAAAGCAGGGTGCATGCTATGTGTAACGTATAATCAATAACAACGGCCAAAAGGGCCTTCTCTTCCGAAAGTTGGTGATGGGATTTTACTGAGTGCAAAATTTTATGCATGCGTTCACACATGGAACCTTGGTTTATGGTCTCATTCGAAGGACTGTTTGGAAAATGGAGTCAGAACGAATGTTAACTCCAAGGGAAAAATCCCCCTGTACCAAAACGGCCCGGCGAAGATTCCAACCCACAACCCCAGGATCACCAAGATCACGAGTCCGGCGCTCTACCACTGAGCTATTCCGGACCCAACCAACACTGATCATACACTGCCGCACACAACCCAGGGCACAACATCATGCACACATCAAGTAATAATGAGACACACTGAACACAGCCTATATACAACTCAGGGCATTGCATCATACACATGTCAAGTAACAGGGAAACACACTGATGACACTGCTTGCACGTGACTCTGGGCATTGCAGCACACAAATTCAGTAATACTAAAAGATGCTGATTGTCAGTCCATCGACAACACATAGCACCATGGGTTTTACCTTGAAATGAACATAACTGATAACTGATGTTAAACTGTGGATACCAAGCACGCAAAGGATACGGAGTCACAGCTTCTAGCTGAAGCTCCACTCAAAAAGATAGATCAATGGACTAAATATCCCTGCAGATAAATACTGTAAAGACACAAGCAAACAAACAAATTCATGCACACTTACCCACATATTCATCACACATACACACATGCATGCACACAAGCGTGCGCACACACATGACATGCATGCACACACACACACACACACACACACACACACACACATGCATGCACGCATGCATGCATGCACGCACAATTTATAATACACACACACTTTCAGATTTACACAAATTTGGTGTAAAACTTCTGATGACACAAATACACATGGGCATTAAACAGAAGATAATCATTTCAAACAAGTTGATAGTAGCAGACTTCCTATTAAAATAGATTTTAAATATGCATTCGATTACCACTGATTCTCACTGTCACTATAAAAGCCACTATCAATAATCTTTCTGCTAAACGTATGCCATTATTACTATAATCATAATAAGCGCTACCACGATAGCCTATAACTAGCTATGTGTCACACATAAAATCTTTTTAAAGAGCTCAGGGCATTTAGAAACATTTGTAAGTACAGCAGATACAGACACACCATCTGTTACCTGAATGACATAAAAATTCAGTTTGTGCTATCTACTATCTATCCAAACACTGAAATGAAAAACCTGACAGTGAGAGCAGAGAATGAACACACAAACGCATACATACACACACACACACACACACACACACACACACACACACACACACACAACATCACAATACATACACTCATACACACACCAACACACACACACACACACACACACACACACACACACCACTCTCAGACTCATTCTCTCCCCCCCCCCCCCCCCCTCTCTCTCTCTCTCTCTTGAACTCTCATTCTCTCCTCTTCAACACTGTTTTGGTACGACTTGAATATTTGAAATGGAATTCTTGTTAAGCAGGTGGATTACATACACATAGGAAAATCTGTGTAGCAATGGCATACACGTGCTTGAGCACCTTTCCCCCACCCTCAACCTCCACCTAACCCACATGCCTCCCTCTTTCTCCCCCATCCTATCCCCCCACCCCCACTGTCAAAGCACTGTCTCTCCTTCCCATCAACACACTCACACACCTCTCTCTCTCTCTCCCTCTCTCTCTCCCCTTTAACTTAAAACACTGACAGCTAGCTTTTTTTGTTGTTGTCTCTTTGCCTAATTCCCTGCTGGAGCTTCCATGATGCAAGTATGTTGAAGCATGTGGGATTATGCATACAAAATCATGTGTTTCAACAGTTCAAGTGTGCGTCAGCGCCCTCCCCTCCCTTCCCCATCCCTATCCTTCCACAACGCCTCACTCCACCCCATCCCACCCTTCCTCACTGCAGGTACACAGAAGCATTCGCATGTTGCAAATGGGCTTTAACAGTGAAGTGTGAATGTCGGTGATTTCAACTAAAAGCATTCTCTATATATTACAGAGGTAGGGAATGGAATTTCTTTTTTACTGACTTCTGATAAAACCTATGCCTGTGTATGTACTCTTGAAACCATTTTCACTGCTTGGTTCATACTTTTGAGGCATCAGTAAAATGTAAGAGGTACTTTTTTTTGTACAGACCAGGGTGGGGTCTCATTTGGTTGGTTTCTTTTCATCTTCCTTCTCAATTGATTTCACTTGGATTTGATTAAGACATTGGCTGCACCTGTCCCTGTCCCCCCTTCTCTGTCTCACTCTCTCTCTCTGTCTCGTCTGTCTCTCTCTCTGTTTCGTCTGCCTGCCTGTCTTGTTCATCTGTCTGTCTCTCTCTGTTTCGTCTGCCTGTCTGTCTTGTTCATCTGTCTGTCTCTCTCTGTTTCGTCTGCCTGTCTGTCTTGTTCATCTGTCTGTCTCTCTCTGTTTCGTCTGCCTGTCTGTCTTGTTCATCTGTCTGTCTCTCTCTGTTTCGTCTGCCTGTCTGTCTTGTTCATCTGTCTGTCTCTCTCTGTTTCGTCTGCCTGTCTGTCTTGTTCATCTGTCTGTCTCTCTCTGTTTCGTCTGCCTGTCTGTCTTGTTCATCTGTCTGTCTCTCTCTGTTTCGTCTGCCTGTCTGTCTTGTTCATCTGTCTGTCTCTCTCTGTTTTCGTCTGCCTGTCTGTCTTGTTCATCTGTCTGTCTCTCTCTGTTTGTCTGCCTGTCTGTCTTGTTCATCTGTCTGTCTCTCTCTGTTTCGTCTGCCTGTCTGTCTTGTTCATCTGTCTGTCTCTCTCTGTTTCGTCTGCCTGTCTGTCTTGTTCATCTGTCCTGTCTCTGTTTCGTCTGCCCGTCTGTCTTGTTCATCTGTCTGTCTCTGTTTGTCTCTCTCTGTTTCGTCTGTCCTGTCTGTCTGTTCATCTGTCTGTCTCTCTCTGTTTCGTCTGCCTGTCTGTCTTGTTCATCTGTCTGTCTCTCTCTGTTTCGTCTGCCTGTCTGTCTTGTTCATCTGTCTGTCTGTCTCTGTTTCGTCTGCCTGTCTGTCTTGTTCATCTGTCTGTCTCTCTCTGTTTCGTCTGCCTGTCTGTCTTGTTCATCTGTCTGTCTCTGTCTCTCTGTTTCGTCTGCCTGTCTGTCTTGTTCATCTGTCTGTCTCTGTCTGTTTCGTCTGTCTGTCTGTCTTGTTCGTCTGTCTGTCTCTGTCTTGTTTCGTCTGTCTGTCTGTCTTGTTCATCTGTCTGTCTCTTCTGTTTCGTCTGCCTGTCTGTCTTGTTCATCTGTCTGTCTCTGTCTCTCGTTTCGTCTGTCTGTCTGTCTTGTTCATCTGTCTGTCTTCTCTGTTTCGTCTGTCTGTCTGTCTTGTTCATCTGTCTGTCTCTCTCTCTGTTTCGTCTGTCTGTCTGTCTTGTTCATCTGTCTGTCTCTGTCTGTTTCGTCTGTCTGTCTCTCCTTCATGCACCACAGCCTCCAATGGCAATTTGCTGTTACAGGGCAGTCCCCTCCTCTCCACTCCCCTTCCCCAACCTACCCATCCCTTCCCCCAACCCTCCTCACTCCCTTCCACCCCCTTCCTAACACCCCTCCTTCACCACCTAATAAAGGCCCACCTCATGCACTCAACTTCACAGTCTGGGAATAATTTGTCCCTAAGAGTCTCGGCAAAAAAAGCTAACAGGATTTCATCTCATCTTTTATAACACACCTTGCCAGCCTTCCCAGACTTTCTCTTTTCCTTGTTCCTTTCTAGTACTGTTACCTCCTAATTTTGACTCTCTCCCACTGGGAACTCTGTGATAGAGGCAATCTGGAGTTATTGCCAAGAGATTACCTCTTCTTTTCAACCAACCTTATTTCTCCCTGGCTGCTGATCGATACAGCTGAAGCCTGCATCTGAGTAAGTCAAGTCATGGATGTGCCTTTGCATGCACTTTGCACATTGCACATCCAAAAATGTGGGCACAGGCGTTCAAGGGCAATTGTTTACAAGTGAGCCTGACCAGCTGGCTTGCTGTCCCAATATTTTGTTCCTTTTTTTTTTGTTCTTCAGAATGGTTTCATAATTCAATTGACAGGTAAGTTACTAGCTATACAAGTTGGGGAATCTGTCAGTATAAATTATTCCCCCTGCCTTCTTTCATTAATAAGTTCTCTGCAAGTACTGTCCTATCTCTCTTTGACTCTGCCTTCTTCACTTGTCCTATCCTTTCTAGTCTCTACTACTTTCTGCTTTTGTGGCCTATTTTCCCACCTTTGTTCCAGAGCAATGTTTACATCCCCCTCTCCCCCACCCCAAATTCAGGGCAGCTTTTCACTGTAATCGGGCAACAAGGAAATGAGACTGTACACACTGCGCAGGAAAGAGGCTTCCTGTCCATTTATCAGTGTCCATCTGCCCACATCGCTTTTCTAAGTACGGTTTTATAGCCTTTAAATGTTTTTCATGAATGCTTTACTGTCGTTTTTTCTTTTTTCTTTAAACAAGGGACTAAACCACATCAGCACAACCAAGAGTTATCTACCTTCAGGATGACAGCCGTTTAACTATCTCATTAACTCACGGCTATAAATTGACATGATGCCTCTGCTGTTTTTTCCTTTTTCACAATGGCACCTTTCTTATTTTTTTATGTGACAACTATTATTTCAAAGGGTCTGTGTAGTTGGCTGGGCTATGATAAACTAAACTATAACTTATTGAAGAAAAAAAATTAAATTGGCAATTGCTTTTCATCACCAAACAGTCTATGTATGTGCCTTTTTGCTTTTTAAACCTTTACTTATCTGTCATATGAATACATGAATAAGTGTGTATGTGTATGTGTGTGTCTGTCTGTGTGGGTGTGAGAGAGAGAGAGACAGAGGGACAGACAGACAGAGGGACAGAGAGAGAGAAAGCAGGTTGACGGATGAGTTAAAGAGGTCATAGGACAGGGCAGGTAAGAAGAGGTAAGATGGGCAGGTATAGAGGCGAACAGGAACAGAGGAAAGAATGATGGGTGGGAGTGCGGGGGTAGTGTGAAAGTCCTAATAGCTCAGGCATGTATGCCAATATATTGCCTTTTTTTCACACTTAATACTGTAAAGTATTTTGAAACGTTAAAAAGTGCTATAGAAATACCTCATCATTACAACTATAAATGTGCTTACCTAGCCAGAAGATTTGGGGGGGCCTTTTCAAAGGGACAACAGCCATCTTTTCCAGAAAATTCTGTTTGTACAGTCCACTTGGCACACAGCATGTTGTCTGATGAACCATTCGCAAATCAACCTCCATTCCTGCTTCTTTGGTGAAAGGTACGTTGTTTGAAACACAGCATCTCACATTTTGTCTGATGAACCATTTCCAAGTCAACTTCCATTCCTGCTTCTTTAGTGAAGGGTACATTGCCACGTAGAATCAGAAATAAGCACAAACGCTACAAACTACCTATTCTGGTACTATGATCTGAAATATTTTTCACAGTATATATTGGCTGCTAGTTCTCTGATGACTCGTGTGACAAGTCGTGGAAACAGTGCATAGGGCAGGACACAGAAGTCATGGATAAAGGCTCCACTTGTGGTCCCATCAGAAACAGATGTACACATAGCAAGCTGCAGCCCATGAATGCAAAAAAAAAAAAAAAAAAAAAAAAAAGCAAGTTCTCCTCTGTTCGCTGTTGGTGTCTGTTTTTTTTTAACGCTCTTCCTCCACCAACTGTTTAATATCCTCACAGTTCCTCCACCAACTGTTTAATACTCTTCCTCCACCAACTGTTCAATACTCTTCCTCCACCAACTGTTCAATACTCTTCCTCCACCAACTGTTTAATACTCTTCCTCCACCAACTGTTCAATACTCTTCCTCCACCAACTGTCAATCATCTCCACAAAGACAGGAAAAGATTGTACTCTTCCTGTGTTCTTACCCTTATTCCTTCACCAACTATATAAACCAACACCTCTGAGCCCAGTTAGGTTCTCTGTGCTGAGTACCACTCATCTTGCGAACACCAGCAAAACTACCAACCATCACCATGAAGGCTAGGAAAGAAACTGTACTGTTCCAAGCTAGACACTGTGTCTTTAGCAGTCTTCCTTCACCAACCAATGACTGTCACCACAACAGCTGTCTAAAATCATTCTGTCTCTGGGAAAGTTAGGACAGACACATCCTCAACAGCTGGCTGGTTAGCAAAACAACTGAACAAAGCTTTTTTTCAGTCATTTGAAGAGTTACTACCTCTGAAACACCTGAAAATGTTCCTGCAATAGCTGAAGATTTCCACAAAACGCCCAGAAGATTCTCCCTACGATCACTTGGAGATTTTGCCAGAGGGCGGCTGAACATTTCTCCATAAAGCATTTGAAGATTTCCCCGAAAGTAAGATGAAGATGTCTCTCAAAGTCAAAGGCACTTGAAGATTTTCTCAAAAAAAAAAAAAAAAAAATTGAAAATTTCCTCCAAAGGACAGCCGAAGATCTCACCTCAAAAGGCAGCCAAACATTGTCAGCACAATGGAAAATTTCCCCTCAAGGTAGCTGAAAATTTGCTCCAAAGGCACTTGATGATTCCCAGAAAAAGGAAGCCGAAGATTTCCACAAAAGGCAGCTGAAGATTTCCACAAAAGACAGCTGAAGATTTCCACAAAAGACAGCTGAAGATTCCCTCAAAATGTAGCTGAAGATTACCATAAAGGGAAACTGAAATTTTGCCTAAAAGGCAGCCGAACGATTTCCCTCAAAAGGCAGTCGATGATTTCCCAAGAAGGCAAATGAAAATTTCCACAACAGGGAGCAGACGATTTTGCCTACAAGGCAGCTGTGGATTTTACACTCACAAGGCACCTGAAGACTTCCCCCCTTGAAAGGCTGCTGACAATGTTCCCCAAGTAGCAGCTGAAGATTTTCAACACACAAAGGCAGCTGAAGATTTCCCATATTTCACTTGAAAACACCTGAATATCTTCTTTTAACCCTCTTGCATTTATGTATTTCACACAGAAACTGACCCTAGAAAATAGCAGAATCCATTTTTCCACACATCTTTTCCAAGCAAAACACAGCCCCCTTCCTCTCGCCCCCACCATTATCTCCCCACCCTAAACCCCAGTGTCCACATGTCTTTTCAGTCGCTGTTCCACATCAAATAATCACATTTGGTCTCACACTGAAGTCTTCCTACTTTGTTTTGCATGTGAATGTGTATGCCCGACAAGCCTGTGGCGTACAGCTGCCCAGCGTTTTGTTGCATTATCAGGATAAAGTCACAGTGACATCATGTTGTTAGCAAACGATCATGATCTAATGTGTTACACATGCATTTGTAAGAGAGAAGCAACACATTCCTAGTACATGTCCTGTAGCCTCTACCACCACAGTCATCAACTTAAAGTGTCGCACATGCCACCACTGCCAAATAAACATCACCAACTGGACAACTGCCACCATCATTTTCTATTTTTGTCTGTATCATAGAAAAAAAATATTCTGGAATAAAAAAAAAATTATTCAGGAACAAAATAATTAAGAGGCTCAGTGCTTTCTGGAAGCTTTCGAATGCGGTCAGTTTGCTCTAAAAATTGTTTATTTATTATACAGGCACTGCTGCAAGTTGCACACTGTCAATACTGGACACACATCATCTTCTAGGTCACTCTTCTGCCTTCACCTGAAAATCTTCTCCCACATCTTCTTCATCATCACTTCAACATCCCATTCACCACCACCACTCTTGAATTCATCTTGACACAAAATATCTTCTATTTTCCCCCCAGCATACTCCTATTACATAAATTCCTTCTTTATCAGCCATTGTTAAATTCCTCATACAAACATGTGTGAATGGTAACACCTTGTCTGTTAACTCCTCTCTTATGAAAAAAAGCAATACTAAGCATCTAACTTAGCACCAGCATTCTTCTGGTTATACCGGTGGTAACACCTTGTCTGTAAGATGTGTAACTCCTCTCTTATGAATAAAGCCCTGTTTAGCATCTCAATTAGCACTAGTAGTAGTATTCTTCTGCTACACCGGATATTGACAGGAATGTTTCATTCACAGTAGGTGAGGAAAGCCGTCTTTGCGAGTGATGGAAAATCCCACAGCACAGATGACACAGTCGCACAGTTTGAGCACATGGAGCTGTTCGTAAGATGGCCAGCTACAGCTAGAGCAACTGCAAGGGTGTTAAGGCATCTGAAGACATTCGAAGAATTTCCCCTCTAAGGCACTTGAATATATACACGTGAAAAAGGCATCTACATGCAAACATTCAATACAATATAAAAAGCAAAGCAGTCCTTGTGTCTGTATCTTAACAATTGTCTACCATCAGCAGACAACAGATAGAACAGTTGTCACTGACTTTGGTTGTTTTTTTTTGTAAAGGAAGACATCAACTGAAAATCTATAAAACAGAGAACAAGCCACGGTAACACTAACAAACCACTGTATGGAGAAACACCCCATGGTACTAATACCCTGCTCATCAAGACTGCTTTTCACAGTCACATACGGAAATGACGAAAAAGCACCATTTTCTTACCATTATTCCAGTCATGAACTGACAAGACGGAGATTCACTTTCACACTCACAACAATACCACTTTTTTTTTCCACAAAAGATAACTGTTTAGGTAGACAAGGCTTATGAATTTACTTTGTGACTTAACTGAGATGGAACTCTTTTGCACACTGGTCACAATGAAGATATGTTCCAAGTCACAGGACAGACATCTGAATGGAAATAGTGTCCTTGGTCATCCTCATCTTGCAAGAGACAAACCGGACCTTTACATTAACCACCATGTAGGAGATCTAAAACACAGACACTGATGGTGACAATCTTGTGTTCATACTCGATTCACATTTTTTCATACTCGTTTACAGCATGTCACAATGCACAATAGTGATCCAATATATATCCCGTCATTCTATTTCATGATGATTCTATGATGTCCCCAGCCTTGTTGCAGCCTCCACTGGCTGGGATAGATTATGTTCCACTGTGTCATCGTCCTACTAGACATATGGAAATGCTATTCAAAATCATGTAACACAATACACAATATTTTCCATTGTCACATTCTGATGAAACAGTCCTCCATGTAACTGGATATATTTGCCAGTGTCACAGCATGGATGCATATCTCCTAATAATGTAATCAGACCCCTGTAATTGAATCCACTGAGCACTTCACACGCTACATTCTGATATGAAGTATAATTAATTATTTGTGGCAGAAACTTCACAGCTTGATGAACTGGCTGGCTACATATGACATTATCTTCCAAGTTAGACCACAAGCATTGATATTGGAAGAATCTCCACTCAGCTAGACAAACCAGCAAGCAGGCAGCTCACTGGAAGCGCTATTCACCAAAATACCAGATGCATTAATCATCCACAGTGATGTAACGCCACCGAACTCAGGAAGACCATGTTCAAGTTCCACTGATACAAACATGTCATTCTTAATGCAGATCACTGATACACACATGTCATTTTTAATGGAGATCATTTTCCACTCTCACACATTTCAGTTACTGGAAACGAAGTGCAAAATTCTCCCAATTTCTTCATAAAATCAACAGATATACTGAAACTCACAGCAAAGCAATCACTGACATCAAATCATCAGAGCTGATTTACCATCCCCATTCCACTAAGGCACTGGCACCAGCAAGACAGCAAGCCCACCAACAGGCAACAGAACACTTCAGCCAGCAGACACAACAGGATGGAATGACAATGACAGGAAGCCAGACAGACAAGAAGAAAACACAACTGCAGCACATGTCGCTTGAATACAGTTCCAAGGAATGTGGCGTTTCTCTTCAAAAGATCATGGAAGACAATGCAGATCACCATCAAAGTCACAACAACAAAGTTACCGTCTGGTACTGTTGATAAAAATCCTTCAATCACGGATAAACTCCACTCAGGGATAATGCAGCTTTGCTTTTTCGAAATCTGCACAACTCTGGAACTTGATTATGACTTCCAATGTCAGATGCAAGTCAGAATCACCATTATCGTTAAAAACTGAGAAAACAAATCATCTTCCTCTATAAAAAGTTAACATTCACACCAACTTTCCAACTTTCCAAATTTCCAAATGTGTTAACAACCATCACGGGCGACAATGCAGAAAAGGGACAAAACTGAGGCCATACCTTCACTGCGAAAATGCACCAGTTGGCAAAAGAGAATCAATGTGAACAATCCTTGCAGTTGATCCATAATTTCTGTCACAGCCAAAGACAAACACCATCTGACTGCTGGGTTTCTTGTCCTTGTCTATACCAAAATCCATCCAATCCATGGGGGCTAAAGAAGAAGAAAACGTAGAATGAAGTCTGTTGCCAGCTTATGGACAGTCTGGCCGCAAGACAAGCACACAGGTCCATCATGGCCGTACATCATAGCCACGAAAGAGCAACAATCCACAGGACATACTATTTCACTCTTCAGTGGCAAATTTCAATACAGGTGACAGCAGGAGAGAAAAGAACTGAAGGAATCAACTCTGGTTAGCTGGTGATCAGTTTGCTGATTTTTTTTTTTTTTTTTTTTAAATGGAACAGTCCATAGCTGCTTGAGCTGGAGAACAAAAACTGATGTGCTCCATAAATTTTGTCCCATGGAAGACCATCAGCAAAATCCGTGGAGATATAAAGCATAATGAGCAGGTCAGCTCTATCCACCAATCTTCCTGTGCACGCGTTCCTGGTGAAACACCAAAGTGCCCTCAAATTTTAAACACAAATGATCAATATCCACATCCAAATGCTTGAGATGTTACTGTTTCCAACAGTCACAGCATGCAGTAAGAATAACCCCACATAGCTGTTGCGTGTTTTCAACACACCATGATCATCAAAATCGCAGCTGTCTTAAAGATGGTCTTCCACAAATCCACCTGGAACATGCAGAACAACAAAAATAGCCATGCATCCAAGTTCATGTCAGTTCTATTGTCAAACATCTGATCTAAAGTCACTTTCCATGAGACTAATGTCAAACTGACTTGGACGGTCTGGTTCGCTGGACGTTAGCTTTCTTTCCCTACACATGCTCTCTGTCTGTTTTCTGCCTCCTGACTTCGACTCACTACAGAGGGAATGTTTCTCACATTCTAGTAACTACTGTTCATTTTACTGTTCTAGCTGTTTATGGTGAGGAGGGTGGTGGTGAGAATGGTAGTGCTGGTAGTGACAGTGGGGGGGTCTGGTCTTCTTTTTTTCTTTTTTGTGAGGAGGAAGAAAAAGTGGAGGAAAGGTGTTCATCTACATACAGGTGCGTAGCTGTTCACTGATGAACAGGAAAGGAATGCAGACAGAATGTGAAATGGACAGATAAAACTTTCCTGGCTGAGGGACTACTTGAAATAAGTTATAAAAAAAAAACAAACAAACAAACAAACAAACAAAGGAGACAGATCAATGTCTCTTGCACGGCTGCAGAAAAATCTCTTAGAAATGCTATCTCAGTACAGAATAAGTTCAATAAGCTGATCTGATTAGAAATAATATTTAATAAACACAAAAAATGAGAAGCTGAAAAAAAATGGCAGCTGCTCTAACGCACTAATACTCTACAAGGCGGGAAGACAGAGTATGTAAAACACTGACTTTGTTTTAAGATTAGTTGATCTGTTTATGCATGTAGTTGTGGATTCAAATCTTTCAATTGAGAGCAAACGAATCAACCAATGAATCAATCTACCTATCTCTGTATGAGTGCCTAAGCTATTTGCGTCTTTGTGTCTTTCTCTTTCCCTGTTGCTCCCTCCCAATCCCCAGTATTCCACATCATGGAAAATCAGGGGGATAGTGCTTTTGATGTCAAAATCATGAATGGAAATTTCGGCAAAGTATAAACCTGTACTGTTTTTCATTCCTGAGGTTTGAACACATGCTGCATTTATGAACAGGAGGTATGAGAACAAAACCTTTCTTTGCCAAAGGATTGATTGTTGGTGTCTCTTCAACACACTCATTATTAATGAAAGGACTGTGTCTACTGATACCAATTCATACTCCTTGCTTCACCCCACCCCCACCCCCAACACACACACACACACACACACACACACACACACACACACACACACACACCACCCCGCCTCAATCCCCCCAACCAACCCAGAAGTATGAATTACTCTTTTAACATCTGGAGACTGAACGTGAAATAGTCAAATACTTCCACACATTTTTAAGGATGTGGAACTCTGCAATCTCCTACACAAACTTGGCTACGGATCCTGAGCAGAATCATAGATGAACCATGATCATCATACTATCCTATGACAAGAAGATGTGAAGAAGCCATGACAGACTCCTGCACAACCTCTGGCGTTTCAGTGGGCCATGGGAAATGCTGAGCTGAGTCTGAATTTCCTCTGCAAGTTTTATGGTACATCACTACATGCGGTGCATTTTCATGTTTTATTAAACTACTGTATGCTAACATGGATAACAGGGCGTTTAACAACAACAATCTGATTTTTTTATAACAATTACACTCATTTATATGATACAAAGTCTCCGGCCCGTGGTTCTGAATGCAGCATACATGCACTCACACACAAGCATTCAGGCTACCACAGCCCTTAAAATCAACAAATGTTTTGTGAGTACAATGCACACAAATGGGGCTCAGCCACTAGTAGGTCTGCGGCATGTGTTTATTTGAGAGACTGGAAAAATCCTACTCGACACTTTAAATTCACCCCCCCCCCCCTCCCAATCACCACCACCCCTCCCCCTGGCACTGCTAGGGATCAAAGCCACAACCTTCAGAGCATGAACACTACAATTTTGCCAGCCTTGATGCTGATATGAGGCAAGTACATCCTTGTGGAACTTGAAGATGAGGATGGTCTTCTGCTATGAAGTGAGATTATATCCGTACAGGTTGAGAAAGTAAAGATTTTGTGTGTTTTTTTCAATGACTTTTCCATGCCATTTGGAGAAATATCCTTGACCCCAATCAGCCATTTTCACACACACAAAATGCACTCCTGTTGTTACAAAAATGACCATTCCCATGCTGCCTCTGGTGAGCTAAATATTCGCTTGATTTCTGCATTGACACACACGCACTCACACCAACATTTTCTTAAGGCTTCATTTTTTTCTTTCAATCCCATGACTTTTCCATGACTTGGATCACAATTACATGGCTTTCCAGTCCAGGAAAATCACTTTTTTTTAATAATTTCAGGATTTTGCATGATTTCCATAACCTGCACAAACCCCATTGAGAAGAATGCCTTCAAATCACTGCTTAATCTTTATCTGACATTTTGATGACACATTTCTAATAATGTGGGTCAGCCCTGATATGGCCTGATGCAGTAGGCCGGGCTATAAGCAATATGACTTGACTTGATTACGTGGGTCTATCACTACCCCAACACTTCACAGAGGCTTTGTCTTAAAATAGAATGGGTCCTTGAAGACCCCCATCACTGGCTAAGGGTGAGACATGGTAAAGCCTAACTAACATGTATGGTTCCTGAGCCAACTGAATCATCAGAACTGAATACTACTGATCAAGATTAGGGACTATTGTTCCTGTAGTACGTGTGTCATCTGAAGTGAGCAGATCAAATTACATACCTGACCACAGTAAAACATATAATTAAGTTCTTGACAAATACATGTTATATTGTGACCATTTCAAGAGATATCACAATTTTGTTGCATTTCTGGATCCTGTGCAACCCACAAAGTACAAACACGAGTTAAATAAAAATACACCAACATAAGTGCTACAGAAAAGTGCATCCACCTAGCGTTAAGCGCAGCTAGTATGCTGTGCAGACAGGGGGTTAGTACAGAAAGAGAGAGAGAGAAGGAGAGGGGTAAAAACCACACTTACATGGCAATTTTGCGCAGCTTGTTTTTATCAATTTTCAGCCTCAGGTCAGCCTGCTCTTTCTCTTTGTCGTCGCCCGTGTCGTCAGATTTGCGCCTCTCCTTCTCTTTCGATCTGCTACGCTTTCTGGACCGCTCCCTGGATCGACTTTTGTGTCTCTTGTGATGTCTCTCCTTGGACCGCTCTCTGGTTCTGTCTCGGGACCTGTCACGATGTCGGTCCTTGGAGTGCTCCCTGTGACCGCTCTTGGAAACGTGAGGAGATCGACTTTTGTTACGTCTGGTATCCACTCTGTAACTTCGGGCATCCCAGGGGTCGAAGGGTTCCGGGGATCTGAACAGAAAAGAAATAAACAAACAAAATATTGCAATACAAAAATAATGTGCTTGAAAGAAATGCAGAATTTCAAACACTTCAACAAGTAAGAAAAAAAACAAGGATGAAATATAAGAATATGTGAGAACGTTTGACATTTTCTTCATTTTTTATGAGGGTGTATTTGTTTTGTTGTCTACACTCTTTTTTTCTTGTTGTTGTTGTTGTTGTTGTTGTTTTCTGCCTCTTGATGTTTTCAAGTCTGTTTTGCTGTTGTTTTTTTCTCTTTTTTTTAAGAGCATGTACTCAAATACTTGCATCTTAATTATTTTGTGCTGTTGTAGATGACAAAATAAACACAAAAGGATTAAGAAAGACTACACAAAAGTCAGGATATATTTTAAAACTCAACAATGAAAAAAAAGACTCCATCAGTATGTCTCTCTCCCCCTCCCTCTCTGTATCCCTCTCTTTCTCTGTCTGTCTGTCTGTTCGTCATGTTTCTGAAAGCGCATCAAAAGAACTGTTCAGCTGAAGGCATTACAATAATTACCTGTCAAAGTATCAACTCTCTTTCTCTTTCCAGCAGTCTTGCCAACAAACATGTCCGTAAAGGGACTTGACCATAACTTACCAAAAAGGTCAGACATGTATCAAAAAGCTCTGTCAAGCAACTCTTCCTTCTTTTGTATGTTTCTTTGTCTTCAATCTTTTTAATAACACTGTAGTTGATTTTTTTTTTTTTAATTGATGCACTGAACTTTGATTTTGATAAAATTTTTGAGTTGGTATGAATTGATTATGATCTGAGCCTTCAATGCGTTGTTCTGTATGGGTGATCTACAATGACCCAATTCAAACTTCGCACTGTGAAAAGAATGCAAGTTTGCAACAGTGTCTTTTATGTGGGCACAACTGAGCCATAAATTCTATGGAATGTTGATTCATTGTGTTTCTGTATGCACCACTGGATTATGCTGTGAGCATTAGCTGGGGAGAGGGGGGAACTGTGTTCATATTTGTGCCAATGGATTATTGCTGCGCCCGATGGAAAAGCTGCATTCCGCTTGCATTTCTTTCTGTAACTATAGCAGTGTAACTTCCCTGGTAGAATACTTCTGCTATGAAGATACCAATAAATGCAAAGCCATCTGTACGCTATTAACAGCACAGTATCTGAATACTTAACCAACAGAATGAACAGCAAAAGAAAGCTATCCTCAACATCATCGGCACACACACACACACACACACACACACACACACACACACACACACATGCACACACACACACACACACACACACACACACACACACACACACACACACACAAACGCATGTGTACACACACACACGCACACACGTGCACACACACACACACACACACACACACACACACACACACACAGGCATATACATGCACACATGCGCAAGCACACATGTGCACACACATGCACATGTGCAAGCACACAAATAGTCTGAATTTGATGTCATTCAAATGTCTCTTTTTGGAAACACAATAGAGAATATTGTACAAATAAAAATGTCATTACCATAAGCATTTACTTTTAATTAAAAATATCATTTTATTCAGTCCCAAAAGAATAAGCATAATTATGTAACAATCAAAATTGGTGTAAAAACATGGTCATGCAAAAGTGCACACGCGCTTACTTACACACACACACACACACACACACACCACATGGAATGAGGGCATAATAGTGTCTCTGAAGGAACACAAGGGGATAAAAAGGACATAGTTTGTGTAACAGAATCAGATTCACCTCAACGAGTAACTCTATAAGCAAACAAACAAAACCCCCAGAACAGGGAAAAGAAACCATCGAAAGGAGTGCAAATTAAGTTGAACACCTCAGGTCCAAAGAATCATTCATAAAATGATAACATTGATCAGCAACAAAAACAACAGCAAAAATATCTAGATCAGTGACCTTTAAATCTTGTGGAATTTTAACCCAACCCTCCTGCTCCCCCAAATAACAGGCTTTTTCAGGTTTCCATCAAACGCCCCAACATCAGTTTTTAATTTCTTATTTGGATAATTTTGAATACCTCCACCACACCTACCCCCAAAGACCACACAATAATACTCTACATCACCGCCCAATGTTCACATGCATAACTGAGCACGTGTCGCCAGATAATCGAAAAAGTGTGTATAACATAATGCATGCGAAAGCAGGAAGGAGATGGGGAAAAAGGGGTTGAGGTGGTAGGGAATGGGAGAACCATCCCATATCTGGGCGTACTGTATAATTTTACGAGTTTAACCTCTCATGCATGTTATAACGCATAGATTATATCTCTTTCCCTGTCTGTCATTGTGTATTTTGTGTTTCAGACCATGGGATATACTTTCTCAACATATTTCATGAGGAACAATGATGCAGAAGTTGTGCCATATGTAGGAACTGGATTTTCATTCTTGTTTCCAATCATTGTGGCCACAACTGTTTTACTCTCTTTGCTCTTAAAATGATATTTCAATTGCCATAGTGCATTCTGTGCTCTTGAGAAAATGGTCAACTGCCATGGATAGCATAACAACTGGGTCTTTCAACTGTCAAGGACTCAGGAATAAACATAAACATGGGGGATGTTTTTCACTATTTAAAAAAGAAAACAATATCCAATATCCTCTCTGCAGTACATATGCACCCACTTGACAAACTAGAGAACTATGTAACTACAGAATGGGGTCATAAACCCTTATTTGCTTCCTTTTGTTCAATTCCTGAGTGTAACTGTGTTGCTTTCAAATAATTTTGATTTTAAAATTATATGTTCACAAGATTAAAACGGTCATTATAATTGTACCATTCAGTTCATTCGAAAAAGAATTTCTCCTAGTGAATACGTCTGAATAAATCAAGATGATCTATTATTTTACAGCACTCTTAAAGAGACCTTAAGGAGTTACAAAATTCATATTATTATTGCAGTGGGTGATTGGAATATCACAATGTACTCCAAATTTGAATGTTAGAGTTAAATGTACAAGATAATAAACCAAATCAAAAGAAGAACACATACATATGACAGAAGAAATTGGATTAGCACATATCTGGAGTGAAGACATTTCTGAAAGTCTGAGATACACCTGGCAAAAACGGACACTAAAACAAAGGCGAATAGGTTTCTTTTTAACATCTGAACATCTTAAGGCTTATTATGAAAAATCTGATATTGTACCAGGCTATTTGACCATTTCGTGAAATTTGGTAACGTTGTAAAGATCAAAAGATTCTGGAATTTTAATGTATTTCTTCTAAAGGATAAGCAATATGTAGACAAGAATAATGAACTAATATTGACAGTAATAAAAGAAAATTAACACTACTACTTTTGTCATATTATTACTATCAACGGAAGTAATCCTCTCCTTATCATTTCTTTTAACATATTTATCATCATCATCACTATCAATTACTGCTATCAATCATCATTACTATAATCATCATTATGGTTTTAACTCGCATTGTCTACTTCCCAGCAACCTCGTTTTCATTCAACATCCATTTTGCGTCCAATTTGAGGAGATAAATAATAGTTTGTCTTCATTTTCATTGTCCTGAAAGTTGTTTATCTTCCCTGAAGAAGACCAAAGAGGTCAAAACGTGTCTTGTTTTGTCTTGTAAATTGTTTGTCCCTTTTGTCCGGTGGAATAGTATCGTTTCTTTTGTTTCAATTTCCGACTATGGTCACTTCACTTTAGAATCAAAAGAAAATGCAGTTGACAAATCGATAAGATAATTCCCAGCTATCTGATTTCGTAAAAATCTGGACTCACATTCAAAATTTCAGATACACTGTTTTTGGATTTCCTATTGATGAAAAGAAGAGGAAAATCAATAGCTTATGCCACAATGAAAAAGGAAAAAAGATAATAAGGTTATAAAACACTTGGAAGCTCTTGAAAAGATGGACAATAAAATTTACTGATATCTGAAAAATTGAGAAAAAAGAAATTAAGAGTTAAGAATACAGAAAGCGTACTAGTACAGCCAAAGTCAAGATGAAGGCAGGTGGTGAAAAACATCATAATACTTTTGCAAATTTGAAAAAAGAAAATACACTGGTGAACAAATGACTAAACTAGTGACCACAAATAATAAAACTGTCACTGAACATAAAGATATGTTGAAAGAAGTTAAGCATTTCTATTAAAATGTATTCTAGAAAAGGATAAATGAAAAGTGTGAAATCTGAAAACTTGATAAAGCTGTTTCAGTTACCTGAAGATGAGCAAAACATGTTCGTGTGTTAATGGGAGAAATCAGCACAGAACCTGCATGCCAAATTTGAAAAAGCATGAAACAGGGGAGAACTCCAAGTACAGATGGATTTTGTGCAGAATTCTTCAAGTTCTTCTGGAAAATACTAGGCCCACTTGTGGTATGATCCCTAAATTAATCATACAGTGGCAAAGAATTTTCTTCAGCACAGAAGGAAGGACTAATCATATGTATACCAAGCAGTGACAGACCTGGCAACCTATTTTTCCCCTAAATGCAGAATATACGACAGGTTCTTCAAGTATTTTTAAGGGATTAAAAAGTGCTTTACCTTCGCTTATTTGTGAAGATCAAACAGGCTTCATGGCTAACAGATTCATGGGTGACAACATGAGACTATTTTATGATCTGATTAATCACGTAAATGTCAAAATCTTCCCGGGACTTTTACTCTGTACAGATTTTGAAAAAGCTTTCAATTCCCTTAGTTGAGATTTAATGTTAAACATATAAGAGGGTTTGGGGGTTAGTGAGAGTATATGTCACCGGAGAGAATATGTCACCGGAGAGAAATATCTTATAAAAATATAAAATCACTGGTTATTGTACAAGGTCAAACTGTACAGTGGTTCAAAAAAGAAAGGGGATGTGGACATGGAGATCCTAATTCTCCATATTTATTCATTAACTACACAGAAATCTGAGCAACAATGATTAAGGAAGACAAGAGAATCAAAGGTCTAAAAATAAATGATGTAGAACACAAAATTTCCCAGTTCGCTGAGGACACTCAATTACTAAACAATGGTCACAAAATTCATTTGAACAGTCTTTTTCAGTTTTGTATCTTTACCACATTTGGCAGAGATTCAGGATTGCTCATGAACAGTGAGAAATCACGAGCAAGATGGCTAGGATGTTAAAAGAACTTGGTGTTTGGTTTACCCATGATCTACATGAATGTGAAACCATAGATTATCATGATAATTTTTTGGCTACATGAATGTAAAACCATGAATTATAACAATAATTTTTCAGAAGTTAATATAACAATCAGAATTTGGTCACTGAGAAATGTTACACCAGTTGGAGAGTCGATATTCTGAACTCCCTCCTTTTGTGTAAACTCATACACCTCTGGATTTCAGGACCTAACCCACCTGACCACTTCTTTAAAACTTCTATGTATTTCCATTTCCTGTCAAATGGTAAATAAGACAAAATAAGCAGGAAAACAGTAGACTGAAAAAACAAGGATGTGTAAATATACACAGCATCAGGAAATATATTAATACTTTGAAACTTTCATGAATGACCAAAAAAAAGTTAAAACCACACATCAAAAATGGAACAGCATTGTGACAAAATATACTGATTAGTGAAAAACATATAAACATATTGTGAATTGTAGACCAATTTTTGGTTCCACTACAATACTTTTCTCTGTCTTTCAAAAAAGAGATTTGTATGAAAGCAATTACATTCATATCTTTTTTTGAAAGATGCAGAAAATTATTTAGTGAAAAATGTCCTCTCATTTGACATTAAAATCACACATGATATTGTAATCCTTATAAAGGGTCAGCATGCACAAACAGAGGCAACTTTCAACTTTATCATTATACTGGCTAAATCTTATTTTATTGATGTAAGCTCCAAAAACACATATGCAAAATGTAGTGATTTTTCTATGCAATCATGCAAAATGTAGTGATTTTTCTATGCAATCAGGCAACAGCTTTGAAATAGAACTGTATAAAGCTAAGGTTAACAGCAATCAAAACAAACTGATGCTGTATTGTCATATATATACCCATCCTTCTTGTTGATACCAATCCGGGTTTTTTTTTCTCTCATATCCCTTATGTTCCTCATGACATTTAAATTGTTACATTTTTCAATGTATGTTACAAGGTAATGCGAGTAATTATTGGGTGTGTTTGTTTTTTTGTCTGTTTGTTTTGGTTTGGTTTGGTTTGGGTTTTTCTTCTTTTTTTTTTGTATAAGGTGTACCTTTGCTGGATATTGAAACAAGAAAAAAAAACTCTCCTCGTCTCTCTCTCATGTGCATGCACACACACACACACACACACACACACACACACACACACACACACACACTCACACACACACACACACACCTAAACTATACACACTCACAGAGATGCACAGATACACACATAACACACACTCATGTGAGTGCACACGCGCGTACACACACACACACACACACACACACACTCACAACACACACACACACACACACACACACACACACCTAAACTATACACACTCACAGAGATGCACAGATACACACATAACACACACACACATACACACAGACTAAGACACAGACGGACACACACGCAGACACACAGACACACACACACACACACAAACACACACACACAGAGTGACGTATGTCATAGCCACCAACTTGGATTTCCGGTGAGTGCTCTTCTTTCTATCCTTGGACTTGGTTTCCTTCGTATTCTTCTCCAACGCTTCTTCCTTCTCCTTTGTCTCCTTCGACGACTTCCTGTCACTCTTCTCCTTGGATGTCTTCCGCTCTTTCCTCTCTTTCGATGACTTCTTTTCTGTGGCCCTCTCTTCTTCCTCCTTCTCCTTCTCTTTGCTCTGAGATTTGTGCTTCTTCTTCTTCTTGTGTTTGTGCTTGTGTTTCTTCTTTTTCTTCGCTTTGCCGTCTTTCCCTTTGTCCGAGTCAGACAGAGAGCCTGTGCCTGACACCTCACTGTCCTCACTTTCTTCCTCCACTACTCTGTCCATTTTGAATGCTTTGTCTCCATCAGAGTCTGTGGAGGAGGCCACCTCACCTGGATAATATGCACAGTATCAGTGATAAATCATATGTAATATACATATATTATGCACAAATTATTAAACCGAGCTTTTCTCTGTCTGTCTCTGTGTGTGTGTGTGTGTGTGTGTGTGTGTGTGTTTGTGTGTGTGTGTGTGTGTGTGTCTGCCTGGGTCTGTATGTTCTTTTTTCAGTTTTACTCTCTCTCAATTCTCGAGCTATTAGAACATTTCTCTCTGAATTAGAGGAAATGCTTTTTGGTGTGTGTATGTGTGTATTATGCTCTGTGTATTCCCAGTTAATCGTTCCATTTTGTTGACTAATCCATTTTTTCCATTGCTGTGGGAGAGCGGTAGTTGCCGTGTTTAGTTCAAACATAGTAATGGCTGGACTTTGGTCTATTTTTGTTGAAATTCTTCTGTTTAGAAGTCTAGATTCATTTAGATTTATTACATCTTTGATTCTCTCTATTCCACTATTTTTCCAAGCAGCAAAAATGAGAGAAAGATGCTTGTATTGCATTAACCTGTTTTTCCATATCAGCTGATTTTCTAAGTTATTCATACTGATTTTTACCATTGTATTTAGCATTTTCATTTTCCAGATAGGTGCAAAAAACTTTTTTCCAAAATTTGCTTTTAATTTTTCCCAGAGCTCTCTGCATTTCCAATGGCTTACAGTTTATTTCGTAAATTTGGTTGCCGCTTGCTATCTGATATTTCCCTATCCATTGAAGATAAAAGCACGTTTGTAGCTGAGGCTTACAGTTTATTTCGTAAATTTGGTTGCCGCTTGCTATCTGATGGTAATACCACTTGGGAATAAGACTCCAGTTATCACCTGGTGACATGTACAATTTCCCTATCCATTGAAGATAAAAGCACGTTTGTAGCTGACTTATATTGACCATTTTAAGACCACTGTGTCTGAAACTATTTCCCATCACTTTTCCCTTGACCTTTTCGAACGAACTTCCGTTGCCAAATGAATTTATGTAGGGTTTGGTTTATCTCTGTGAGAACTTTTTCTGGCAATCCAATTGACAGCATTACGAATATAAACTGGCTTGCTAAATGGCTTTTTATGATGACTATTTCCCCATGTATACTAAGATCTCTACGACTCCATAAGTTTATAAGGCTGTGCATCTTTTCCAATCTTTTTATCCAGTTCTCTTTAACGTGCTGGGCTCTTGTATTGTTTTTAAAGAATATTATGAGAATTTTTATTTTGTATGTAAGTTCAAAAGGTATATTTTCTTCGTAGTTATAAGTACCAATCCGCATTGCTTTGGTTTTTGTGTGATTCAACAGAAGACCTGAAAATTTTGAGGATTATGTAACAATCGAAGAGCCATGCACAATGTCTTCTTTGTTTTGTAGAAAAAGTGTCTTATCGTCGGCAAGTTGTTTTGTTTTCAGTTGTTCGATTTGTTGTCTGTTCTGATTACACTTTGGTAAACCTATTCCGTGTATGCCACTGTTCCTTACTTTAGCTGCTTGCGACTCAACTGACAGTATAAAAGCAAGGGGAGAAAACAGACATCCTTGTCTGATTCCACATGCTACCGAAAATGGTTGGGATATCCATCCTCCATGGTTTATGCTACTGAAAGTATTGTTATTGAGAACTGCAATCCATTTCATAAACTTTTCGCCGAAACCGAAGATTTGGAACTCCTTTAGCATGAAGCTACAAGATACTGAGTCGACAGCTTTTGACTCATTGAGTAGTCTGGAGCTAAAAGATAACCAGTTTCGTTTGTGTGATTTAAATATTCAATGATATTGTCGATTGTTCTTAAAACTGTTGATATGTTCCAATCTTTAAGGTATCCAACTTGGTATACATTTACTAATTTTGATATTACACCTGCCGCTGTGGCAAAGTGGTTAGCATCGCGGGCTCCAGCTGGGAGGTTGCGGGTTCGATTCCCATCAGAGTCAGTGGGATTTTTCTGCCCCGGCCGGCTCCTACCCAGAGTTGAGTTTGCTTTGGGCTCAGTTTGGAAGACTGGGACCACACAGTCGAGTTTCATCCACTTAATGGATGTGTCTCTGAGAGTGTTGCTCAAATTTTCTCACCAACAATGCAGGTGTCTGTATCTCTCAGGTCTCGTTGACGCCGGGATATATTATAAAAGGAAGCGTAGAGTTAAGCCCTGTCATGCAGTCTCAGACCGAAATGGAAATCCGTAGCACCATCTTGATCATCCTCATTCTCATCAATCAGCATAAAAAAGTCACAAATTCTGTGGCCCTTCATGCCCTGCTCTCATGGTGACCTCAGTTTCAATGTCCTCTTCAAGTCTGTGACCTTGATTTGGTTCCGTCGGGGTCACCGGTATCGGCGAGTCCATGGGGGCTGTCGCTGGACGGATGTGGTGGCGCCCTCCGGAGGGAGAGCTCACTCACGCCAGCTCTGCGACCGAGCAATTATTGTCATCAGTATGGGGCTTAGTATGTGGTGTCCTGCATATGTTGGATCAGAACAGGCGCCACTGAACACCACCGAAGTGACTCTGCAGCAGTGCAGAGTCTCCTCCGGTGGGTTGCCTCTTGATGACTTGACACTGACTGCTCCCTGTGGAATGCCGGTGCCGGGGCTGCGGCGGGACCGACCAGGCTGTGACTGTGGACGGGGTGTCGGAATGATGAGCGGCATGGGTTCACTGCCACTGAGGTGGCACAGAAGTTGGGACAGCAAAAAAAAAGAAAAAAAGAAAAAAAAAGAAAAAAAAAAAATTTTGATATTGCTTTGCCTAATCTTCCTGCTATGACTTTAGCTAATATTTTATAATCAGTGTTCAAGAGTGTAATTGGTCGCCAGTTACTCCACTGTTCATGCACTAGCTCTTTTCCCTTATGTAACAGAATTATTATACCTTGTTTTTGTGTGTATGACAATTCTATTTTTTCAAACAACTTGTTGAAACAGGATGCTAACAGTGTTTTTACTTTGCTCAAAAAAAAATTTCATCAATTCTACAGTTAAGCCGTCACTGCTAGAAGATGAACCATTTTTCATTGCTTTCAGAGCACAGCTTGCTTCTTCTACAGATATTAGTCCTTCACAAAGAGCTGCTTCCTCATCATCTAAAGTAGGGAGCTATTCATCTGCAATGAAGTCATTCCTAGTTTCTTATCTATTTTCTGTATCTGTGCTCTGGTTATACTACTTAATAAAATAATGAGTTTGTTCTTCCAATATCTTTATTTGGTCGGTTATGACTTCACCGTCTTCTCTTTGTATCCTCATGACATCTTTTTCTTACTCCGTACTCTAGGTTTAAACATTTTTTATGTTCTTCTCCCCATCCTCTATCCATTTTACTCAAGCTCTAATCTGTGCACCCCTGCTTTCTCAAGAACTAAAATTTCTGATCGCTGCTTCACTCGAAACATTTCCTGTTGCGTTTGAAGATTAGTTGGATTGCTGATTATTTGTTCTTCCAGTTTTCTAAAGTGACATTGTAATTCCAATATTTTGTTTTTCTTTGTGTAAGCTTTATACGTACCATATTCTACAGGTACAAAACTCTCTTATTTTGATTTTGCACGATTCCCATATTTTTGTCTGATTACTCTCTGTTTGCTGGTTATTTTCCGCAAGAGATTCATCTATTATTTTGTTCATACATTGTTGAAAAACTGCGTCTTGTAAATAGGAATTGTTAAAATGCCAGTATGTCCTTGATGAACTGGTTATTTTTCAGTTCAGTCAAAACCGCCTTATAGTCAGTGTTTGGAACTATGGCAACGTCACATGTGAAGCAGTAAGGCAATAGTTCTTGGTTAATGAAGCAGTGATCTATTCTACGTGCGATGAAGAGATGCTGTTTCCACCATGTATATTCCTTTTCTGTACTGTGAATGATCCTCCCAACATCAGTCAGGCTAGAATTTGCTATTGAATTGTTAAGGCTGTCCAGTGTGGGTGACCTGATATGACGTCGAGTTTGCTGTCTACTGTGCAGTTGAAATCACCAATTACCACAAGCTTGTTATCTGAGTGCTGACATATAATATTCTGTAATTCTGTGAATAATCGCACTTTATCAGCATTATTGTTCGGTGCGTAAAATTTATGACAATAACACTGAGTTCTTTGGATTTTATTTAAGCTATCGGGATTCTATCGTATTTGTTTTCTACTTTTATTTCACAGGGTTATATATAATTTTCCCTCCCCACTTCTTTTCCCAAATATCAATATTTTTTTTTGTAATGTGTGACTCTTGGATACATATGATATCACATTTTTGTACTTTGAGGTAGTTGAACATCGCCTTTCTTTTCATATTGTTTCTTAGCCCTCTAGTGTTGACAGACAATACTTTCAAAGTGACCATCATCAAACATATGTTCCGGCATTTTAATCACATTTCAGAGCTCTTTGTCCATGGACATAACTAGGTCCGTCAAACAAAGAGGCAGTGAGTGGAAGGGGTGGGGGGGGGGGGGGGGGGGGGGGAGTTAGCCTACGTGGTCATTCAGTTCATGAAATATGGTGTCATCGTCAGTGTCTCAGTCCGTGTGTTCCGCTAGTTTCAGTCTTTGTCTGTCTGGTCCAAAGGGGAATCCATGGATTCTGGTTGTTTTACCGATCCAGATCCGTTCCTTCCATAAGTTTTTTGTGTAGTTTGTCTTTGCTTTTTCCTTGATCTACTGCAGTCCTCGAAACTGTATTGTTCTTGATTTTGTCATTATCACTGTTGTTTACTCGGTATTCAGTCATGGATTATAAGAAGTGAAAAGGTGGTGAATGCCTCAAAGAGGAACCAAGGAGACGTGAACGTCACTCAGCAGGAAGTAGAAAGCCAGGAATAGGTTGCACCTTGTATAAAACTGTACATAGCTCTAATTGTGATGTTTTAAAGTGTTTTTATACAAATTCAGACTCTGCGTTAAATAAAAGAAGTGAACTTTTAGCTGTGATTGAGAGTGAAAGCCCAGACATTGTGTGTATTACAGAAAAACTGCCAAAAAATCATGAGGGGAGGATACAAGCCGTTGAACTTCAGTTGCAGAATTTTGACTGTTTTCATAACTTAGACCAGGATCAGTGTCATGGTGGTGTGGTCATTTGGGTTAGGCAGAGACTCGGTGGTCAGCCCGTTAAACATGACAGGAAACTGCAGGCAGCAAGGGAATCAGTGTGGTGTGAGATAGCGCTTAAGGGCACAGACAGTCTTCTTGTAGGCACAGTTTATCACTCACCCAGCAGTTCAAAAGAAAACAGTGACTTGATAAATGAACTACTTATTCATATGACTGAGGATCGTTCGCATGTGCTTGTGACAGGTGATTTCAATCACCCAGAGTTAGATTGGAAGGAAGAGTTATCTCCCAAAGATACAGATCACCCAGCAACAAAGTTCATGGAGGCTGTTAGGGACTCTTTCTTGTTTCAGCACATTCAGCAACCAACACATTACAGAAGTGATCAGACTCCACATGTATTAGACTTGGTTTTTACCACAGAGCAAGCTATGATTGACAGTATTAGACATGAAGCCCCTTTAGGGCAAAGTCATCATCAATCTTTGTTTTTTGAATACAGATGTTATGTGCAGAGAAGGTCAGGCTGTTCTTACACACTGAATTTTGCCAAGGGAGATTACAGTGCTCTTAGGGACAGTGTGTCTGCTCAGAATCTAGTTGAAAAAATCAGAGACATGAATGTGACAGATGCATGGAACACTGTTAAGACTGAGGTACTTTCATCAATAGACACATGTGTTCCTAAGGTGAAGGTTGGTTCTGGAACCAGTAAGCCCCTGTGGATGAATCCAGATGTGATGGCAAAGATAAAGAAAAAGAAACAAGCATACAAGAAGTACTTGCAGACCAGGGAAGGAATTGACTATTTGCATTATACTAGAGCCAGAAACCAAGCTAAGAAGTCTTGTAGGAAGCAGTGAAGACTTTAGAAAAGACAGAACTTTGCTAAGAATGCTAAAAAGAACCCCAAGGCTTTCTTTGCTTATGCACATACTAAGACCAAAACTAGAGGTGTTGCAGACTTGAAGGATGGACAGCGTAAAGTATCAACAGATGAGGGCAAGGCTACACTTCTGAATGCCTTTTTTTTAGTAGTGTTTTTACGGATGAGGATCTTAGTGATCTACCGTCCTGCGACGAAGCAAAGGTGGACTCAACTTTATCAGATATAGTTATTAGTCACGAGGCTGTGCGTAAGAGACTGTTAGGTTTGAACCCGAGCAAGTCATCAGGACCAGATGGTTTCCACCCTCGTGTACTGAAAGAATTAGCACACGAACTTGCAGAGCCACTTGCTTTAGTGTTTCAGAAATCCCTCAGTGAGGGTATTTTCCCATCAGATTGGAAACACGTTCAGGTTACTCCTCTTTTCAAAAAGGGAGACAAGAACACACCAGAAAATTACCGCCCAGTTAGTCTTACAAGTGTAGTGTGCAAAGTTATGGAGGGCATTGTTTGTGATAGTGTTATTCATCACTTAACCAGCAATAACTCTTGTCAGAGTGTCAGCATGGTTTCATATCAGGCAGATCGTATACTACGAACTTGTTGACCACATTGGAGGATTGGACTGACATGTTAAACTCTGGGTTTTCAGTAGATGCGATATACCTAGATTTTGCTAAGGCATTTGATTCCGTTCCTAATGAGCGGCTCTTAAGAAAAGTGAAGGCTCAGGGCATTTTAGGACAGACACTTCAGTGGATCAGGAGCTTTTTGGTTGGGAGGCGCCAGCGAGTTAGTGTGAATAGAGCTGCATCAGGCTGGACGGCAGTGAAGAGCGGAGTGCCACAAGGCAACATGCTGGGGCCTGTGTTGTTTGTGGTGTTTATTAAAAACCCAGGCATTGTGTCTAGTCTCTGTTCAATGTATGAAGATGATACGAAAGTAGACAAGTTGACAAAGAAGAGCACAGAGAACAGCTTCAGAATGATTTGGACAGTCTTGTCAACTGGGCAGATACATGGCAGTTACGTTTTAATGCTGACAAATGCAAGGTCTAGCATTTAGGCAAGAAAAACCCACAGTTCAATTATGATATGAGAAAACATGGTCTTATCAGAAGATCTTATGATTACTTAGATGCTGAATCCATGAAGCTTTTGTCTGTTGCATTGATTCGACCACAGTTAGAGTTTGGAAACATTGTGTGAGCTCCACATCTAGAAAAAGACAAAAAAACTTGTTGAGGGAGTGCAAAGGCGAGCAACAAAAGTTATTCCAGGACTGACAGGTTTGAGTTATGAGGAAAGGCTAGAAAAGATGAAACTACCCAGCATGTCTTACAGAAGGACAAGAGGAGAACTTAGAGAAGTGTTTATAAGTATACACATGGACTGTACATGTTGGAAAACTCCTTGTTTGAGAAAGAGGTTAAGACAATCACCAGGGGACATAGCTTTAAGCTAAAAAAAAACACAGATGCAGCACAAGTCTTCGACAAAACTTCTTTTCTCAACGCGTGGTGGAGATTTGGAACTGCCTTCCTTCCTATGTTGCTGAAGCACCTTCCTTGAACAGTTTGAAAAATAGACTGGACTGTGTCATGAAACGGTACATATATAGTTTAGATGTGCCTCCCACCCTCAGTGTCTGATCAAAAGATCAGTAGTTTTTAGTAAAAACTTGTAGATAGTTTTACTGGTCAAAAGACCAACAGAAGATTATAAGAAGGAAAGAACTGAGACCTGAAAAGAATTGGTGACAGGCCTAAAGGCCTTCCTGTATTTGGAGCCGACTCAACTAAACCATACTATACTATACTATACTATACTATACATACTATACTATACTATGGCACTGTCTTCACTGTTTCCAGTCATGTGCTTTGCATCGTCTGTTGTTGTGAGATTCCTTGTAGCATGACTTGTAGTTTCGGCATGCATGCCACACACAGGATCTCCAGCCTTATGCCCGTCAATGTAGCACTGTCTGCATTTAACTGGGTTTTTGCAGTCTCTAGTACTGTGGCCCTTGGAGCGACAGTTGCAGCATTTTGCATCCTGCTGCTGTCTGACAAGACTGTGCTCTATTATTATTATTATCATGAACACTTATATAGCCCTATCCTCGGCTAGAAACCAAGCTCTAAGCGCTTTACAATCCACACTCGTTTACACAACGGGCTGCTTAACTGGGTAGTGCTGACTGAAGAGTTGCCAGCTGGCGCTTCATTCAGTCATTTCCCGTGTCATCCAGTCAATATCATTCAATATCGTTCACTCAATTTCCTTACTTCCTTCATTCTTTCAATTTCTCACACAGGGTGCATGCTATGTGTAACATGTCATCCATACCAAAGGCCAAACTGGCCTTCTCTTCCAAAAGTTGGTGATGGGGATTTAACATGTGTGCAAGATGATCTACGTGCATTCACACACAGTACCAAGTCTCATTCGAAGGACTGTATGGGAAATGGAGTCAGAACCAATGTTAACTCCGAGGGAAAAAACCCCTGCACTGAAACGGCCCAGCGGAGATTCGAACTCGCGACCCCAAAATCACCAAGATTACGAGTCCAACGCTCCACCAACTGAGCTATTCCGGCTCTTTGTGGTACATGCTGGCTCTGAATGAGCCAATCTGCACATTTTTTTGGAGGGATTCATTCAGAACTCCTTTGTAGAGGAAACATCTCCCTGTTTTCCAGTGAGTCAATCTTCCTCTCTCATCTCTGTCTCTTTCTAGAATGAGTTTTGAACGGACTGAGCCCCCTAGCTGTTTAATGGACTGCAACAGCTCGTCGTCTAAAAACAACAGCGGAACGTTCCTGATGACGAATTTAGTCGCTGGCGGCTGTTCCTCTCTCTCACCTGACGCGCCACTGATCAGGTTTCTGACAAGGAAAGGGTTCTGGCTTTTCACGTTGATGTGAACACCATGGAGAGAAAATCCTTGCCTAAACAGTTTCTGTCTGCTGGTATTATTTCCAGGATAAATCCTCCACAATGAGCCCATTCGTTGAGTGCCGTCCAGACAGTTATGACCACAGACTTTCTCTGCAGCGGCACAAAGTTCGTATGTTGTAAATGATTTTTTATCGAAAGCTGAAGTTCATTGTTAATAACGAAAACGGGCAAAGAGTGCTCACTTTCATTCTCCTCCGACATCTTGAGTTTAATCACGACGGCAGTGGTAAAAAGTGGATTTGTATAGTACAAACTCACAGAAAAAAAGAGAATAAGGTAAAAAGTGAGGAACACACACACACACACACACACACACACACACTGATGATCTTTAAAAGGTAGGAACAAACAGTCCCAAAAAACAAAACACTCGTCTCCCAAAAACATGTTTCTTAATGATAAAAAAACCTGAGCTAAAATGGGAGTGTGGGAAAAATACTTCTGACAAAGTTGAAGCAGCCATCAGCAGCAGGCTAAAGAAACACTTGAAACATTCCCTGCTCAATCTTTCCCAAAGGATCAAGTTCTCTCTCTACTACCAAGGTTTGTTCTGCACAACATAGGTTAAACAAGGGCAGAGGAAATGATTCAGAAACAAACCTGTCATCAAGGTTGTTCTGCTTGCAAGGTTGACAAGCACTATGACCCCCCCCCCCCCCCACACACACACACACACACACACACCGTCCCCTGCTCACACTCCCAACTTCATCACATTACTGTGGGATTTAAAACCATTTATGAATGAAAAAAAAGTTACATAATAATTGGACGTCATGTTAACCATTACTGTAGTGAAGCAACTCAGCCCTTACCATCCTCCAGAATGTGTCCGTTCTTCCAGTTTCCCATGATGCGCGCTAAGCTTTCTGCGCAGATGGACAACCCCAGCTTCTTCACCTCAGGCTTTTTCCTGACCAGCACCCCTTTCACGTCTGTCCCCACTTGCTCCGTTGTTTCCCCGGAATCATTTTCAACAGGTTTCACTGACACATCGGCAGCGTCAGTAAACACTTCCATCACACTGAGTGATTGCATCGAGGGATGACCTAGCTCAGGGACACTCTGCAACAAACTGTCACTGACTGCTTGGGCAGGGACTTCTTTGTCGGAATGATCAACACTTCTGCTGTGGCTGTCTGTTTCAGTGTTTTCACTGTCATCTCTAGATGACTCTATTTCACCAGTCAAACCCGCTACCACACTGCGAGATTTAATGGAGGTTATCTCAGCGTCTAAGAGTCGGTTTATTTCCTCCATTGACAAAGAGACTTCGTTTGTGCTGTTTTCAAGCTCGGCGCTGTTTGTGTCACCCTGTCCCGACACACTTTTACTTCTCTCATCCACTTCTCTCATCTTGGTTGTGACAAAGTCCTGGAAGAGCTGGTCCACAATGTTTCTGCGGTGACCTTGGCCCCGCTCCTCTTTGTGGCTGCTCACCATTTCAGCCTGCTGCAGTTCCAAGGACGTCTCAAACATCTTGTTCACAGACATTGCCTCTGCAGCCTCCTTCTTGGATGGAATCTGGTTCAAGTTTCCAGAAACATCAGGTTTCACTCCAGGGCTGGCAGACTCTGTAGATGATGGTCTCTGTGAAAGCTTTGCAGGTGCTTCTGTTGTTGGCAAAGTAATGTCAGAAACGCTTTTAGATCCTTCACTCTTGGTAACAATAGTGGTAACAACTACAGGCTTTTCTTTGGGTGCAACTTCATCTTTTGCATCCAGCGCATTCTGAGAGTCATCACTAGAAGCAGTGTTTATTACCTGGGCTTTGGGAACTCTAGTTTTCACGTCAAACCGTCGAACTTTGGGAGGCCTTTTATCCTCTGCTTTGGAGTCTGAAGGCCGCTTGTCTCCCGGCTTGTTTGAATCGGCCATGTTGATTGCAGTCAGACAGACAGATGAAGGCAGCTGATAAGATCTGCAGACAGATTATGTTGGTTAAGTAACATTCCCGACAGTTTCTCACACACACACACACACACACACACACACACACACACACACACACACACACACACATACACACACACACATACACACACACACACGCAATTTATATATATATACAGATAGATAGATAGATAGATATACTCTACATATTCTGAAAGTAAAGAATACACAATTCACAACTGCCAAGGGCATGAAGGGGAGGCGATATTGACTTTCTTTACATTTTGAAATGTTAAAAAAACATGAAAAATGAACACTGATTTATCACTGTTCCATAAAAGTGAAAGGTAAGGTAAGGTAATGTTGCTTATAGCCCAGCCGACCACAAAGGGCCATATCAGGGCTGTCACCGCGGTGAAGTCAACTCACAAGTCACTCTTCTCACACTACTCTTTAAACACAGACTTCACGTAAAAGATTTCACAAAAAGCAGTGTATATCCAAAAATAGATACAACATCAGGTGAACAAATACACAGAAATCCTTAAGTACATTTTCATCAAATGTATCACAAAACAAACATCACCTTGATTGCCCAGGGACTGACAACAAACAGCAGCTGCCGCTTCAAGACTACTACTAAAACAACAGCAACTACCGTAACTTTGGAGAAGCTGACTTGCTCAGAAACATTTTGTTCCCATAGCAAAGCTGCCAACCTTATGGAGTCAACAATTAGGCACCAGCAGATGAGGGAGATGAGGTGGGCCAAAGAGGAGGCAGTTTGGCGCTTGACTGAATGCCTTTTCAACCTTCTACTGCTTCAGCTGACCAATCTGAGGTTTAAAGTGAAAATGCATTTTCCAATTGTTTGTTATTGCTGATAATCAAGTATCAACAGATTTGGCTTAGTTCCACACACATGTTATCAGTCCTCTTCAAAAAAATGACCAAACTCCACATCTCTATACAAAATTTTTTAATACTTGAATTCCCCCACCCTACTAAATTCAGGATTCCGTGAATGGTTTTGGAAGTAGGAGAACTTCCTGAAAAATTCAGAGGGTTGGCAGCTATGCCATTGACATTTTGGGGGGAAAAAAAGCCTGAAAGAAAAGACACAGACTCAGCTGAGTCAGTTCAGAGTTTACACAACTCCTTGGCTCTGACTGAAACCAACATAGGCATAAAAGGGAAAGCAGTGGGGTAAGGGGTTAGGAGGTGGGGAGGCGGTCCTGTTAACTTCATCTATCTAATAAACACTACCACTGGGAACTGGCCATGGAGAGGATTTAATACCTGCAACAGCTAGGCTGAGAGAGGGAAGGGGTGAGGGGTGGGATGGGGGAAAGGCTTTGTGCTTGCTCTATGAATTGCCCTTGTTGCAGCTTCCTTTGCTGCAGGTAAGTTGGGCAGAAAATGAAGGTGAAGGGGAGAGGGGTTGTGGGTTGGGTAGTGCATTCACGATTGTACTTGTAATTCTACAGCTGGGTTTATTTGATTGTGACAGTGGTGGTGGTGGTGGTGGTGGTAGTGGTAGTGGTTGTCCTTATTCTTGTTGTTTGTGGGCAGGGGAGGGGGGAAGTGTGCTTTCCCTTCTTAATTTTTTTATGACCAATATCCGGAGCCTTTCACTAGATGTACCTAAATTAAGATCCAGGTGCTTCCACTCCACTCTGCTGCACACAGTACAGGTATGTTGTTTTTATCTCCTCTTACAATTCTGTTCACTGCCACATTCGTAGTGACTGCATGATTGCATCCCTTCCATCATTGCTCAGACTGGCCTCGTTGCCACCAAACTGTATCACTTTGAGCTAACTCATCCCACAACACCTGCTTCAAGCAACATTTTGATTATCACAAAGTATAATTGGTTTTCTCTTCATTCTTGATAGAAAAAAAAGGAACTCCTTTGAAGCAATACAGCATCAACAGATTACCATCAAATTACCCCAAACTTAGATGTTGGAGATGGGTTTATTCCGAATCAAATGTAGTTGTCCGAAACCTGGTATATATTTTCGAAACTTCTCTGCTCTAGACAATTTCAATAGAGACGGTTTTATCCATTGAAGCCTGGTCAGGAGGTGACTTGACTCTGACTTGTCAGGAATGACCACCTGAGATCCTGGCCAATTTAACAGGCACACGTAACAGCATAAACTAAAAATGAAAACAGACAAAGTAGATTTTGACTTTCACGTTAACTATCAGCAATACACACTTTTCTATTTTGTACTACTTTTTTCACTTGATATGTCTTACATAGTGCTTTTAGTTTCTTTATTTGTTTGTTTGTTTGTTTTCATAACATGTACAAAATGAACTAAGAAATGTATGGGAGCCAGGTCAAGTCTCATATCAATTGCTAATCATCTACAAAATGAACTAAGAAATGTATGGGAGCCAGAGTCAAGTCTCATATCAATTGCTAATCTATGTGAGATGATTTCACTCAAAATGTCAAGCAGCTGAAAAATACTCCACCATTTGCAACCAAGCTTGACTAGTCACATGACCATAAACCAGTTGTTCTGGGACTGGCTGTCAGCTGAAAACTGATCATACAACGTAGTCTTCCTCTGATCCCAAATATAATCTGATATTAGGACTGAAAAGCCTAATAACTTCTTTTTCATCACCCTTCTGAACCATGATTCTATTGACAATCCAATAGTCATAGCGCTATATATCTGTTTTGTCATTTATTAATAATACTTGATTTAGGCGTAAATACATCAACATCATTTGTATGCATGGTGGCATTTTTCTCATATGATGGCAATCACTGTTTCCAAATACCACACAAGGTGCTCATCTGCTTTAACTTACAAGTGTGACTGTGATTATGTAAATATGCATGCATGCATATGGATCTTTGCAAGCATACATGTATGTGTGTGTCTGTGTGTGTGTGTGTGTGTGTGTGTGTGTGTGTGTGTGTGTGTGTGTGTGTGTGTGTGTGTGCGCGCGCGCGCGCTCGCATGTATGTGCTCACATGTGCACATGAATCTGTGTGTGAAAGCATGTGTGTATAATATCATGATACATGTGTGTTGTGTGTGTGTGTGTGTGTGTGTGTGTGTGTGTGTGTGTGTGTGTGTGTGTGTGTGTGTGTGTGTGCATGTGTGTGTGTGTGCGTGCATGCTTGCATGCGTGTGAATGGGTCAGTGAGTGTGTGTGTGTGGGTGTGCATATGCGTGTGTGTGTGTGTGTGTGTGTGTGTGTGTGTGTGTGTGTGTGTGTGTGTGTGTGTGTGTTGTGTGAATGATTGTGTGGGTCAGTACACGGAAGGACAGTAATGGCTGCTGGACTGCCTGAGGTGGACAATCACATCAGGCATTTGGTGAACGCTGTGACCTACCATCCAGGCCAGAGCAATATTTTCCAAACATGTATGGCAGAGAAAGAAACATGTAGCATAGCGAGCATTATTTTTCCCCAATATCCGATAACCAGTCTGACAGGCAGAGATTTTGCTTCACACAACCACCATTTTCAGATACTATGTACAACACTGCCATCATTACGTATCCTGACCAAGTGAATGACCCAGTCAGACAATCAGAATGGTTGTCCAGTTTGGCCGTTTGTTCACAAAATGGAGGACAAAAAAAAAAAAAAAAAAATGAACTGATGGACCAGTGGTCTTGTCTGGGGCCGGTTAAAAACTTCCTCTACCAGCCCCCTGAGTTGGTCAGTAGCAAAAAGTTTTATCCTGTGTGTGTGTGTGTGTGTGTGTGTGTGTGTGTGTGTGTGTGTGTGTGTGTGTGTGTGTGTGTGTGTGTGTGTGTGTGTGTGTGTGTGTGTGCGCGCGCGCGTGCACACACGTACATGTGCATATACATGCAGGTGTGCATGAGTGTGTGTCTGCATCTACCAAAGCATGAATCCAGTGTCAAGCATGAAAAGATTATATTTAAAGTATCCATGGAACATTTAATGATTTATGTGAGCATTTACATCAAACTGTCAGGATTGTTTTTTGTTGTTTGTTTGTTTTTTTTGCTTTCTCACTCTTAATTTATAACAGGCACTTTGAAGTTCAAGGTTATCCAAGTTGAGAACCTTGTAAACACCATTTATTTACATCCTCACAAATCATTTTCTATAAAACGTCTGTCACAAATTACTCTCATCATCCTCCCACATTATCATATGATAGAAGAAAGAGAGAGACTCAACAGAAACAGGTAGAGACAACAGACAGACAAGACAGTCAGAGACAGAGAGAGAAAGAGAAACAGAGAGGGAGAGATAGAGAGACAGAGAGAGAACCAGAAAGAGAGATGGGTGGAGTGGGGGGGTGGAGTTGTATAAGGAGACAGGTAGAGAAATGAAGGAGAAGGTGGGGAGGTATTGGCTGTGGGTGGGTGGGGAGAAAGGGGGCAGGAGAGGGGTAGGATTTAGAAGGAAGAAGACAGAAGGGATGAAGATAGAGATGGAGGGAGAGGAGATGAAAGAAAGATGGGAAAGGAAAGGATAGAAAGGAAGGAGCATATATTTGGGAGGGGTGGAGACAAGGAAAAAGCCATTATGTCATGGATGTTCTGAGAGAGAAAAACATTATCATTTTGTACATCACCTTCACAATCATGATAAGGCCTAACTATTTTGGAATCCATCCTCCAATGATGATGTTTAAGACAGGCTGTATACAAGGATCAACATCACATCTTACTTACAAGAAGGAGTGCACAATGCCTGGCTGGCTGTGTGGGGGTGGGGGTGAAGAGAAAGTGAGACAGACAGACAGACAGACAGAGACAGAGACAGAGTCAAAGTCTCAGTGTGTATGGCAAACTGATAAAGGCTCAGTGACTCAAAAATACATGGAGCAAGGAGGAAAAAAAAAATCCCCTCACAAAACCTCACATGTGTATAATACTGACAATACAAAACAAAACATCATTTGTTTTACTATGAAAGAATGCACACACACACACACACACACACACACACACACACACACACACACACACACATACACACACACACACACACAAACACACCGTAGTTTGGAGCTACTTACCAACCTTTTATGTGTGTGTGTGTGTGTGTGTGTGTGTGTGTGTGTGTGTGTGTGTGTGTGTGTGTGCATGTTACTTTAATCACTTTTTTGTCTTCTTTTATTCTAGAGAAGTTTATGATTAGTATATCTGCTGAGTCATGCTTCCTAAATCTCTATCCACAAATACCTCACTGAGCTGTCAATGTCATTGTTCTCACAACTACTCAACCACTACCTTCT
>CM065727.1:66000681-66003181 GCA_033310375.1 Conus canariensis
ACATGAACACAAAACGGCTGTGTTTATGTGATTCCACACTAAGACCTGTGTCTAAGTCTACGATGGAACCCAAGTGAGAACGATCAGCCCCTGGATTCAAATAATTGCAACTCTACCGTGGGCACAGTTACAGAGTCCCATATCCTGACACAGATAAGTAAACACACACACACACACACACACACACACACACACACACACAATAACGTTTTTTGTAATATGTCTCCTCGTCTGGACTCATGGCGTGCATCACCGCGATCACAATATCACAGCACACACACACACACACACACACACACGCACGCACGCACGCACGCACACACACACACACACACACACACACACACACACACCAAAAAGCGAACAAAAATAAAAGAACAGGAAAAGCAAACAAACAAAAAGAATTGTGAGAACAAAGTGCATCTGAAGTGCATCACAGTGCAGTAAGCTTACCTCACTGTAAGCAGGGACTGATGTCAGTGTTAAAACTGAAGGAAACGTTTGCTTGCAAACGTGACTGTGTTGAATCTCTCGGCGTGACAAGATTAAGCTATCATCGCCGGCTCTCATTTTTGTTACTGTTGCGGGGGGAGGGGGAGGGAGGGGGCGTGTCTAGGGATTCTGTCTTAACGCCTCACACACCACCTTCACCCCACCCCATCCTCTCAGCCTCTTAGTTTCAAATTCTTCCCTTCCTCCTCGAGATCCATGTCCGGATAACTGACAGTTTAAAAACTTGCTTCTAAGAGCGCATCACGACACAGATGGGAAGTTGGGGGGGGGGGGGGGGGGGGGGGGGGGGGGTGGCGGGAAGCGACAACAATATGGAAGACAAAGAAACACGTCATCACTGAGCAAACAATGCAATGTGCGTTTCATTGTATATACCCCTCCTCCCCTCTCTGTTCCCCTTCCTTCTACCCGTCCCCTTCCTCTGCTCAATGATTTACTTTTCGTTTAGTGTTATAAACGTCATTCACGTTAATCAGCTTTACCCTCCTCACTGAACCCACCCTCCTCCTTCCAGCATTTCAATCCGCCCTGTCCTCCCCCTTCACTCCTCCCCTCGCCCCTCCCTATCGTCTCTCTCCCCGCCTTACCCTCCCCGATTCCAGGATCTCTTCGATAGACAAATCTTTAGGCCAGTGTAGACATCCAAAAGTTAACAGGTTCCTTCCCTCCTTCTTTCTTGAAGAAGTGATCCGCCCCCTGGAAATTTCATGAGGAGCCACTGGCTCCCTAGACTTCTGCAAGGTCGGTTAGTCTAATCGGACTGAGATGTTTACTTTGCTATACTTTGTTGAAATTTTGACTGTCAGCTCAACATTGAGTGTTGAACTGCCACAAAATTGACAGCGTTTGGAGTTGGTGGAAACGTCAACGGACTAGGTAAGTCTAGGACTTTTTCGGCGACAGAGGAGAGACTGTCGCTACAAGTTTGGGCTGCAGCCTCAGCCCGAAGTTGACTCCAAGCAGTACGCGAGCATCACTCGAGGAAATGTTCTAACATAAGATTCTTTCCGTTCAATGGTTATGTCAGCTAAAATACAACAAGTTTTAAAATACTCACAGCCTACCAAGGAGGCCATATAGTGCTATAGCCCTGGTCCAGTCTCATTCAGGCTTTATGAAACATTTCTGCACGTTGATCTTTAATGTCCTCACAGCATGGCTTTTAGGAACAAGTTGTGTATTAAAGCTACCTGCAGTGCGCTGAGTCAGTTGTCTGGCGGACTTGAAGGCTGGCAGGTTTGGGTGAGGTCTGTACGTGCGTTGGGAAGGGGGCATCCATGGTAGTCGTTTCTAAGGGCAAAAACCAAGGTCCAATTGTTCATTCGTTTGTAGTCAGAGTTTTCTTTCGACGTTGTCACTCGTCTCAGACAGGTGTTCTGGGTGATGGTCGTGTCTTGCCTATTTGTCCTCCCTTTAAGACCGTCTACGATACTACCGGTTGGCCGTCTTCAGGCTGAGTGGCGGTCAACGGGTCCTGTACCGCTTGAGGCCGACTCAGGAAACGGGTAGGACCACAGAAAAGCACAGACATGCACATTAAAAGTCGATGGGGAGGACAACAGTCGCGCTGCGAGTGTGGCATAGCAGCGGACGCCAAGGAAGAGGTGGCAGCTTTCCTTTGAGGGACACTGATGTGAGAGGTCAGTGTCAGGTGACACAGCGATCCTTCCAGCCATATGGGTGACGGCGGGTCTAGCCTGTGTCGCCGTGGGACGGTTCTTGGAGATGTGGGGCGATCGGCGATGGAGCGCTGCCTGACTTCGATTACCGTGGCCCGGGATACCGTGCTCTGAGCCAGGCAGATATGCAGGGAGGGGGGGGGGGGGGGGGGGGGGGGGGGGCACTCATGGGGTTGGGCTGAAAATTTGCCCTCTCGGCCGTAGTCTTCATGGCCCGCCGAATTTTAGGGACTCGAGCAGCGTTCCAGCGACTTTCGTCCTGCTCCCTCTTTGAGGCGGCTTCACGCGGCACAGGACCATCACCACCC